>OU342778.1:13007500-13529679 GCA_910591435.1 Acronicta aceris
TTGCAGCAGGTCCTACGATACCGATCCCTATTCGCGAAATATAAATGCATCTTCCTATATAAAAATAGTCAAGTCATATTTAGGGATGTATGAAAAATCGTCTTTTTTCACGAATCAAAGGAATTCATAGGAAAGTTGGTCAATATGACGATGTGTATACGGTTCTCTTTTATTTACTACACAGTCGAATGCAATAAATACTTACTAGGTATTGAGGACGAATACTATTGCAGTCAATTTCTTAGAAAATATCATTTTCCAATATCATTTAAGTGCTAACACACCTTGTATTAATAATGAAAGGTAAATACGGAGAGGATACGAGTTGTCTTAATTGTTAACAAACACCGGTGACCTTTTATCTGTTGTCTCTTTCTATTAGGTAAGGTAAACATTGGGGCTATTTTTCCTGCTTTTCACATTGCGGTAATAAGTACAGTCACAGTATAGACTTTTTCAGACGTAGAAAATAATGGAGCTGTTTTCTCGCCAATTATGTTGTCTGAATAAAATACTGGATGACAATATTTCTTTAATATCCCCTAAAAAGTTTACTGCAGGTTGGCAAACTTGACAGACTTTCGATCTTTTTCATTTTTCCCAGCTATAAATGGGGACTTCCTGTGTAAACAAATGTAACTGTAATGAGTAGTTGTTCGGCTTTCAAGATTGATTGTAAGAAGCATTTTAATTGCGTGCCGACTGCGCGCGGAAAACTATCAAAATTTACCTTTCGCGAAAACCGCATGTAATATGCAGTTATTGTCGTGCGTAACACGCACTTAGATCTAAAATGTCGGTGATGGGTGCTCAGGATTTGGTCATCATTTTTTAATCAAACCACCTTTTACAGTGGGCGTACAAAACGATGCATAGAGTAAGCCAAATTCAAATATATAGAAGCCCGATTCGATCGCGAATAGTTAGCGACATGTATTTAATACCTCAATGTCCTATCCAGATTATTGAGATAACGTTTGACCCGTGTTGTCTTATCAACTTAGTTTTGTGGGACATGAAAAAAGCTGGGAATTACTTATTGTTTACTTCTTTAGAGTTCTCTAGCTTATAGGTATATATAGAAGGCAATATTTGACAAAGCAGAAGTATTTTTCTATTAAATAGTTTTTTTAGAAATAGTTTTACAGGTTAGAATACAATTCTTCGCTAGGAATCCCTAGGAAAGGAAGCAAGAAAATATCTGATTTCCTCGGTGGTAAGACCTCTTGAGCTATGACTAGCTGATCGTAAAGCAAAAGCAGCTTGGAGTGTCTTTTGGCATTTGCGCGCGAGAGCCAGTTCCCCTTCAGTTGCTGCGACTCCGGTAGTCTGCTGTCCGTAGAGACTGGTGATACTCAGCTACGCATCAGCAACTCTTGTGGTGTCGCAGGTATGCATGGGCGGGAAAGACTACTTACATTCAGGTGGCTCGTCTGCTCGTTGCCACACATAAACAAACTCAAACTATTTATTTGCATGAAAGCAATAAAAATAAATAAAGCAGTATACCTACGAAGCTTAATAAGATAGACAAAACTTCTGTCTTTTCGCATTCCTGTCATGCAGCGAGACAGGCTTCTGCTTATCTGACATTTCGCGGCAACATTTACACTTTCCTGAATCGGTCCATATCAGTAAGTAGCGTACTACAATCCGGGTTTTTAAACCAATCAAGTATCCAACATAAAATAAATCGTTTTATTCATGGTGTTATTATTATTATTCTTTCAAAGGTGTTAGACGATCCCGCAGAAGACCACCTGTACCTGGTGTTCCAGCTATTGGAAGGTGGACCTGTAATCGACATCCCTACGGAGACCCCGCTCAGCGAACACCTCGCCAGAAAGTACATCAGAGATGCCTTGCTGGGAGTGGAGTACTGTAAGTTATCCTGAACTATGTTTTTTAAACTAATCTTTTAGGTACAGTCAACAGCACAAACTGTTACCACAAACTGTTAAATTTCTTCTATGGATAATAAACTCTATTATTTGGAGATTAAATTGGAAATCGATTGAAGAAATTTGTCAGTTTTAGAGACCATGATGTTCTGTTGACTGTACTGGTCTCTAAAATACCGTTGTAGGTACCGAGTATCCATTTCCATCGATTTGATTCGATTCCGAGACATTTGTGTTATCCAAGGATATTAGTATCGAGACTGGGGGAATAGATGTCCATTAATTGTACATACATATTTCTGTAAATTCCGCTGCGGCACTGGGTTTGTAGGAGATAACTTTGCTTGCTCCGACATCAAGTGGGCCTTTGATACCAGAGTAGATACTTCTTGCTTGCCAGCAGGTGTTTCACATAACGAATAATTATTTTATAGTACCTAGGTATTTAATAACTAGTTAGACGACACGTTTGGCGTAGCGGCCGAGCGATCGGCTTCTGCGACACGTGTTGTGAGTTCGATCCCCACACGGAGCAAATATTTGTATGATCTACAGGTAGTTGTTCCGGGTCTGGGCGTTTGTGTATGTGAGAATTTGTGTTTGTAAACGCACCCACGATACAGGAGAAAATTCTAGTGTGGGGCAGCGTTTTATAAAAAAAAAAAAAAAACAATAATAACTCAATTGCTGACTGCATAACTCTACAGCTGAGTTTGTCTTCCCGCTAAACAATAACTTGCTAACATTTTTGTGTTGCGGTTTGGAGAGTAATATAGTTAATTGAGGTTTCAAGATGACAACGCGGGAGTGATACTACTGGTGTTGTTGACGTCTTTAAACTGCGGTTGCCTACCTTCGAAAGAAACTTACTTATTATTTTAACGTTTTTTTTTAACTTAGTGGTCCTGAACGCTACCGCTACGCTAGAGGACCCGGGTTCGATTCCCAGGTCGAACAAAGTGTTATTAGATTTTTCCATGAAATTCTCAGTAGCAGCTCGGAGTTTGGAATTTGTGCCCGGTTAATGGCAATAGGCTCGCCGTGATAACATGGAACCTAAACATACCGACAAACTTTGAGTGTACATAAGGACACCTTCGTATATTAATGCAAATAATTCATAGAGCATTCATGCATGGAACGCGAAAAGCTTTTATACACATGATCTTTGACTACGCATGCAAATTCATAAATACGAGTACATATTATATTGATGTAAATACTCGTGTTGGCGTATTTCACCGTCTATAAGACATACAAAGGGTGCTTAAGCTCTATTTTAAGTCTTGACCTTTCTCAACCAACCCTTGTTATGAAATTAAAGTTAAATTTAAACTTGTGCACACTCACTAAGTTAACAAAACTACATACATACATACATACATACATTCACGCCTTTCTCCCACAGGAGTAGGCAGAGACTATAGACTGCCACTTGTTAAGATTCTTGCATACTTCTTTTGCTTCTTCCACATCCATACATCTTCTCATACATACACGCCGGTTGCGAGTGCTACGCACCTGACCTTTTTGAAGGATTTTTTTTAACAAATCTATTTTTTACAAAATATAATTTGATATTATTGTTGTATGTTGGGCGGTGAGCGTACTCAGCCATATGTAAAGGACGAGGTACACGTAGCAATATACCTACATTACCTTGTCTAAATACAATGTCTACATTACATACCGTGACGGCTGTGTTCTCCGAAGGGTTAGGCAGAAATATACTCATGTACACCCACAGTTCGCCGGTATGTTTAGGTCCCATATAGGTAATAGGCGAGCCTATTGCCATTAACCGGTCACAAGTCCCAACTCCGAGTTACTAAAAAAATTATAGAAAAACCCAATAACACTGATTGAATTGGGAATAGAACCCAGGATCTCTAGCGTAGCAGTCGCGCTCAGGACTGCTAGGCTAATGAGGCAGTTATATATTGGTCATTATTTTTTATTCATGATAGGCTTACGCTTAACCGCCAGTTCGCCTGATATTAAGCGATACTGCGATCTAGATCTGCGATGGAGCGCGCTTGTCTAGAAGGAACCGATTCACTCGTGATTGAAAGACACCCAGATTATATCTATCGGGGAAGACCCACTCGGGAAGCGCATAAAAAAATATTGAATAGAATAGAATAGAATAATCTTTATTGCACACCATATGAGAAAATAAATTAAAGAATTTTTAAAACTAAGGGAACAATGGCGGTCTTATCGCTAATAGCGATATCTACCAGACAACCTTTGGATGGACAGGAATGATATGAAAAAACGGGAGATTTAGGGTATGATATATTGGTCTGAATATATTTTTTCAGTAACTAAGTGACCAATTAACATGAAACAGAATTTTATCTATTCGAGTCTCGTGTCGACTAATGAATGGTGGGAGGTGATTTTATATAACGACCCTACCCCCACCCTCTATAGCCCGTAAAAAATTATTATAACTATATTTATATTTCGCAATATTTTTAATAACAGTTTTGGATGGGTCGTACATGCGATGGGCGCAGTGACCGAGCGGTAGCTAGCTGCGATATGGGTCTTGGATTCAAATCCGGTATGTGATCGCAAGTGCTGCAGCTAAGTGCGAGGTCCTGGGTTTTATTCGGAAATTGGGCAAAGTACCATTGAGTTCTGCTATGAAATTCTCAGAAGCAGCTTGGAGTTTGTGTGCCCGGCAAATGGTAATAGCCTCGTCCCCTAATACATGGGACCTCAAATATACTAGTGAACCGTTGACTTACTTAACTTGCTTAACCTTTAGGAAATAAAGGTGTGTATGAATGAATTTATCGATAAATACTTACAACATGACGAGATAATAGATAAGGTTTCTCCTCAATTAGATTAGACTGCCTCATTAGTCTAGTGGTCCCAAGCGCGACTGCTACACTAGAGGTCCTGGGTTCAATCCCAGTGAGCAAAGTGTTATTGGGTTTTTCTATGAAATTCTCAGTAGCAGCTCGGAGTCTGGATTTCAACATACCATCACGCCTGTACTCCCCAAAGGGTTAGGCAGAGGCGTAATAATGTACACCCACAGTTCGCCGGTATGTTTAGGTCCCATGTAATAGGGGGCGAGCCTATTGCCATTAACCGGGCACAAATCCAGACTCCGAGCTGCTACTGAGAATTTCATAGGAAAACTCAATAACACTTTGCTCGACCTGGGGATCGAACCCAGGACCTCTAGCGTAGCAGTCACGCTTGGGACCACTAGACTAATGAGGCAGTCTGGATTTGTGCCCGGTGAATGGCTAAAGGCTCGCCCCCTATAACATGGGACCTAAACATACCGGCGAACTGTGGGTGTACATTAAGTACACCTCTGCCTAACCCTTCGGGGAATACAGGCGTGATGGTATGTTATGTTTCTCTTCAATATATTTTCTTTCAGCACAAATACTTCAAGTATTTCTCGATATAGTTCATAGTTTATAATTACTAGGTACCTACTATTTTTATAGACCGTTAGAACTAGTAACCATGTTGATCCTGCACACAGGATTCAAAGATATCCATGATCTCTTCACCCATGTCCTTTGTCCTCCAGTGCATTACCAGCGCATAGCCCACCGCGACATCAAACCCGCCAACCTGCTGCTCGGCGAGGGTCGGGTGCAGGTGGCAGACCTGGGCGCCTGTGGGGAGCTAGCGGCCGCTGGACGGGTGTCTGGCACTGTGGGGACACCAGCCTTCAGAGCTCCTGAGGCTGCGGCACCAGCTGATAAGTATAGCGGAGAGGTAAGCAGTTAAAGTAATTTATTTATTATAGAATACCTTAGAACCACTCTGGTCTCGTACTGTGCGATTCCAAAGGAATTTCCTCCCACACACACTCAGGTTGTGGAATCAACTCCCCGCCGAGGTTTTTCCAAATGACTACAACATTGGGTTCTTCAAAATGGGTGTGAAAAGATTTTTAAAGTGTAGGCAACACGCGATTGCTACCCCTGGTGTTGCAAGCGTCCATAGGCTACGGTAACCGCTTACCATCAGGCCGTATGCTTGTTTGCCACCTTAGTGATATAAAAAAATCTATGCATTGGAACGTGCCGCTTGCCGCACCGCCGCCGCCGCCGCGCCGCTTCGGCTGAGTTGGCTTTTCCGCTTCTCACATAAGGCATTTATCAGAAATAAGAGAGATCATATACATAAGAGATTTCCACACTCAAATCCTCATCACCAAGCCAAACTCTCCTCTTGTCTAACAGGCAGCAGATATCTGGTCTCTCGGAGTCACTCTCTACGCTATGGTGACTGGAAAGGTGCCTTGGGTCGGGAGCTCAGCGGTAGAGTTGCAGCGCAAGGTCCTAGCAGAGCCCCTGACGTACCCCGCCAGATTCCAGCCTTCGAAGCAGCTGAGACACCTGTTGAGCAGGATGCTGGACAAGGATCCTGTTACCAGGGCTACGATGCAAGAGGTGAAAGTAAGTTATACGTTTATTATAACAAACTACAAGGAGGTTAAACACATGATTTTTGTCATCATCACAATCCAATTTCGAGTTGCTACTGAGAATTTCATAGAAAAACCCAATAACTAGCTCGACCTGGGAATCGAACCCAGGACCTTTAGCGTTGCAGTCGCACTTGGTTGTTCAAGTATATGTTTTTATGTTTTTCGTCGATGGTAAACTGATTAACGGCCAGTGCCAGTCAGTAGATTTGCTTACTAGAGATAGGATTTTGACATAATGGTCCATACAATTAATGTCAAAATCCTATCTCCAGTAAGCAAATCTATCGACAGATTTGTTATTGGGACTGGCCGTAAGACAGTTTTCTATCCTACGTAAGACAGTTTTCTATCCTAAGTAAGATAGTTTTCTATCCTACGTAAGACAGTTTTCTATCCTACGTAAGACAGTTTTCTATCCTACGTAAGACAGTTTTCTATCCTATATAATTCTACTCCCGAGATGGTCTCGTTTATATTTTGCTTTTGTGTGACCTTCGGTTCTAAAGATACACACCAAATCGATTGAAATTGGTTTTCTTTTCTTCGAGAGTTTATTGTATTGTTAAAATCTTAAATATATCTAAAGGATACACTTCTCGGCAGACTTTTTTGTGCTTTTTTACAACCAGGAATAATCCTTGATCCTAATTTATTTTCTATCGGCATAACATTTGCTTCTTTTTCATACTTCGCTGTCAATAGTCCACACAACACTCACTCCAACCATTTTAGCACGCCGAGACCCCCCCCGTGCCTCGGAGGTTGAAATTGAGTTTGGGAAGTCTAATGGCACTCCGTTCGTGTAAAATTTAATATTAATATGATTTATGATGCTATTGTTTTTGATTTACATGTTTTTAAGGGTTCCGTACCTCAAAAGGAACAACGAAACCCATATAGGATCACTTTGTCGTCCGTCCGTCTGTCTGTCTGTCAAGACCCTTTATCTTGGGAATGCGTCGAGGTATCGAGTTGAATTTAAAGCCATATACTCAGATCTAAAGTCCCTTGAAGCTGTGAAAAAATCAAACTTCGAATTTAACGTAAAAAAGATACAGTCGTTTATGCCGCAAAAAAACGTATATTTCGTCAAGGGAATCAAAATTTATAGCGTATTTTCCGGTGACCTAGAACTATGAAATTTGCCAAGTAATACCGTCTTATACTACAAGTATAGGGAAACATCTGAAAACTATACATATGTAATTAATTATAATATGTACGGAACCCACGGTGGGCGTGTCCGATTCGCGCTTGTCCGGTCATTTTTTTTCATTCACAAAACCTGTATAACATTTTTTACGCTACATAATCCAAGCAAAAATGGTTTTTACCTTCATTTTGGAATTACATTCAAGAGATAACATGACATTATTCTAACAAGAACATCCCCGCAAAGGTCAAAGTTCGTATCCGCCCCCGTAATGTTGTGAATTTGTCCTAGAATAATCAAATTATCACAAATGTAATTAGTACACCAATCTAACCGTATTGTGGCTGACCTTTAAGTTGAAGATACTGATAGGATTAGGAGCACAATAATTATTTACTTATTTGTTAGTGCAGTAATCATCTGCGTTTCAGAATTTATGTTTAAAGATTACAAAATTTTGACTTTAGATTAGTTAAGATTTTAGGCACGAATTTAAAAAAATCTGTCTTTACGTACAAACGGATGGCGGGATGAACTAGACTCCTATATGAGAAATTGGGCAGAAAAAGCGTGTGTGCAGAAAAAGTGAGGACTGGAAGGAGGGTAGCGAGGCTGCCCTATAGTCGGATAAACCAGGCTAATAATAGATAGAACAAATTACATTTACTTAAAATAAAAGAAATCTTAATATAACACACATACTATCACGCCTGTATTCCCGGAAGGGTCAGGCAGAGGCCTACTAATGTACACCCACCGTTCGACATGTTTTAGATCCCATGTAATAGGCGAGGGTGCAAATTCCAAACTCCGAGCTGCTACTGAGAATTTCATAAACAAACCTAATAACACTGCGCCACCTGAGAATCGAACCCAAGACCTTTAGCCTAAAGGCCCTGAGTTCCATTTCGAAACCTTCTTAAAACAATTTAGCTTACAATTAGTGTCCCTTAGGATCACGAGTGGATAACCGCAGGAGGCAAGGATCCCCTGCCTTCAGAGCAGGAGAACTGTAGGCTGGTGGAGGTGACGGACGAGGACATGGCACAGGTCGTCACCTCTATCCCCAACTTGTCCACGCTCATACTCATCAAGACCATGCTCAAGAAGCATAGCTTCCAGGTAAGCAAATAGGAACCCTAGTTTTCCTGTCTGGCTTGTTTCTAGGGGAGCACAAAGCATTGACGTTGACAGACGACAGCTACATATGTCGATGAATATCCCTAATTTTTTATATTTCAGGAAAAAGGATTTTATATGTACAGATATAACCTTATTACAGTTACTTGAAATAAATGTTATATTTGCTTTAAGTCTTAAATGCTCGTATAACCTTGCGTTAAACGGGCAACGATTCTGCCCCACACAAGCTTAAGAAAAGCTAAATAATTTTTGGACCTACCACGAGACGCACGAAGATAAGATAGCCTCTTCAGTAGAATTCATTCACGCATTATACACCAGATACATATAACACATATTATAATTATGCAGTCAGTAGACTTTAAGTCTTCATCTCTTAATACCAACACCTTTGCCCACAGAACCCGTTCCTGCGCAGTCGAGAAGGCAGCACGTCTCGCAGGGAGTCCACCAGCGCACGCGGCGAAGCAACCGAGAAGCCCACAGCTGTAACGAAGCGAGGGGGCCTGGCCAGAGCGGGCAGGTCACTGTCAGCTCCTGGTAACTACTTGACTGAAAGGTTGGTTCCGTTACCGTTTCTGTTCAAATTCTAGTTCCTATCCCTGTTTCAGTTTTTGTCCCTGTTCTAGTTCATGTCCCTGTTCTAATTCTTGTTCCTGTTTCAGTTCTTGTCCCTACTTCAGTTCTTACGCCTGTTCGTTCTTGTCCCTGTTTCAGTTCTTGTCCGTGTTCCACTTCTTAAGCTGTTTCAGTTCCTATCCCTAATTCAGTTCTTATCCCAGTTCCAGTTCCTACCCTTGTTGCAGTGCCTGTCCTTATTCTAGTTCTCGTTTTTGTTCCAGTGTTTGCCCCTATTCTAGTTCTTGTCCCTGTTCGAGTTCTTGTGCCTGTTCCAGTTCTTGTGCCTGTTGCAGTTCCTGTCGCTAATTCAGTTCTTGTCTCTAATTCAGTTCTTATCCTTGTTCCAATTCATGTCCCCTTTCCAGTCCTTGTTCCAGTTTCTGTCCATGTTCCAGAACTTGTCCCCGTATCAGTTCCAGTTCCTGTCCCTATTATTTTTCTCGATGTCTTTTTTGTTGCTCTTTTTTCCCCAGTTCCTATATTGCTGTACTGTTTAAAAACCACTGTTGCAAATAAATATTCTTTGTAGCTGTCTGTGACTAATGAAAATCTAAACTATGACAAACGCTATATAAATGTAGGTACTCTAAATAGATGAAAAAAATATGCTTACGTGCTGCGTTGCCCTGTCCAAAGTCTGTAGAGGTATTTCACACAAAATCGTTAATGGACTGATTCTTAAGAAACTTTTTTAATAAAATAACTTTTTAGCAGGCAAACCTCGTTTGACATTGGATTAGAATCAGTGCAAGAATCCCGAGACCAGAGTCAGGACGCGACTTCTAAGGACAAAATTCCACAGGAGAATGACAGCCCGGACACACGGTGATACCCTACATGCGCGGCGCCCCCGCCCGCCGCAAACGACCAATGGCTGGTCTGCATTCAAATCGTATTCCAATTCAAGTAGCCAATTGGATACGTAGTAACTCAATGCTGCTGCAAAAGTGTTATCAGCATTGCAATTTTTCATTCGTAATTGAAAAATTAAATTGATATTTTTTTAATAATTTTGATGCATTGGTGTCGTCAAATTCTAAGATGTTTTAGGCGGTTGTATGGAGTTGTTGTTTATTGGATTTTTACATTCAATTGAATGTAAAAATGTATGGAAAAGTAACTTGGATTTTGATGACAGCATAAGTACAGTAAAATAAAATGTTCACTTAAAATTACTAATTCATTCATCTGCTAGTCCTATTCACTTAATACTGTAAATATTTTTAAAATAGCATTTGTCCTCTTTGACTTAAAAGCACATAAATATTTTTAATAAGGTAAGTAGTCTATATATGAGGCCACTTCGCAGTCACAAACAGCTCAAACTCAAATAGACAAATAGAACTCAAATAGACTTCCGTACTAAATATAGGCCTCACGAGTCACATTCAATGTATAATAAAGGTACACTAATGTACATGGACTTGAAAAAACTAAATGTAAAAACGATGATAAACACTGAAGTCAAACACACGTGCCTCGCGAGGCGGCCTCGAGCAGAGGAACTTTTACAAAGCCCCGATAAACTTACTAACAAAATATTTTAGCATATTTTTAATATTAATTCATAAAAAATTGCTCAATGCTTGTTTAATATCATTGTACATATTGTAAGCTTCTAGGTTAAATATCCATTTCATAAAAATACAAAATACGTATAGTGATGCACACATTTCACATCATATTACATCAAAAAAGAAAGTGTGGTTATTAATAGGTCTTTATTACCGATATCTTTATTACCGATTTAACAAATCAATGCTATATCATCAACAGAATCAATCAATCGATTTAAAAGTTAAGCTTAGCTTATTGTGGTTAGTCTATGGACGGACCATTTCTTCACATCGAAAATGATATAAGTTTAATTTGGCCATTGATTTCGGTTGTCATAAAAATACTATAGATTCTAATTCCATGATTTATAAAATTATACTTTGCATTGGTTTTTGGTGTACAATAAAGATATTCTATCTAATTATTTACAAATAACAGATCGCAAATAGCAATATTCAAATAGCTATTGTCTATTTTAATAGGAATCTATGCAAAATGCAGGAGCTTAATACAATTAATAACATCACACAGCTTGTCGTGCATTGGTACCTATATTTTGTATTTTTATGAAACTTTACTTTTTAATTATCGACATTGATGTCAAGGGGTCGCAGGGCATTTTTATAAAAAAAAATTAGTTAGATTTTTTTATATGACAGCTTTTAAACATCATTTCACTTGCTTTGCCTCTCGTTGTCCATGAATGTTTTCCTACAGGACACAGACTTTTCCTTTCGCCTCTCTAACTCTTTTCCTTCGTAGTGGTGTATTAATTCATACAATTGCTTTTATGGATAAATTTATTAATAACTTATTCATACAAGCAATTTATTAAAATACTACCTACTACAATAAAGCAGAATTGCGCTCCTTTTGCTAAGAAATGGTTTAAGCCTGCAAACATCCGATATATAAACATCCAAGATCATATTTATTTGTAATGTAACCGAATCTAGGTAGCTAGTTAGTGGTGTGCACCGATAAATCACAGTTATTGCCTGTTCCCGCTAACCGGATTAGGAATTTGATCCGAAATCGCTCATCAAACTAAATTTATGCAGTTTGAGATTCACTTTAAAACCAAGCGCCAGATTGTAAATAATGTTGAAAGTAGGTCGTTCAAAATAGTTATTTTCTAAAATTCGTTTCTAACTATTTCAATCTTTTCACTCTTGTGTTCACAGTAGACGCCATTCAGGACTTTTCCAGGATTTTCTTCTTTTATTATTGCTCCCACTATCTTTACTGACCTATTAAAAAGAACAAATTAAGTTTATATGCTTCTTTAATTAATTGGAATAAAGATGATTCACTGTTTTCTTTCCAAATTATGGCGGTAAGTCGAAAAAAATCGCTCTGTCCACGCCAAATGGCAAGCGTTTTTGATTTGGCAAACAACAGCTCTCAGCACCTCTGATTTTACGACTCTTATTTGATTTTAGAATGGCGCTTATGTAAAAAAAAATATTACAGTGCTTATTTAAGAATTATTCTCGTTCTCTAAGGTACCTACCCATTATATTCTGTTTAAGTCCGATTGTACGTAACCAATTAACTTTAAGTACCTACCTAATATTAAATTGCCCAGACCCCTAGACTATATAGCGCCCTGATTACAGGTTTTAAGCGCATGTAAATAGCGTGCAGCTACGTTAAGAGATTGACCAATTTTCACTGTCAAATTAATTTCAATTATAAATGACCTATTGAATCGAGTGAAGGCGTTCATAGTCTGTGCATTGTGTTGACAGCTTTGACATATGTCAAGCGGAAATTATGGCGCGAAATTCGTGCGAAATATCGGAAGTCGTTGAGATATTCAGGTGTCGAATTGTGCCAATAATTGAGGAAAATTCGATGCTGATTGAATATTTGATACTTATTGCGCTTGTTTTTTTTTGTTTTGGGAAACAGGAATCTTTTCTAGGCTAAGATTGTTTAACATTTTCCAACATTTTCCAACATTTTACTTATTTTATAAGTTTTAACACAATGCACAGATTATAAAATGAAACCATAGATAAGTTGCATGTTTGTGTACAGGGTCTCGATCACCGAAGTACTTACGATTTTTGTGTAAAATAAGTAAAAACAAGTTTTTTATTAATATTTTAATTAACATATTTGTCCAAGCTTAGGTATTAGGTGAAAGGAATTCCATTGTCCTCGTTTCGCTGCGTTGTTCTCTGACAGACACTTTAACATTTTTTCTTAAAAAGATAAACATTATACCGTCACCTTAGAATTAAAAGGAATTTAGTACTCACTTTATTCCTCTTGTGTTTTTTGTAATTAATACCTTATTTGACAAGATGTTTAGATCACATTCCTTTGCTTCCTCTGAATAAGGATGATGTTACACGGCTATGTTGGCGATACAGTCAGATGGAAAGAGGCCATGATCCTAAAGCCATACTGTCGCTTGCGCCGCGTAGTTTCATACTGTATTCCGTCTCGCTATACAATTACTAAGCATAATAACTTAACCTAACGTACCCGTCCTTTTGATGTCACCCAACATAATTTGCGCGTTTGCATTGATTATAGCGACACTAAATCGATGCAAAAGTAGTGTTTGTATCTCTACTTTCGCATCTACATATAGGTAAGCGCGCTCTAAGAAATTTATTCGTTGCGTTGCGATTTTTAGAATGCGAATAGATTAAAGTGTATTTTTGTTTTTCACAGACTCGAGATATTTTTTCGCCATGATTCTTTTATCGTAGTGCGCGCTTAGCTTATGTCATGTACTCATTGCTTCATGAAACACGCTAAGTTACTGCATCTCAGATAAAAAGTAGTCGTGTGATATCACCCTAAGGTTTGTTATGTGTTGTCAGTTAAATAATTCACCACGAAATTATTGTCAAAAACTAATAGGTTTATTATCTACTTACCTGATTCTAAGTTTTATAATCATGTAGATATTTATTTATGAAAAAAAAATCGAAAAAAAATATGTCATTTATCGCTATATAATCGATATTATTCTGTATCTATGTAAGAATCTAATATTCGTTACACAGGCAGTGTTATCATTCATCAATTTAATTATGTTAAAGTGTCTTGCAACCCTAAATAGAGTTCTCTATTAATTATTCTATATGATAGAATAAGTTTATATTTTAAATATTCTCGTCAATATTATGAAATAGCATTTCTTCTTAAGATTTTTATGAGCCTTTGTATAAAACCACCCGAACATTGTATCTTTGAACTAAATTGATTGCAAAGATAGCGTTACTAAATTAATTAAGTTAGTTCAAAGAAATCATTCATGGATATCTTTTGGAAAAACCGTTGCTAATGTTTCGGACTATCAAAGAATTTATTGTTATAACAAATAATTTAAATATCTTACTTTATTTAATTTATTGTAAAAAGTATGGCATTTTACACACTTAGCTACTTTGGACTTGCTTATATCAGACATGTATTTAAATGTTAAATATTAAAGTACACAATTTCTGAAAGTATGATGAATAAGATATGTATTCACATTGCAACGTATTTTTGGCGACTTTTAATAACGTGCGTTTATGGCACGTTGTTTCTGAACGAAAACAAAGCGTTCATGATTTTTTTTTTGTTGAAATGTGCTCACTTTACTTAGTTTTTAACAACAGAACGGGTTTTGACTGTGCCTATGTGTCTGTAACATATATTTAAATATTTCCAAAGGCGGTAGGTACCAGTAAATAAGTACCTATGATACCATATAATTGGCGGAATCGCGGAAATCGCAGAAGTCAATTCTGTTTTATGTGTCAACTTGTACCGCTAATGAACAAATTCTCCGATTTCACGTTAATTTTGTAGTTAAGTATGCATAGTGCCTCGCCCTCTCACTCGGGGGTCAGAGAACATCCCCTTATCCTTTGCAAGCTAAGGTCCAAACTTATGCCTTTGAATGTTGTGATAGTATAGGACAAAGGTATGCTTAAATTAATTCTAATTAGTACTAATAAAAGAAAATTTTAAAACATTTTAAAAAATATATTCTCTCGGATTAATAAAAAAAATATTATTAATATAAACGAAGAAATTTTTAAAATAATCTTACGGATGAAGATTTTAAAGATAGATTTTTTAAATCCGTTTTTTTATGTATTTAATGTTTTGTTTTTATTTGCGTAATTTTAGTGACATATTGTAAAAAAGCTTTATCTGTTTTTAGTTGATTCTGAATTTAAATTTATGCAATATTCGAAATACAATTACATACTACGATAATATTATGATGTTGAACTTCGTCAGTAGGTATTTGCATACTGGTCGATGAGAATAAAACATCGAACTTAGCTTTTAAATAGATATGAATTTATACACGGTAACTACTTATTTTATTTAATAATAATATAACAATAATCAGGAAATCGTGTTTCACAGAGTACGATAGATAAGTATCTCAATATCAATAGTATGTACGTAATTTATTATTTGCTGTCCGTTGTTATTATGGTTTATTTATTAAATCAAATAAAAGAATTTTTTTTTAGAAAAAACTACAATAAATTTACAATTAAAATAAAGTCTAGTTACGTATTATTATATTATGCCTGAACTAGGTTGAATGTTGTTGGTCATGCGGGTATCTAGAAATCTTTTGATTTGACCACCTATTTTTAAATACCTACTGACCATTTTCTCTGCTGACGTTGTTCAACATCACTGCAATCACCTTTTAAATAATAGTCGTAACCATAAGTCGCACAACACGCAACACAGTACACAACACAAGAAAATTTAAAACAAATGTTAGATAATATACTTATCATGAGTTGATTTTAACGAAATTTCATATTTACTTAACAATTTAATAAAATACTTTCAAAATATTCATGTGTTTAATTTCAACAAGTTTTGTACTATGGATCTTGTAAAGGCATTGCTTGCTGCGGTCGGTCTATGGATGGATGACCTTTCCACATCGAGAATTCGAGACCAAGTTCGCCTGGGTGAGCCGACGACCTACGGTTGCGTGGGTCGGTTGTCTTGTCTGTCGAAAATAAATAAAAATCTTTATACTCATTTTTCTACTAGGTACGTGTTTTCTTGTTTTTAAGTGATTTAATGTGTACCTACTGATTTCTAACACTCACAGGAATATTAGATTTCAAATAAAACTAAGTAAGGATTTTATCGCGCGATATGATTTACGTTTTGAATCCATAAACGATAATCCGTAAAATAATGTTTTGTTTCAAGTATTTTATGTGTATGTCAAGTAACAAAAAAAACAAATAGGAAGTTACCTACTGTGTCTGCAACAACTATAGTTACCTACATAAACTATTCGTTTGGGTAAAGCATCAGGAAAGCTCTCCAGGAAACACTGAGAAAACAAACCATCACAACACTGCAAAGCTAACATACAATATACATACACATAGGTATATACACAGGGCTGCCAACCTATCCGGCATGAGATGTAGTACGTCGTAGTCAATCGGACACATTTAAAAAAAGTACAGTGTATACCTACAGTAGGTATAGTGAGTGCTACAAAATGTCGAATTCCAAACTATGCACGATCATCACACATGCTTTTTTATTAGTCAATTTACCTACACGATAGTTTAAAAAAGAAATATATGTATCAAAATAGCAACGTCACAACAAAATCTTTTTTAATATTATTTATAACTAGCTTTTGCCAGCGACTTCGTCCGCGTGGAATAGTTACTTTGTTCCCTAGTTCTTCGCCCGTGGTTTCACCTGCGTTGCCCCGTTCCTAAGGGTTGTAGCGTGATGATATATACATTGATAGTTTGAAACCTTTCCCATGAATCACTCATTTTCCCAACATTTCCCTTCACTGCTCTGCTCCTATTGATCGTAGCGTGATGAAAAGTATACTATAACCTGTGGTTTGGGCTGTGCGTTGATAGATCACTATGTCAGTCAGTCAGTCACCTAACGTAAGAGTAGACAAATATAATCAGAAAGCTCCGAACTGCTAACCTATCGGGAGTTACACGTGTTATTGTGAGTCAACCATAAAAGATAGACATTTGCTGTCGGGGAATATTTTTTATATAATTTTAAGGAGAACATTTCCGTCATACATGATTTCTGTGTAGCTTTAACCATTAAGGCTACACACGCGACGGAAGCTTAAAAAATGGAGTAAGTTCTCCTGTTTTCCCAACATTTCCCTTCACTGCTCTGCTCCTATTGATCGTAGCGTGATGAAAAGTATACTATAACCTGCCCAGGAGTATGAAGAACAATTGTACCAAGTTTCGTTGAAATCCGTCGAGTGGTTTTTGTTTCTATAACGAACATACAGACAGACAGACAGACAAAAATTTTACTGATTGCATTTTTGGCATCAGTATCGATCACTAATCACCCGCTGATAGTTATTTTGGAAATATATTTCATGTACAGAATTGACCTCTCTACAGATTTATTATAAGTATAGATAACTAGATAACGATATAAAACATACATAAAATAAATACTCATAAAACTAAATAATAATGATAAAATCTTTTTAAACTAAAATGTCCATAGATAAAAATATACAATTTCCATGGATTAAAATTTCTAAATGTCAGTTCTAAATTCAAAGTGCGATTGCGATTCTATTACATAGATTTGCATCGATTAGACCCTGTCAGCCCTACACATAGCTACATACAGAGCTACTAAAACAATAGCTACGTAAACACACAACCAGACAACAGCTCAACATAGGTTCCTGTTTACAGAGAATTAAACCCGAGGCAGCTTAGTGGATCGATATGCCCTTGTTTTTGATCGCTCAGCTGAACGCGACCAACGCGGAACAGCTATAAGACTAGTCAATTAATTTTCAAACAACAAATTGCCTCAAGTTAAAGCGATTCTGTGGTCAAAGGCTGGTGGAGCCGTTTAACTGACAAAGAGATTTATTGAGAAAATTATGATAAGATTGTCTTTAAGGGTCCGGGGGAACTTAAATTGTCCACAAAAACGTAATACCAAAATAAATCGTAGGTTCACACACAATTTTAACAAATTGTGTCATTATTCGGATTTGAATACGTTAATCTAGGTTTCCATCGTACCATTTCGTCTACTACTTGGTACCTCACTGGAAAATAAACGGTCGGAAATTTGTTCCAAACTTCGTAAAATTATCAATAATAAAATTCGCTTACATTTATTTCTTAATGCTTCATTTCCAATGAAGTATTTTGGACGAAATGGTAGAGTAGGAACCTAGACTAAAGGTATCTGAAACCGAATAATAACACAGTTTAATTAAATTGTATTTGAATTACGAATAATTTAGATATTAGATATCTACGTTTGTATGGACAATTCGGTCCGCCGGACTCTTAAGTACTGTACCTAATTAAGTGTAATGAAGGTAATATGCGCGTAATATACTTTTTTTTATTTGATCCCTTTTTGCGGCGTAAATAAACATTGTTTTTTTGTCCTGAAATTTTTGTTTTTTTTTATATACGACTTTTGTTTGTAATTTTGAACATATTTCGTCTTACAAGTCTTGCATTTCTATGATATTGGCATATGTAACAGCATTCTGGCCTACCCGTTATCGGAAATGGCTAGAATGTTATATAAATTAGTTGATTGTGCGCTGAAAAGAAGATAGATGTTGTATCACTAACCATTCTATTTTTAAGTGTGTGAACTTATGGAGATGGCATGATCATACTTGATCAAATCTCCTCTTATTTTTAAATAAAGAATTAAAAAAAAAAAAAGTCTTACATATCAGTGGCAGAACTGTATAAACATCAGCTACATAACTCATCAGAATAAAATAAAAATAATGAGAAGGAGGTTCTAAATGGAGAACCTCCTCAGTTTTTTTAATTCGTTTAAAAATGGAACAAAATGATTGAGCTCATACCTACTGAAGATGATTGTTTGAGATTAACATGATTTGGGTGTTGGGTATATTTGATACCGAAATACTTTTATAACGTCTACCCTCATATACAAGTTATAATTATTTTGAAGGCAATCAAGTCATCGCTAGTCTTTCAAGTCGTATACGGTCGGTCGCCAGCGTTTTTCGGCCGAAATATCGGTATTTGTACATTTATGTTCAAGTTCGTAGTTAATGTTATAGTTTGATAATGCGCCCGCGCTTTTACAGATTCGTTCGCACGCGGAATTTTGATTTAGACCTTTTCATCATATTTCTGGCTCCGTAAGACCCCAATATTTGTGTTGTTTATGTAGTGACCTAGCCTAGAAGAACTGATGATGATCCTGTACCTAACATTCAATGGAATCGGCATTGGTAAGTAAATTTGTATTGTTTTAAGAATCCATTTTAAAGAAAGAATTTTATTGTAATTCTTGATCGCTCTTTGTCGCCATGCTAAACTAACCGCGGAGGTTGCTTTAAGGCGGCGCGTAAAGGCGACGTGGGTCACCGCCGATCTCGCGGTCTCTAAGGATGGTTAATGAATTACTTCAAAAATACCAGAGGGCTTCGCGAAATGTACCTTGCGCATATCAGATTTAGGTTTAAGGTCTTACCCCGCCACAGAGGATGCTCACTTACTTCTGTAGGACAATTTCGTTCACATGTCTCTCCACCATTCTACCATGATATTTTTAGTAATTTTTACAGTCATCCAAGACCCATCAGCAGAGCGACCACAATAAATATTATAATTATTTGTTGTACTTGGCTAAGTAATTACTACGCTGATCAACCGACCTGCAAGGTCTGCAAGGTGCCTGCCGCGGTCAGTTTGTGGTTATGTGACCACTCTTAACACATCCAGAATCTTATCCTCGAAGGCCATTAATGTACACCCACATTTAGCCGCTATGTTTAGGTCCCTTATAATAGTAGGCCAGCCAATTGCCATTAACCGGGTACAAATCCGTATACCCCGAGCTGCTGCTTGCAGCTTGCTACTGAGAATTTCATGGCAATAACACTTTGCTAGACCGCGAATCCAACCCAGGAGCTCTAACGTAGCAGTCGCGCTTACGATCACTAGACTAATGAGACATTTAAAATATAGAATCTTTTTCTTTTAGGTACATACCACAGCCTATACGTAGGCACAGTTTCCTCTTCCGGTCATCAAACATTCCACATGAGTGATAATTTGTGTTATGAACCTCTTAAATTAATCAATAACATTGTGAGAATATTAATTACCGGCTTATGTTGATATAGTACATACAGGGGTGTACTCTTGTACACCCACAAAGTATCTCAAAGAATGGTAAAATTATTGTTTTTTTCTGGGTTGGTACCACCAGATTACTAAATATTTTGTAATGAGCTAACATTATTGTGTTCCGGATTGAAGGGTAATTATAGCCACTAAAAATACTGGCAAATCAACTGAGGTGTCAAGATGACCACTAGTGTTGCTGTCGTCTATGCTGCAGTTCCCGCGGGATACCGAATGATGATCTTAGTAGTTACAATCTAAATGACAGATTGCCATATCTACGTGAATTTTGCCAAAGTTCGGCTTTTAATTCAAAGTCCTGTGTCCTTTTCTCATAGAAAAACAAAGTATCTAATACTTTCCGACTTGGGAATTGAACCCAGGATCCCGCACTCATCAACAAAATGTGTTATGATCATATTATATTCATGTGAAACATACTTAGATTGGAAACAAAATACGAACCTTCATATTTTGTGTAATTTGTTGAAGTGTGTGTTAATTTGTTGAATCAAACTGTTTTCCGGAAATATAAAAATTAATAACAGTAAAGTAATTAAAAGTACCTATTTTGTAATATTTTAAAATGAGGCTTTATTATAAACATTATTACAATAGCTTATTTTCTTAAGGGTTCGGCGGAACTTGAATTGCCCACAAAAACGTAATATCGAATAAATCGTAATCCAGACAATATTCTATCAAATTATATTATTATTCTGATTTGGATACCGTTAATCTAGGTTCCTACGATACTATTTCATCTACTACTACTTCACTGGAAATAAAAGACCGAAAAATCGTACAAAACTTGGTAAAGTTACCAAAAATTGCATTCGCTTGCATTTATTTCCTGTCCAGTATTTTGGACGAAATGGTTTGTATTTGAAATACGATTTATTTCGGTATTACGTTTGTAAGAGAAATTCGGTCCGGTCGGACTCTTAAAACTAGTTATTTATAATACCTACTTTTGTTAATCAATTTACTTTTTCTTATTATTCAGTGACTTTTCTTCCTTTGATTCACTTGAATCTTTATTTTTCTTACTTTTTTTCTTGCTTTTGTCTTTTTTTCCCTTTTTTGCTTTGCCATTCTTTTTATCATTCTTGTTATCAGTGGTTTCTCTGAACCCAGAAATCATGATAGCTGGTTGAGCTCCCAATGATGCAAAACTATTATCATCTAGACCCATAGAGACAGCATCGTTGTTTGATAGTGAAGTTGCAGGTACTGCATTCCGAATATCGATTTGTGGTTGATTAGCCACTAAATCATGACTTGGGGCATTTACAACAACATCAATGCTTTGATTTCCCTGATTAGGTGCTATTTGCTGGTGATTTCCATTTGAAGCACTATTTACTGATGTTGACGGCAAATTTTGGTTGTTTACTCCCTGATTCTGCGTTGCTACATTTGACGGTTGAATTGTTACTAAAGGTTGGTTATTGTATCCGTTTGGGCTAGTATTAGCTGCTATTTGAACTGCTGGTTGTAATTGGACATGTTGACTGTTTACTGCTACCTGATTAGGCGTATTCACTGCAATATTTGGTTGTAGACTAGTTACTATAGGCTGATTATACTGAAATGAGTTACTGTTAACTGGCAGTTGTACTGCTAGTTGTGGTGTAGCGTTTTGATTGCTAAACACAGCTCCCTGAGTTGGTAAGCTTACTACTGTATTTACGCCTTGAGGTACCATGGTTGGTTGAGCATAGCTATTTGAAACCCCACTTGTTAAGAGTATGGCTGGTTGAGCACCCATGTTTTGATTTGGCGGATTAATCACATTGCTCACTAAACCATTATTTGACATAATACTAGCAGCGTTATTGACCCCTTGTACTGGATTCTGTACAACAGTTCCTGAGCCACATACATTATTAGACATACCATGAATACATTGAGGCATTTGAATTACTATTGGACCATTTGATCCTTGGTTTGGCAGAGTTGCATATATAACATTTGTGCCTGTATTTTGTGTAGCTGGCGTATTGTTAGGAACAGAATTTGCAATTATATAACTAGTTCCTTGTATCGGATTACTATTCTGTACAGGTACATTATTTTGTGCTGAATTTACAACAACTCCAGGAATTTGCATCAACTGTCCATTTGAATAGACTAAAACGTAACCGGGATTTTGATTGCCTGTATTGATAGCTTGCGCAGGAGTAGCTACTCCATTGTTATAACCATTCACAGTTATCTTGCTTGGAGACACTTGAAGGTTTGTGGGTTGCTGATTAACTACTTGAGATGCTGGATTTATATTCTGCCCTGGGTAGTAAGGTATATATACCACGTTATTAGCAGGCTGATTAGCATTAGGTACTACTACTGTAGTCGGATTAGGATTGTTTTCATGTAAAAGGTAAACGTTGTTACCATTATTACCTGATCCCACAAGTAAGTAATCTTTATTTTTATTTAAATCTACTACTTTTTGGTTCTTATCTCCTGTATCTTCTGAAGTTATATTTTTATTGACCTCATTTGTTTTTGGGGGTAATTCTTCTGGTTGTTTTGTTGTGCTAAGAGTATCAACATCACTTGCTTTAGGATCTTTGTCCTGTTCTGTTGACTTTTTGTCACTTGCTGATACATCTTCAGGTTTTTCTATAGGATTTTTGGCTTCAGTAATATCATTATTAGAATATTTTTTATGTTGCTCTTCCGGATTACCGACTTCTTGTGGTTGTTGAATGTTATGTGAATTAAATCCATTATCAGGCACGTTAAATGCATTACTCATACCTGGAAATGTAATACTTGACGTAGGATCAAAATGTCCCATACCATAAGAGCCTCCAAAATATCGATCGAAACCTCCATTGAGGAATGGGTTGAAATCTTCATAGCTCTCTTTATGGTGTCTGTTAAAGGAATGCACGTCTCTGTCCGAATTACTCGGATGTCTTTGGCCTAATACATGATGAAGCCATGCTTGATGGTCAATGTTTTTAATATCTTTATCCAGCGGTTGCTTTTGTATAGTATCTGGATCTGGGTGAGACGGGTGCTGTAGCCCTGGTATGTCAAAAAATGGCAGATCCAAGTGAGCCTCACCAAAAACCGCGCAGATCAGAGGTAGTAATAACTGAAAATGAAAAACAGGATTTATTATATAAAAAACGTATCTAGATTATACAATAATATGTACATTTTACACGTGCCTTTACGCCAAATCCCTTGGTATTATCGAGGTAATTTATCTTTAATGTTGTTTTAACACTTTCTTGGAAAGAAATGAGTTCATATTTTGCCCACATTTTGCTGTTTTCAAAATATTATATTCTTAATAATTGTAGTAATACATTACTCGCGAGGGGATTATAAATCACCTACGTTTAATAACAATAAGGTGAGAGTTAAATAAATATGTGTAAAATTATAATATAAACAGAGGAAAGCCACATGGATTTAGTCGGTAAAAGTTAGATATTTTATGTTAAATATATATTATTCGTTCGTTTGAATTTTGCCGTGGCAACTCCGTGACTGATTATAGATACAATTTCCATCATGACGGTTTCAAATAAATTTAATAATAGATGGACCTAATCAACAACTTGGTAATTAAATTGAGAATTTTTCTCAAGAGCATTCGTAACTGCCGTTTATATACACTAGGCATGGAACATTTCGCAGATAGCATGTGAAAAGTCACATGAAATTATTCTTCATACGTCACACTTGCGACTTTTTTTCACACAGCCTGCTCAAAATCTCTTTCATTGAAATCGCATTTTGTTCACGATAAGGTACCTAAGGTAAGTAGCAAAATAGCAAGTGGCGATAAATAATTTTGAATAAAAATTCGTTGCGGACGAAATGTAGCAGGCTGCGAAATATCGCGTGTAAAATCGCTGTGAAAAATAATCATAACTTCATCAAATGAAGAGCAGCAATAATTTCCATGCCTAATCTATACTAGTCCATCCTTCCAATTTTTCACTTAACATTTATGTCTGGAAATACTGAGTTATGTATCTCACGGCTGAACCAAATGGGTCTCCAAATCAGCATAATATCAAGTACCGCTGGCTGACTTAGCAGTTTTGACAAATGAAAACAATATCACAAACACAAATTAATGTATCAATCACGTTACCTGTATGAATCGCGCCATGTTACACTACCAAATGACGCTAGAATCACGAGTGCATGATATTAAAAGAACACCAATGGAAAAACCTGATGCATTGAACTATCTGATATTTGATGAACCTCTAATACGAAATTAATGAACCGCAGTTACGTCATAATGAACCACAATATCACGAATCAGTTATTTCGTGTGAATATAGGTACCGTGATTTTCAAAAACGGCATGTTAAATTACATAAAACATTTATTCCTTTTCCTCAGCCAGGTCATATATATGACTAATTACTTCTACTAGGTAGGTATAGTATATACATATGTGTGAAAGAAAATATTCAGAAATCTTAGATTCAGAGATTTAAGAAGTTATCATCTTCAGTCCTTACATAACCATACTTCAATACTATTATAAATGCGAAGCTAACTCTGTCCGCCTGTTTGTTACGTTTTCTCGTTTAAACCAAGAACCAATTTTGATTATTTATTTAGGACAACTTACAAAATATACACTAATACAAGTTTACAAACATGGTTTACAATTATGTGCTGAGTATTCACTTACAAGTTGCCACGGCATGCTAAGGGACAGTTTCATCTAAGAAATTTAAATAATATACAATATATAATTATATTTTAGAAATACAAATGATAGTGACATTGTATTTAAGATACATAAAGTTATACAGTTATAAGTTGTAATGGCTTAGGACAAGGACATACAGGTTTATTTTACTTATAGCTTTTGTCTCAAAAAGTCCTTTAGATGCGTGTGACACCGCGGGCAAAAGCTAGTGAGTTAATAAAAAAGATGTACGAAACCATTTTGCGCGGCTACTCGTAGAACGAAATAGCTCTAACTCGGGCTAAGTATAGATTTATTAGCCAGGGAAGGGACAACAATACTCTTCAATCAAGTTAATTAACACGTAATTAAGTAAAGACAAAGAACAAGTTAAATGAACACGTCGGCAAACAACGTAAACTTGACAACAGAGCTCACAAAAACCTGGTATTTACCAGTTGGAACCGGTGTTTACCGGTTTAAACCGGCTTAACTTAGTCCTACAGACAAACACACTTTACCTTTGCAAACAGTACTTGATTCCGAATTCTGTTTCTCTAATGTACCTAAATATACTTATACATTTAATTATTTATTTTATACAGGAATATATTTAGCTCATGTTGCGGACACGTAGGAGTTGCCCAGGCTTTCCCGGACATTTGCCCCGTGATTTCCCCGGGGAAAAACTCGCATGACGTACTTACACGACACGCGATGCAAATTTACGCCGATTTCAAAGCCGTGGTACAGATAGCGAAAGAGTTATGTCACATCACATCCGATTTTTGACGAAGATGGGTCTCTTGAGATCTTCAGACATACCAACCCACTAACGAAATATTTTTCGCATTTCTCATACTGATAAGATGATTAATTTATTAATAGGAAGAATACTTTCTGTTTAACACTTTTTTGTGCGTATCTACTGCAAATAAAATGTAGGCTTATGATTATGATATAAATTCTTTTGCCGCGTGTACTTACAAAATATTTTATTTATCGGATGGCGGTTTCAGAAGGATTTAGCTCGTATCTTTATAGGCTCTATTTCTTTTACTAGAAATAGGTCAGGATTTATCGGATTGGATATGTTTGTGAATGAACCACGGATTTAAAGATTGAGTGAAATAAAGTCTGAGGACAAGGCAGGCTTTGTGTGACCTGCCTTGTTTCATATAGACCTAGCATTAATTAAGGGTCAGGCGGAACGAATTTTCCATAGCGAATGTAATTTTTGATAATGTTGCCAAGTTCAGAACTATTTTCTGGTCGTTTATTTCCAGTGAAGTACTAGTAGAGGAAATGGTATGGTAGAAACGTAGAGAATTCGAATAATAACACAATTTGATTAAATTAAAATTGACTGCCTCATTAGTATTGTGGTTCCAAGCGCGACTGCTACACTAGAGGTCCTGGGTTGGATCCCCAGGTCGAGCAAAGTGTTATTGAGTTTTTCTATGAAATTCTCAGTAGCAGCTCGAAGTCTGGATTTGTGCCCGGTGAATGGCTATAGGCTCGCCCCCTATAACATGGGACCTAAACATACCGGCGAACTGTGGGTGTACATTAAGTACGCCTCTGCCTAACCCTTCGGGGAATACAGGCGTGATGGTATGTTATGTTTGATTAAATTGTATTTGAATTACGATTAATTTTGGTAATACGTTTGTATGGAAAATTTGATCCGGCGGACTCTTATCTCAACACATTATTGTTTAGCAACACAATATTTACCCAGACGAACTCAAAAACACAGTTCCCGACACCCCAACTGTACCTAGTCTACTCTCTCTTACCACCTCAGAAGTTTTGTATTCTTTGGAACTTTATTTCAGAAAATGCTATACCTATATATCTTAGACAGGTTTTAAGTCATTAATTTAGCGAAAACAAGTTCAACTGTAAATTATCTAGAATATCGTAAATAGCTACACAGTAGAAGCCTGTACATGACCGTTACATTATTATCCGACGCTCCCTGCAGATTATGTATGCGCTTGAGAGTATTTGGTTATGTCATACGGTGTTAAATACTGATCTCGGTGAATGGCATAGTTTCGATATAACTACATTACACTTTATCAAGGAAATTCGATTAATATCCGTAAGGTTTTGTAGGTGTTCAAAATACCTATTCATTTGCATGTTGGTGTACATATCATCGATCAGTCAAAACTAGTTTTGACTTAAGAAGTTGTAACAAATATAACTGTCATATTTTTTTTACACCTATCGCTTTTATTATGACTGCAGATAAACTTTTCTACAAAACGTCTAAACGTGGATAGCGGTTTTGTTAAACATAGCGCAATAGCAATCCGGCTAGACATCGCTCAGCTGTTTTACATAACGGAGCTATTTCATAACACAGCTAGGGTAATGTAAAATAACAAATTACCTATGCAATCCAAATGCGATATAATAAATACTAAGGTAATATTCTAAATGCACCCAAAATATACTCGTAACGGAACGGAACGAAACTGTAGAAAAACACTACAAATATTGTTTCCGTAGAAAAATAATAATTAAAAAAATACTTGAGAGGTGTCAAGGGATGGAACGAAGTTTAAATTTATAATTAGTTGAAGGCTCGATTAGCGCAGTGCCATAGGATGCAAGTTCAAAATCAGCAACGAGCGAGTATTTATACATATAATCATAATCATAATATAAACGTATGCTAGCATATGGCAAATTAATCGAAAGGAACTACTATCTTATTATTATCTTATTATACAATAGCTTACTATAGCAAAAAGTGTCACAACTTTTCGTAAGATTTTTTTCCGTCTAGCCCCCTTTCACAACGCGCGATAAGGAACTTCGTTCCAAAAAGGTAGTAGGGATCATATCGGCCGGCCACAGAATTGTTTAAAAACATGTAAATTATTCACGCACTTTACCGCCTTCTTCAAGAACTATCGCTAGCTTTTAGTCGATATGAACTATTTTGCAACACTTTGCAGGTACATCGCCGTCACCTGCGACGCACAGAAGGTTTAAAGCCTTCATAAACCACCATTACAATAACGCACCTAAATTGCAACTATACGTGCTTTGCTGATGCAAAACCGTTGAAATTTAAAAACATCAAACAACATCCATATTTAGCGACTGGCTAGCGACATTTTTATCGCTCCAGTGCGGTTCAAAAGTGGCTCGTCTGAATCGACCCTTACTGACACTTCACAGCTATTACCTACCGGGTGTGCTTCACAACCGGGTGCCGTAGTAAGTACCAAAGTGGTACTTTAGTGACATTTTATCGAAGTAAGTACTGCATCTAAGTATATTCTTCAGTGCAGAAAAATAACGTGCTATGCGCGGGACTAATATAGAACTAGTGTACTTACCTTTACGTATGTGCAGCTGTAATGTGTATCACAAGGATGAAAGGTTGTGTAATATTTACCCGACTGCGCCAGAAGGAGGGTTCTGTTTTTGAGTGTATGTATGTATGCACGTATGTTTCTTTGTCACGCTCTGTAGCCTAAACGGCTTGATTGATTTTAGCTTAAGAGGCATCGTTAGATTCGTCTTCGAGTGACACTGGGTATATCAAAATTATGAAAATTAAAATAGCCTATTTTTGACGACATTTTATATGTCTTGAAAAAGGTTTTTTCCTCAAAACCTATCGAGTCAAAATAAGGGGTTTTAAAAATGGCTTACAAAAATATATACAACTTAAATGTTTTAATGTAATTTGGAATGAGAAATGCTAAATAATCGTAAATAAAAAGTGTAAAATAAATAAAAAATTACGTAATTAATAAAAAATCAAAAACCCGACTATCGAAAAAGATAGAAACAAGACGACCAATCTCATGCAGTCAGAGACATTAGGAGTCTTTGGAGTGCCTCCGACTGCATGGCATTTGGCAGTCGAGTTATTGATTTTTTATTTTTTATTTGTAATGGCTGGCTTCATGTTCAAGCGCGGCGGCTGAGCGTACCGAATCCGATTCGCAAGTCGAGCCGTGTTTTCAGATTTTTCCTTTAGAAAACTTTCACTGTCTACTCGGAATTTGAACTACATGGGACTTATAATGCTTCCAGGATTTTTTTAAAATATGGGCATATAGTCGTAGTATTACGTACTATGCTATAAAAAATCTAATTAATGAATGGGTGAGAGATTGTGTGTTATATTAGTATAACTAAGTAATTAATTGGTTATTGAGTTATTTAACTAATGGGCAACACGGTTTCGGTGTTAACGATTTTGTTCATTAATCAAATAAGACTAAAGGCTGAGGGGCTAACGTTTTGAAAACGCTCATTAGCTAAAAGATAACTATAGAGGATAATATGACTAGTGCATTCAATATAAAAGGCTTTTAAGCAAAACGCCATAAACATAGAAACAATAAAATAAATACGCTCTATATAAAAAAAAAGTTTATTAAATCTTCTTTAATTAGAAAGTATTCTATAATCTTCGTTTAACTACTAACAATTTATTCTTCTACTTCTTCTGATTATTCTCCGTGGGTTCAGCGGGCTTGTCGCCTTCTTCTGCTGACCTGTCCAACCTGATCTCCGATCGACCGTACATATTGCCTAACAACTGCCAAAGGTTAGAGTTGGATTTCTCTTCAGCTAATGCTTGATAGCTTGGGTGATCACAAGGGAAGTGGCCCAGGAAATACAGCAAAGGATTTTCCTGCTGGTAATAGCCTGCATTACCGTAGGAATTACCAATATTACTAATCAAAAGTTTCAAGAGAAGCATCAAATTGGCTCGGTTATTCTCGTCCATTCCAGGTTCCACCAATACGTTAACATTCGGCTCCTTGCGGCTGTCCAGAATGTGGAGAAGCAGATGGGCAAGGTTCGGCTCTCCTTTAATGCCTTGGTTTAAGTTAGGTAGTTGGTTCTTGTCACCGTTCTTCAAGATTGTGAGCAGTAAGTTAATTAATGGTCCGAGGTTCTTGGGCGGATTCGATCCTCTGTTGGGCAGTTTGAGGAGGATGTTGAGGATATCAATGAGACCGCCATTGACACCATTCTTGCCAGGTCTGGGTTTGCCAATGTGGGACGGCTTAGGAAGTTCCCAGTGGATGTCTGGAATATCGGGGCGCTTTTTATCCTTATTATGGTTAAGACCTGGTTCAGGTCGACGTCCAGGTCGTGGCTCTGGTATAGGTTGTGGCTGAGGTTCAGGCAGGGGTACTGGAATTGGCTGAGGTTGTGGTAGAGGCTCTGGAATTGGCTGAGGTTGTGGTACAGGCTCTGGAATTGGTTGAGGCTGTGGGACGGGCTCTGGCATTGGTTGTGGCTGTGGTTGTGGCACGGGTTCCGGAATAGGCTGCGGCTGTGGCACAGGCTCCGGTATAGGCTGTGGCTGTGGTACAGGTTGAGGTTGTGGAACAGGCTCTGGAGTAGGCTGAGGTTCTGGAATAGGCTGTGGTTCAGGTTGAGGTTGTGGAACAGGTTCTGGAGTAGGTTGAGGCTCTGGAATCGGTTTTGGTACAGGTTGAGGCTCTGGTGTAGGCTGAGGTAGTGGTATGGGCTGCGGAATAGGCTGAGGTTGTGGTTGTGGTACAGGTTGTGGAATAGGCTGCGGCACGGGCTCTGGAATGGGCAGAGGTTGTGGCTGTGGTAGAGGCTGTGGCATAGGCTGTGGTACGGGCCCTGGAATGGGCAGAGGTGGTGGCTGTGGTAGAGGCTGTGGCATAGGCTGTGGCATGGGCTCTGGAATGGGTTGAGGTTGTGGCTGTGGTAGAGGCTGTGGCATAGGCTGAGGTTGTGGCACGGGCTCCGGAATAGGCAAAGGTTGTGGCTGTGGTAGAGGTTGTGGAATAGGCTGTGGCATGGGCTCTGGAATGGGCAGAGGTTGTGGCTGTGGTAGAGGCTGTGGCATAGGCTGTGGCACGGGCCCTGGAATGGGCAGAGGTTGTGGCTGTGGTAGAGGCTGTGGCATAGGCTGTGGCACGGGCCCTGGAATGGGTAGAGGTTGTGGCTGTGGTAGAGGCTGTGGCATGGGCTCTGGAATGGGCTGAGGTTGTGGCTGTGGTAGAGGCTGTGGCATAGGCTGTGGCACGGGCTCTGGAATGGGCAGAGGTTGTGGCTGTGGTAGAGGCTGTGGCATAGGCTGTGGCATGGGCTCTGGAATGGGCTGAGGTTGTGGTTGAGGCTGTGGCACGGGCTCTGGAATGGGCTGAGGTTGTGGTTGAGGCTGTGGCACGGGCTCTGGAATGGGCTGAGGTTGTGGCTGTGGTAGAGGCTGTGGCATAGGCTGAGGTTGTGGCACGGGCTCCGGAAGAGGCTGAGGCTGCGGCAGGGGTTCAGGCTGCGGGTTAGGTTGTGGGTACGGATTTGGCTGTGGCTGAGGCAGTGGTCCTGGGAAAGGATACGGATAAGGTAATATATCCTTACCAGGGAATGTTGGGTGGCCGTTTGATTCATCAGTACTTGGGTTTATAGAAACATCAGGAACCTTTTTACCAGGGCCCGTAGGTTTGTTTTGATCGGGATAAGGCCGCGGGTAAGGGTAAGGCTGTGGATAAGGATATGGCTGTTGGTTGGGGTAAGGTGGCTGAGGGTATGGTGGTGGGTATGGGTATGGTTGAGGGTATAGGGGGTACGGGTTTGGATTAGGCTGTGGGTAATTTGGTTGTGGCTGCGGGTTAGGTTGTGGTTCAGGTTTTGGTTGTGGTTGGGGGATCGGCTGCGGTTGAGGCTTTGGAAGTCGAGAACCAAGCTTCACCAAGAGATCAATTATATGTTTTAAATCCACATTGGACCCCACATTAGGCAGCAATGGCACATGTGTTAAATTGAGATTTAAATCAGGACGACCTATATTCCAATAAGATGGCCACGGAAAATCGGGATACTGCAAGTTGGGTAGATTGAAACCCGGATCAATCGGACCCGGATAAGGGAATGGTTGCGGAGCAGGCATAATCGGTGGAGGGCTTGGAACAGGAACTGGAACAGGAACTGGGTCACTATTCGGAATGATGATAGGACCAGTAACTCCACCACTTCCGAAGTTTGGTAACTGTGAACCAATCCAAATAGGTTGCTGGATGTTTGGCATAACACCACTACCGCCGCTGATTCCACCCAAGTTCATCCAGTTCGACAGCAATGCCCCACCGTTGATGCTCCCCAAGCTTCCAATTATAAGACTGCTGAGATCAACAGATCCTCCACTTCCCCCGCCGATAGCAAAGCCTGGATTCTGTATAAGCGTCGGTTGACCGTTGATCATCACTATTATGTAACTAGGCAAGTTACCCAAAGCACCAGGGTACACAATGGCTTGACCACCACCTGGCAGCACAATATGTTGGAATAATGATGAGATGTTCTTTTTGGCGCCATCTTTGTCGTCTACTTTATCAGGTTTCCCAAAGTCACCCGGTTGTGGATTAGGTAAGATATCGTCGCCAGGAAAAGTTGGATGCTCATTTTCACCATGATCCGGTGTTGGTGAGGGTTTTAGACCATTATGTTCCGATTCATCCGGCAAGTCGACGTTTACTCCATTTGATCCACCTGAGGGTAATTTACCTTTATTTGAATTGTCATGAAGTTTGTCATTCTTATTTTCATCATGATTTTCATGATCGGGTTTTAGACCTTGTATGTCTTTATTATTGTGATCTGGCTTACCTAAGTCATCACTTGGCAGCCCTCCCTCTACGTTGCCGTGGTTGTTGACGTCGTCCCCACCTGGTGACAAGCCATTACCATTATTATTGTTATCATGAGGTTTATCGTCACCACCTGGGGACAAGCCGTCACCGTTTACAGAGTTATGATCTGAGTTTTTATCATTGTTGTTTGGCACAAGACCTTTGCCATTTACATTATTATCGCCATGGTCCGAACCGTTGTCATTATCCTCGGACGAGGGACCGCTAACATCAATTTTGCCAGTATTTCCGGGCTTACCACCTTCTTTGTCAATATTATTATTAGGACCAGGCACATTGATGCCATCTTCGTTATCAGGACCACTGTCATTACCGTCTACATTTATGGAATTGCCCCCCTGATCTGGCTTCTTATTACCAATTGACAAAAAGCCGCCGGTATTATGATCCTCGTGACCTGGTTCTAACCCATTTACTTCAATATTACCGTCTGGATTACCTAAAAGATCACCACTTTCGTCGGGTTTGTGTTCATCCTCGTCTGGTGATAGACCGTCAATGTTTATGGTACCATCACCATTTGGTAGCTCACCAGACCCGTTTGGTGACTTTCCATCAATGTGTGTAGAACTAGTGTCATCATCATCTCCTGGTGAAAGTCCATCTATATTGATAGTATTACCATTGTGATCAGGTTCTTCATTGCTAGAGGATAATGCTGGATGGATATCAGCGATATCATCAGGCCTATCGTTATTCACATTATCTAACAAGTCCTGTTTAGATACTGGGTCTTTACTATCAGGGTGAGAGATGTCATCGAGTGTTGGGTCGTTATTCGCTATTGAGTTAGCTTCAATAGAATCAGTTTTCGGATTTGAATCTGCTGGTTCAGAATTTTCAACTTTTGCGCGAAATGGGGTGAAACCAGGTACATTAGCTGCAAGTGCTTCCGGCGCTGGTTGGTCAGCAAGTTTGTCTGGGCTATTGTGATGGCTTGAGGTGGTATGTTTGTGAGAGCTCACGTCTGCATGCCTGCCCCGTTGGTGGTGTGGATAGTAGTCGTATGGAGGATGGTACCGCCCGTGAGACCTACCATGATAGTAGCGTCGCCCGGCGTAGCACTGCACTGCCAAAGCGAGTACGAGCAGAAGCAGGATCTGGAAATTGAGAAGTAAAATTAAAATTATTTTGAAGCCTTTTACGTGAAGTTTTGGTAAAAAGATCGTAGTGCCTGTGATTCAATTGATTGATTATGACATGAGCTAATCTAATCTATGTGTTTATTCTATCTATGAACCTCACGGGATCCGTTTTCCTTAATTTCCAGTTTCTAGCCCCACACTATCTCAAATATATCTTACACCCCACACTATTATCAGTCGCACACAATCAAAAAATCTGGAAAAGATTCTACATATTAATTTTGTATTACCTAATCGCAGATTCTCAGATCTTTTGGATCGAGCGTCAATATGGACTTAAATGTGGTGTCCTCCCTCTTTCTTACATTGTCGGGCCCGACAGGATCCATGATTAATATAATTAACTACATTCTACATAACACCTGTTATCATTGTGGAGTGCAATATTCAATAATCGAAATCATCTAATCACAATGTGTATCCGACTGTAAATAGTGAGAGAAAAATAATATATACGGATAATAAGTATCGTCTAACAGTAGAAAAGATATAAAACATACTTGAAGGATAAAACTGACCTCCTTTTGACCCATACCAAAATCATAATTATGGAAATAAAAATACCAGTGTCTGAAAACTAATTCTTAGTGTCACAAAAATAAGAACTAAATAATATAATCTGGAGCGGGGTAGTGCGGGTATCGCCACGAATCCGCAGACGAATCTTCTCATACATTTTATATGAATCAGCGTTAGAGGTTTCGCTGCTATGAAATATATATTCTTTGATCTAATGCTACGTGGAGTGGGCTTTGTGAAGTATTGCCGATGAATTTTTAACAGCGAATAGGATTAAATTCTGTATTGAGAGGTAATAATATTAGCAATAAATCCTCTTTGGATGACGCCTCTTCCAGAAAAGAAATGGGCAAGGATCACCTTACGTTGTTGAGCATTGCGCTTTCGTGATTTAAAAGCATTTGAGTTTTAATTTGTGTTTAGTGTTTGATTTCGTTGTTTTATTTTATTTTTAAATGTTGCCCCCACTCTAGGATTTTATCCGTAACCTGAGTGCGTTTACAAACACAAACACCCAGACCTGAAACAACTATTTATAGGCGATACAAATTTTATATTTGTTCCGTGCGGGAATCGAACCTGCGACCAGTGGAGAGGAAGTCGAGTGTGTAGTGCCGTTAAATTGATCGATTCATTCCTAAAAAAGTCTATTATTGGTTTTAAATGAACTTTACATATCTAAAATAATAGTTTATGACGTGCTAAAATAATTAACAACCTATTCGATACTAGAGATACGAGAGAATCTGAAGTCAGAAATAAGTTTTTAGAGGTTTTTTAATAGTGCCACGAGTAAATAACTAGAGCATAGTGCTATTTAGAACGAGTTATTAATAGGATGATAGAGGGGCGCCTCGGACCCTCTCGCGATTGTCGCCAGAGCGAATAATAGACTGCGTAATTAATCGGGCGTTTTGCAATAGCATCCACCTGTATAATGGCAATAGGGCTGTCAAAAAACTATTATAGTTCATGGAGCTACTGACAATAGCATTCATAGAATAATAAAATAAGAGGTGGTAATTTTATAATTTTTATAGAGTTTCTATAGGATTCTTTGTGGAATCGTGGAACAAGACTGATAACGTTTATTTTAAATGAATAAATTTGTACTTGAACTTGAATAGGTGTTATTTAATAGTTTTTGATTCCCTTTATGATAGTAAAATAATAATTATAGGGTTACACATATAAACACGCTTTCAGCGTTACCGTGAGGCACAATACTGCACTTCTTCAATAAATTCTTTCTTTTTTTGTTTTTGTATGTTTCTGATTTCCTTTTTTTTCTAGATATAAAAAGACAATGTATTATAGGGAATTACACAAACCATGTTAATAGAACTCTAATTTTAAATTCAAAATGATTGTTCATGTAAATGTCGATGGACTGCATTAGTCTAGTGGTCCCAAGGGCGACTGCAACACTAGAGGTCCTGGGTTCGATCCCCAGGTCGAGCAAAGTGTTATTGGGTTTTTCTATGAAATTCTCAGTAGCAGTTCGGAGTCTGGATTTGTGCCCGGTTAATGGCTATAGGCTCGCCCCCTATAACATGGGACTTAAACATACCGGCGAACTGTGGGTGTACATTAAGTACGCCTCTGCCTATCCCTTCGGGGAATACAGGCGTGATGGTATATTATGTTCATGTAAAGCCCTACAGACTATTGATATTTTTTATTGTTATATTTTTTTAAAGTATACGCGCCCTATAGCAAATTGTCATGACGTCACTCTTTACAGTAATTCTGTACGTCACTCTTAGAGAATCCAATAAACAGTTCTAGCAAATATTAATTAGCACTACACAGAGTAATTAAAATGTTTGTAATAGTCTCACCTGTGTCGTCCTCGCCATGTCACCTTGCACTGTGCCCCGACAGGGGGCAACCAACAATTTAAAGAAAGTCTGTAATGAGTAGCATACACGTTATTATCAGCAGATAACTGTCAAACCAAATTCGATTGGTATTTAATATGAAATTAATTGCTACAAACATTGCTGAGATACTTCGTTGGGGTCTGGTTTTCGACGACCCTACTGTTGAGATAAAAAATATAGCGTGTGCACTGCGTGATATACCTAAAATACCAACATCCTAGCGGAAAAAAGATAAAGAGGCTTGTGCGTTTTATAGTAAGGAAAAAAACATAGTTTTTCAGTAATAAACCACCAACCATGCTTGGAACCCATTATAGATTCCATAAAATCAAAATCCAAGCCAAAAACTGCAAGACCGAGGGATACGGTGAGCTCGTTCTGCGTGAATCGGATCACCAATAATTAACAAAAATATAAGGTAGCTGTTAGTAATTGTAACATTAAGACGTCCAACAACTTAGTCTACCCGTGACCATGGATGCTGTAAAGGATCCGAAACGTCGGGAATCAAATAATATAAATGCAACGCGAGAAAATCCGTAAAACAACGTAGTTTTATTTCAATGTCTAATATTCGCGTAAGTGCCAGAAACCAGTATAATAAACCAGTAGGCGTAGGCATAAGGAGGCATAAGTGTTAGGCGGAGGTGATACTGTACACGCACAGTTCGCAGGTATGCTTAGGTCCTATGTAAGTCCTATGTAGTGGTCGAACCTATTGCCTTTAACCTATTGACCGCCACGGTCATGTACCTATAGAGGACAAACCAAAATGTACCCAGCACGCCACGGTCACGACTGGGTGACAGATTTCTATAGAAAATCCGGAGCTTGACGCCGAAAGGGTGAAACGGGCACAGATCAAAACTAAATGTTTTATCTGAAAACCTATGAGAGGAAACACCGAAACAAACTCGGAGAATCATAATAATCAACCCATTACATTGTCCAACTGCTGGGCATGGGTCTCCTCTCAGAATGAGAAGGATTAGGCTATAGTCCACCACGCTGGCCTAATGCAGGTTGGCAGACTTCTAACGCCGTCGAGAAAATCTCTTAGGCATGCAGGTTTCCTCACGATGTTCCTTCACTGTTTATGCGCGTGATAATTAACAATAAATACGCACATGACTTCGAATAGTCAGAGGTGCGTGCCTTGGGTTCGAACTCGAGACCTTTGACTTGGGAGTCCTATGGTCATATCAATAGGCTATCACTGCACGAGAATAATAGTCTCTTTTTAAAGTCAAAACATAGTAAATAAAGTTCACATTCGAGTCGAATTCTGAGACATCTGACGATAATTAGGACAAGTCTGTCGTACTAATGTACACCCATAGTTCGCTGGTATGTTTAGGTAACTCCGAGCTGCTACATAGAAAAAATTTTTTAGGGAAAGTTTGTAACATAGATATGTATTTTTTAATTTGTATTTTTGGTGTACAATATTTGTTTTTTTTAAAAAAAGCTTACTAGCAATGTGGGTCGCACATTACTAGTATTCTTGTTAACCCCTCGTGCTAAGCTAAATGCTTGTGTTACGAGTGGGTTCACGTCGGTAGTGCAATGGATGGGGTTTGAACCGGCAACCACATGATCGCAAGTCCGACGCCCTAGCCATTAGGCTACCGCCGCTATGTGTGAAACAAATAAATAAAATCCAAGAACACTGCTCGAACTGGCAATCAACCCCAGGACCTCTAGCGTAGCAGTCGCGCTTACGACTACAAGACTAATCAAGCAGTATTGAAGGTTTTTTTAGGAAAGTTTCAGTAACAATGCTGTTTGGATTTGTACCCAGTGGCAATAGGTTCATCCACAAAACATACCGGTAAATTACCTATACGGGTACACCTCTGCCTATTCCTTCTTGCAAAACAAGCGTGATAGTACCTTTGTAGGCAATTTAATGAAGACAATTAAAAAGTTAAATTTATACTGTTATAAGGGTATTTTTTACTTCTGATGACGAAAACAAAAAAAAATGTTTTGATCAACTTTACATGAAATAGCTGTAAATATCTATAATTTAGGTCATAATCTGCTTTAAAAAAATATGTACCGAGCTTACAACTCTTTAGTTTTACTAGAAATATCTAATAAAATTTCGAACCTCCATGGTAGTGACACTGAATCCAGGGAAGTGACTTTCTATACAGTTTTTTAACCATGGAAATGACTTCAAATCATGGACGTGACATTATTTAGATTTATAAAAGATCAATTCACAAATTTTATTTTATCCAAGGAAATATGATGTGTATAAAATACATTGGATTTATTAAATAAAACGAATGTTTGGAAAATCAGCTTTAATTGCTTTGAATTTTTAAATTTAACCTAAATCAAATGTTTTATCTTAGGATTATGGTATCAACAATATTTTGTAATAAAATATGAAACATATTATATATTTTTAAAAGTAACTGCTAAAGAGATCAAAAATATTGTACTTATGGCACTTTCCAATTTCAGTCTCAATAAAATCTTAATATTATAATAAAAAACGTTCAAGTTATTTAATAACTTTAGATATATTTCGTAATTAAAATATTTCGAGGTCATCATCGCTCTCACTGTGAAAGATCCTCATCCTCCTCTTTTCAGGCTTACTATCGCGTTCTTTATCTTCCTGTTCTTGAGTGTCACTATCAGGCTTGTTATCTTCTTGTTTTTCAGTCTGATCATCAAGTTCTCTATCCTCCAGTTCTTCAATCTCACTGTATAGTTCCTTATCCTCCAATTCTTCAGCTTCACTATTAAGCTCATTATCTTCTTGTTCTTCAGTCTGATCATCAAGTTCTCTATCCTCCAGTTCTTCAATCTCACTGTCTAGTTCCTTATCCTCCCATGCTTCAGTTTCACTATTAAGCTCATTATCTTCTTGTTCTTCAGTCTGATCATCAAGTTCTCTATCCTCCAGTTCTTCAATCTCACTGTTTAGTTCCTTATCCTCCTGTTCTGCAGTCTCACTGTCCAGTTCCTCGTCTTCCTGTCCTTTCATCTCACTGTCAAGTACCACATTCTCCTGTTCCTCGGTTTCACTATCCGGTTCCTTATTCTCCTGTTCTTCGCTATCTCTGTCAATTCTATCATATATTTCTTCCTGCAGCAATGGGTTGGAAAATTCCACACAACTGTTGGGCAATGAGTAGTGTAGACACCGTTCTCCGGGGGCGCATGTGAGGCATGTTAACTTTCTTAAAAATATTTTTTGCGTGATGCGCGAGTCCCATGTCATTTGATGGATTTTTGTGATTCCAGGAACACTATTGATTTTTCGGTGCAATAGCTTATTAATTTCTTCAATTTGTTTTGTAGTTACGGTTGAAATTATGACATTGGTAGTGTTCTCTCTAATACACTTCATAAGTGTATTAAAATCAGGTATATCTGACCCTTGAGCAACAATACGATCAGCAGTACGCTTTATAACTGCGCCCACTCCATCCATGGGCCCTTTGCCGTGGCCTGCTTCACAGAAGTTCCATGTCACAGTTTTTAAACTGTATCTCTTCGCCAAGTATTGAGTATACAGATAGAACATGTATCTGTTTCTGTACTGTGCACTAGGACCGTCGCTTAAAATATGCAATTTCTGAATTGTGCGTGACGATACAATTAGATCTACCATCTTTTGAAGATGAGCACATATTGCACTTGCATCGTGGCGCAAATTCTCAGAAAATGTGCAAAATGAACAACTGTTAACTTTTTGCGTATCTGGACATCTATAGTAATAAACACCAGTGTGAAGACTGACTTGCTGTCTGGAAGCACCGAAATGGACTGACTGGATCTCATTCGCATATTTGCAGCAATAATTTTCAGAAAAGTCGATCTGCATAAATATCTCTCCATCAACTAGGTTGTTTTTCATTAAGGTGGATTGTTTGTATTGATGAGAAATGTTAAATTGGTGTTCTAAAAACATTTTCAAGTCTTCTAAGAAGGATTCTACTAGCTCTTTTTTCGTAACTGTTTTCTGTCCTTTTACTGTTCTTCTTACTTCCTTTTCTTGTCCTTTAATCAATCGCTTTTCTTTTGTGACACACCAAGTTTTATATGTAGTAGTTTCCGAACCATCAAAAAGTTGTACTTCAGGTGATTTATTTAAGCAAACACGACATTTACGCAACATGCAAGCCTCCTTGTTGATATCACAAACCATGCTTTTGCACAACTCTGTTAAGTTTGGAGCGTTAAAAATTCCCAAGTGTTTCAAATTATCGAACTTAAGCTGCATATTTTCATGTGTAACACATAAACATGTATCCCTTTCAGCAACTTGACGAGAAACGATCCAAAAAGGACGCATCCGGCAAAACGTTGCAAGACTCAGTTTTTCCTTGTTTTCGCTCTGGAACTTGCTATGGAGATTAGTAAGTGTATCACAAAAGTAACGTTTTTGTTTTTTAATTTTGTTCTTGGTGATTACATCTTTTTTTCCAGGACACTGCTTACTGTTGTCATCACGCTCTAAGAAGGCGATAATTTTTGAATTTAATTGTTTCAGCTCTTTTGTTATAATCTGTTTAGTAGCAACTTTCTTGGGATGAGTAGAAAGTTGCTCTATTTTATGATTGGCCCTTAGCAATTGTACCCGTAATGCATGAACCTTTTTTTCCAGCGATTTGATTACAGTTGCCTGGGTGTTTATTTTTAAATTGGACTCCTCACGTCGTTTTCGGGCAAGACGAATACCTGCTACTTTTTGCCTATTCAAATTAGAGTTAGAGCTAGAAGGTGTGAGACATTCTTCTCTAGAGAACGACGATCCATGACTAACAAGCGACCTTCTGGAAACCGAAGAAGCAGGTGACGAAGCTGGAGAAAGGTAAGAAACATTTTGTTGAGAATCAGGGCTAGCTACGTTTTGCTCACCAGCAATGGACTCTGGAGTATTCTCTCTCAAATTTTGTAGTAGTCGCTCATTACGTTTTTTATTCTGTCTACTCTTAGCTTTACGTTCTCGCCATTCACGTTGATTAGCACGTCGTTCTCTTGGAGTCATTTCGGATACTAGTTTCACCTGTTTTTTGCGTCGTTTTTCTGCATAACGCAGGTTATCTTTTCTCTTACTGGCTTCATACAAGTCGGGGTTAGCCTTAATACGAGCTCTTCGTTTTCGTTCGCATTCTCTCTTTTGTTTACGAATTTCTTCTGCTGTCTTTGGTCTTTTATTTCGCGCCATCTAAAAAAAGTAAAACATGTATTTTTTGTATGTAAAACCGTTTTGTGTATGTATTTAAATTAGGCAGTAATTAAACAAACAATTAATTTGAATGATCCAAGTTAAAGTTCACATCCCTGGACCTGTAGTCACTTCCATGGAAGAAAAATATCCACGTAATCAATGGAAGTGACATCCATGGAAAGGACGTTTTCTGGTTCAAATACGGAAAACTAACCTAAAAAATCTCTTCTTTGCAACCTATTTCGGCAATCGTAATTTGACCATCAAACCTACAAAACAGCAAAACAAATGTAAATTTAACATAATATACTTACTTGGCAAAACAACCACAGTAGTGACCACGTATGCTTGACGAGTTTTAATTGGGTAATCTTATTGTTTTTTCACGACAAACGTATTGCAGCCAGTAAGAAATTGATATGTCATTATGGTTATGACAGGTGACGGCTTGTCAATGCTCACATAAATTCGGATACATGCAGTTTTTTTTCTCAGTAAAATGTTATTGTGACCTTAATCCATGGAAGTGACCAAAATTTAAGTCACATATTTTAATTCGGTTTTTTGTTCTCTTTTTTATCAATTGGATATTATGTTATAAGCTGTTAGGGGTCAGTACTTATTATAGTTTAAGATAATATCCTTATATTTTAGAAATATCATGCTAAAGACTGGGAAAAAATTATTATATCTGTAAATTTGCTTCAGTCACATCCATGGAAAAGACATTTTCATGATTATTTGTTTTTATTTAAAATAATATGATCAATAAATTTAGTATATTTTCATGTAGTCTTCACCAGACACGGTAGCACTACTTTGATAAAATATATCAAGTCCACGTGCCTTTTTAATTAAAGAAAAAAATCTCTGTCACAGATAATTTTACTGAAAATGAGAAATACCCATAATTAATATATTTGTAAAATGAAACTGATAATGTTAATTACTTTCTATTTTAACTTCAACTTGTTACACAGATTGTTAATGGATTTTTATTGAATCCATGATAAAATTATAAATGCAAAAGTAACTCTGTCTGTCTATTTGTTATTTTGTTTTGTTGCCCCACACTAGGATTTTCTCCCGTAGGTATCGTGGGTGCCTTTACAAACACTTTTCACATACAGATACGCCCAGACCCGGAACAATTACCTGTAGATCATACAAATATTTGCTCCGTGTGGGGATCGAACCTACAACCCTTTTTCATGCCCAAACCTCTGCTGTGCATCATCGCCATCCATCTTCTGTCTAAATCTGTAATGTCTCTGTAATGTCTATATCAAGTCCACTGCTGGTTCGCCTAATGTGCCCTATTTATCCTTCTAATGTGCCCTATTTATCCTTCTCCTCGGCTTGACGCATTCAGCTTCCATCTTGCCGGAGAGCGTCCACGACTTCGTCTGCATGGACATCAGAATTAGATTCGACCTAGATAAACATATCCCTATGTAAACTATAATCTGTCTCTGTACCAAACTTCATCCAGTAACAAATATATACATCCTCACTAACTGTCACGTTTATAATAACCACTAAGTACTTAGGTTTTTTTTTGTAATTTAAAAGGAAAAGAGGTCATAATAATAGAGCATTTAAGCATCAAAAACCTTTTTAGTCCAATTTTTAGTCTTTTTTTCGGGCCCTAAACCGGGGCTGATCGTGAAAAGATACATAAGTAGAATGATACAAAATATTTGGGAAAAGGCAGATTTATTCAGTCTTAAGAATCACAAGTATTTACACTGTATACACAATATTATGAACTATTTATTTACAGACCCATTTACTTACAACTAAAAATATATAAAACTAAAAACTATACTCATAATCCGTTATTACAAAGCCGAGGTCGTTCCAGTAACAACTTTAAAAAATTAAAATGTTGTTTATGTTCAGCTGATGAATATGACATTATTATTTTATGGAAACACAGTCGTACATACCGGTTGCAACATTGGTTTGCACAATATTGGGATCTTTTCGTTCGAAACGGAGGTTCTTGAATTCTTGATCTAATATATTTATTTCTGCACAAAAAAGTTCACCTTTTACCAGCTTAATCCAATTGACAATACGCGATGTTTCTCGTTCTATATTATTTGCCCAGCAGACGGATTTTTTTTATTTAAGTTAATTTTTTAAGTAAAACATACTAAGTATTGCTGTACTTTATCCCAGAATATTCGCCCACCAATTAAAATATGTGGTGTTTATGGTTGCATTTGGTATAATAGTAAGGTTTTCGTATCGCGGCCACAAGTTCCCCGGGGTTATACTCCTCCCGACAGCCACAGGGCCGCCGGCGCCGCTTGGGCTCCGCCCTCTGGTCAGACGTTTCGGACGGATCAGACCTACACACCATCTTACTTTACTATAAATAGGTGACACCACTAGCATACACATAACAAAATAATCTACATCATAAAAAAAATAAACTTCTGAATTTAAAATTTTAAAATTAGATAACTCTAATAACTGTCAACTTGCGGCGCCATCTATATTAGTAAGTTTAAAAGTTTTTGACCTAAATTATTTTTTCGTTATTCTTTTGTTAATATATTATTACTATTTAACTTTAAATATTGTTGTTACTGGTTTTGTTTTCACTTGTGAGGGGGAATTCTAAGTTCTATTTCTTACATTTTCTAGACGTCCGTTGATGTATTTTAATAACAAAGATAATTGTTTGACAAAAGTTCTTGAAAATTCGTCCTGAAACTCTTTCTTTCTTAGGAATCTTTATGTCAAGTTATTAACATTGCAACAATGATGTATCTTTCTCTTACAAGTGAGGTTCTTTAGATATTTGTATTCACGTTTTATTTCTTATTCATATTTTTTTCTAAGCGAATATTTATTTTCAAACCCCTTGTATGAAATCGAATCACTTCCCCTCCGGAAATCCCCCCTCCCCACCTAAATCCCCCTCGTAGTTTACAGACCTACCGCTGCTGTCTAGGACGGGTGGTATCGCTGAACCGGATGATGCAGTCCCGCACAGCCATGTTGGGTCGCAGGAAGTCTGACAGAGTGTTAGCGTTGGGCACGGGACGGTCGAAGGGGAATCCCATCGCGCGTTTGTCGGGATACTTCCGATCGCGGATGCCGCAATATGAGGCTGCGTCGTTGCAGGAACCGACTAGGTCTTGCTCCACCTGGAATTTTTGATAGGGTTAGTTAGTTAGTTAGGTGGAAAATTCAGGTTATCTTAGGTTATGATAAATGATGAATTATTTATTCCTGTAAATAGATCGTTTAGAGACACTTTTACAAGTTAATGTTTTAAATTTTGATTGTTTTTGTTTATCCTGACGACTTCTAGACCAATTATTATTATTACTATTTTACAGTCCAGACTAGTATAGGGTGATACAAAACGTATATAGATATTAAAACTTTATATTGTATCAATATCGTATCTATCGATCTTTGTAGTAACTATATATCAAGCAAATCACTATATCCGTAATACGTCTACCGATTTGCGACGATATGTTATCGAGCCACGATATTTTAATATATATAAATACTGCTCCCATGCTCTGTGGTCTTTTTTAAATACGCTATGTTATTTTACTTTTAAAGAGCCTACATTATTATATGCTTAGGTTATAAAATATTCATGTTTTAAAACGAATCCGCTTAACTATAAATATTATATTACTACTTTGTTCGGCTTTCGTCACAAAAGGCAAAAGAATAAAAAATAATAATGTAGCCAGTCCTAAGTCTGGGTAAAGTATGGAGTAAAGTTCATTTTAAGACTATTGTAATGGCATCTACTATATTATTTATATTCCGCAATATTTATAAACGATATGTTTAAAACATAAAAATACTCAATACTCAATACTCAATACTCAATACTCAATACTCAATACTCAATAACTTTATTGCATCCCATAATGTATACAAAAGCTGGTGGGTAAAATTAAAGAGAAACAATTATGGACCCTGTCGGGCACAGCAAGTTAGTTTTTTTAGAGGAGAGGATGAAGAGCGCTTTTTAAAACATAATATATTGAAATAAAGGAAGATATGATATTTAGATGTTTAAGTAGGTAAATAATACCTATTTAAATGTAGATTTATATTCATTTTATTTATTAATATTCATATATTTATTTATTATTAATATTTATATTCTAGATTATGTATTAATTGTTATTGTTTATTTTTTATATATATTTGCTTAAAGTTTGCACGGTGAGTAAGGTAAATAAATATATTTAAGTACTGCTTGTTTAATATATTATCCCTATTTCCCTAGTTGAAATTTATCTTTGAGGTATTCGTCAATTGTGTAGTAACTTTTATCTAAGAGAAATCGTTTTAATTTATTGGTAAATATATTATTTGATTCTGTGTTTTTTATGTATTCAGGTAATTTATTGTAGATTTTAATGGACGTAACAAATGCACTAGAGGAGTGCATTTTTAGCCGTGAAGTTGGTAAATTTAGTCTATTTCCATGTCTAAGTTTGATTTTTGTTTGAATGTCTTCTCTTTTGCTGTAGAATTGTGGGTACTTCCTTACAAATTTGCAAATTTCAAATATATAGAGACAGGCTAGTGTTAAGATGTTTAGTTCTTTGAAGTGTGGTTTACATGAGTCGGTGTCATTGATGTTAATCAGTATTCTTATTAGTTTCTTCTGTATTGTAAATAGTGAAGTACAAAGTATTCGGTATTGAAATATTTAAATCATAACCATATTAAGTTATTTATACAATATATATATAGATTCATAAAATATATAGTTTGGGTATCCGATATCGCATATCAGTATATAGTATCGATTTGATATTTAGAATTATCTATATCACCCAACCCTAGTCCAGACATAATAAATAGAGTTCACATTAACATTGAAAATTTACGAGTTCCGGGACATTTTGACGATAACTAATACACATCTGTCGAATGGCTTCCTTTTCTATATATTTGATTATTTTATTAGTTTTCATTTATTATAATAAATATATTAATTTAAAATATGAATACATCGTCGTAAAAAAAAACTGATTATAAGGTGGGTAATCTGATGGGTAATGATTTCAATATACGTACCCTGTCTTCAGACCAGTCGGAGATCATAGCGAACAGCACAATGGGGTACCCCTGCGGGTTGCCCTTGGCCACCAGCATGTGGTGTGGCCAGCCGCAACCACAGAAGTCGAACTCCGCCGCCGCGGTAGAGCCAGGGTCCGACGGCCGCGCCGACTGGAGAACATACATTTTTACATAAATACCATCACGCGTATATTCCCCGAAGTGTTAGGCAGAGGTGTACTAATATAGACCCCACAGTTCACCCAATAGTTATATCTATGACTAGGTAAGGCAGCGTTTTTCCCTATCTAGTCTTTCCCGTAATCCCGTTTTAGTGCACTAGGTTACTCAAGGAATATTTTTTCCCAATTTCAAATCGAAGGCTTTAAATTTTCTAAAGTGTTCTTTTTTAACCCCCCAGAATAAAGGCTCTCTTCACAGTAAAGACTATATATACTTCAGAGGAAAGTCTTTCCTCTGAGATATATACTGTGTCTGTAGCGACATCTGTACCGCTTTATAGAAACTAACTTGATTAGTACGACACACCCTACGTCTTTTAACTTTATGGCATTGCGTTTTACGCTCCTTTTTCAGTGCTTTACGCCGTCAAATTACAATAAAAGATGGCGTCACAGGTAGACAAATACCATAATATAGAACCCTACGTATTATTCTAGTATTAGCAACATCCAGTCAGCAGTAGCTATAGCTACTGTTTAACGTTTCTTTTTAAAAAATCAACTCCACTTCTGGTTTGTAAAACTAGGATAAATACACACCGTACAATTAATATTTAATAAAATTCGTAAATCTTTTTATTTTTATCAAACCCGGTGAAAGCCATTATGATTAATGTCAGCTATATATTCTATAGATCTCAATATCAGATTCCACGTTATAAATGTGAATGTTTCTGAAGTAGATATTAGATTCCTACCGTTTAAAAAAAATTAATGTTACCTGGTCGCGGAAGGTCCTCTCGTATGGAATGGTGACGGATGAGTCCAGACTGCGTTGTCGAATCGTGTTGTTGCCCGGACGAACTACAAACAATAATACAATTATGTCAACAAACAATCACATCAACATAAATATTATCGCGCTTTTATTTCCGAAGGGTTAGGCAGAGGTATAGACACCGATTATTCGATACGTTTTAAGTTCAATGTATTATTGCGATTAACTAGTCACAAATCCAAACTGTGAGAATTTCGTAAAAAAATCTAATAAAAATTAGTTGGACCTGAAAATCGACCTCAGGATCTCAATCTCAAGCTTCACAGCTACGCTTGCGATCATAGACTATATAGTTTTATATTTTTCAAAACGTTGCCCTACTCTATAGAATTTTGTCCTGAGTAACTGAAATACTGAGCAAATGAGGCTTAACAACCGAGGTCTTAATATAATAACGCGTGATTGATACCACTGGTTTCAGGCGACCATGCTTCTTTGTCGTCATAGCATTAAAAACAAAAATGGTAATGAGACCGTTAATCACGTAATTTATAGTTAATTATCACGTGCTTAAACGGTAAAGGAAAACATCCTGAGGAAACCTGCATTCCTGAGAGATTTTCTCGACGGCATGTCAAGTCTGCCAACTCGCATAAAGCCAGGGTAGCCTGTAGCCTAACCCCTCCCGAATGGAAACCCATGGAACAATACTCGTATAATGGGTTGATAATGATGTTACTCACGTCCAGTAGTGAACTTGTCGACTTCGACCATTAGTCTCCTCTGCTCGTCGAAGGGGAGTGGTTCTCCATTCTCGTTCTGTAAGGGCGCTATGAAGAGACGCACCGTGCCCATCACATTCCGACCCGAGGTGTTGTTCACCTCGATACTGTATATACAAATATAATATTATAAAGCTTCAAAAGGCCATTTTAACCATTGCCTTACATTGTATCACTCAGATATTATGATGCTATTATGTCTGGACTTTAGAAGAGACCATGATTCTCAGAGGTCGTCAGCTAGGAAATACGGCGCCATCTAGTACCTACTTAAAAATAAAAAAAATTAAACATTGACTTTTAAAAGTGTCTTTAAAATCACTAGCGACTCGTAAAAAGCTTCGGCTGCATGTATTTTCCCGATCTTTTCAGTGGATTAAAAAAAACACCCAAACCGTATCCTGACAATAACGAACACAACAAGAAAAGAATTATCCAATTTGGTGAAGTGATTCACAAGTTATGCGCGTACAAACATTTCGGCGATTCATTTTTTATATAGATTTGCTAGCGACCCGCCCGCAATTTCCCGCGTTGCTCCGTTCCTGAGAGGCGTAGCGTGATGTTATCTAGCCTAAAACCTTGCTCGATAAATGAACTATCCAACACAAACATATTTTTTCAATTCGATTAAGCAGCTCCTGAGATTAGCGCGTTTAACCAAACAAACACACCCTTCAGCTTTATAATATTAGTATAGATTCTGCCAATTGGAAGCTATATCGGTCTGCGGGTTGGTAACTCACACGTAAGTGAACTCCTGGTGCTGCAGGTGAGTGAACCTGGCGAGCACGGAGCCTCGCGGCGTGAAGTCCAGGCCTCGCGACAGGTCCACGGTGCTGAGCTCCCAGAACGTGCCCAGCGTGTTGTTGCCGGCCGGACCCTCCACGCTCACGCTCGATACGCGGATACCCTTGAAGTCCAGCTACAAAGAACACAAATTAGAAGATTTTAGACTTGTTCTGTTTACTATCAGACAGCCCGTCTATTAGTTTGCCTGTTTGTCGTATTTTCAGTGCAAAAATATCTTCTATAAAGTTCGGTCACCTTTAGCGGCACGCGCTAATATGGTAATTGAGTAATTGTGTAATGTACTGATGTTAGATTTAACCCATCAAAACGATATTAAAAAAAAAAATAGCTTACTAGCTATGTGGGTCGCACATTACTAGTATTCTACTAGGATTCGCTTTACGTACGTGAGAGTAAGTGGACGTGACGATCTAAATTGCCATGTTCTGTAGATAATCCTGCTCAAGATTTGACTAGGTTAGTTTGTACCATCAAACCAAATTTGTCAAGTCAAAAACAAAACATAAGTAAAAGTAGTAACATAATATTCTTCAAGTCTTCTCACCTTGTCATCACCGTACGGGGAGAGCTTGTACTTGTAGAGCTGTAGCAGGTCATCGATGTAGGCGTGCCAGCGGTAGAACACGGGGTCTCTCATCGCAGTGGCTGAGTCACCCATCACGCCGAATTGTTCCTGAAGAAGACAATTGTGAACTTGACATTACGGCACACCTGATTCTCCCGGATAACAGCTGACATTTAAGTTCGATCACACAAAAAATGCAAAGGAATACTAACTTACAAGGTTACCTAGAATGTGAACGGATACCATCATTAATATATCAGCTAAACCAGGAAGGTAGATAGTTGTTACAATGCTTTTTGCATCGGCGATTAGCGATGTAGTCTTTAGTTATTTAGTGGCTGCAGCGATTGAACTCGCAAGTACCGCACATTTTGATGAGAGCAGGTCACAGGCAAAATAACAAGGCATCTGTGATTGCGTCTTTCAATCAACACACAATTATTGCAGTCATGCTCACAGAGCGCGATTTCACGAACCCTTCCACATACTGACCGCGGCAAGAGTAACTCTGCACCAAGTAATCAGTGTAGTTATAAATTGGCTATGAACCCCTCAATGTTTTCATCCACATAGGTATCTATAAATCAATCACTCACCAGGTGACGGTGATCGGGGTCGTGTGCGTAAGAGATGAACACGTGGCCCATGTTGTGCATGTCGCCGTAGTACTGCCGGTTGGGGCTGATAATTGAAGACTCCATCATGTTGCCCAGGGTGTCGATGCCTCGCTCCTCGTCTAAGGGCATCTGGCGGCCATTGGGCTGGACAAAGAAAGGAGGTTAGATAATAAACTCAATCTTATTCTATTTCAAAAATGGATCTGACAATACTAGAAAAATACAAAATAGTTTACTTCCATATGAAATGGTTTCACAAACATTAGTGATTGGAGTTTCCCTTTAAGTAAGTAATGCCTGTTTTAGGAGACTCCGCTTTAGCTATTCTTGTTTCAGACGAAGCAGAAGCTTGTACCGTGACGTGTTTATGCGATTATTTGCGATAATTTTGCGATTGAAGAAGAGGGATGCCGCTCTACATATTAAAATGCGCTATCCCTTTCTCACAACTTAAAAATGTTTGCAATAACATGACGTCATGGAATGTTTTCTCTCACAACCTAAAAATCTTTTCAATTATATGACGTCATGGTATATTTTCTCTCTTTCTTTTATATTATTAAACTTATTTATTTCTTGCTTGATTGTCATCTTAGTACGCCGATACCGCTGTGCCCGATCTTATTGGCGAGATCCTTCGACAAGGTCAGGTGCGTAGTACTCGCAACTGGGACATATGTATGCGAAGATGTATGAATGTGGAAGAAGTAAAAGAAATACTTATGCAAGAATCGTAGCAAGTCGTCTATAGTTCTGCATTTTAGCAAGATGTAAGGCACTGTCAGGAAAAATGTTTCAGCGATCTCACCATGGTAACTGACAAGTTCTCCACGGCTTGCACGAAGCGGTCCCTCCAGGTCTCCAGCTCGGACACGTCGGACCTGATCTGGTCCACCGGACGGTCGATGTCACGGATCGTGGTGCCCGCGAACCTGGAGTGGAACGGTAACCGATATCAACAATTTTACGAGCGGTAAATTCCTGTTGACGAATTCCGATGCAAAAAAATGACTGCACCTGTGTATGACGGTTCAATAAGGAGTGCTCTGAATTTTTTTTTACGGAACCTTATGGGGAAATTCTGAATTGACAATATTTCATTTTTTAACACTAGTTATTATAATAATTTTAATTGAAACTAGATCGCAAAAAAAACTACAGGAAAACTTTCTTAAACATTTGTCTTTTGTGAAGGGGAAAAACATCTAAACAATAAATCCTAACAATCTAACCAATGTGGGTCATAATCAAACTTCTATAAAATCGTGGCGTGAAAAGGTAACAAACAGAGAACTTACACAGGATTTTGGGAAATACGCACTGTACTTGGAAAAATGAGAGCATCACGACTAACACAGTTACTACTAAGTACATTGCATAACGAAGACTTATTTACTACCTAGGTGGCCAGGCCCTGCTGGCGACCTGCGAGTCCAGTTTGGGGAAGTACCCCTCGTCGATGGGCTCGCGGAAGTTCTGGTAGGGGCGCACGCGCGGCAGGCCGCTGCAGAGACGCTCCATGTTGTACCTTAAAATAAAAACAGTTACCATTATAAAAAAAATGTAACTATGACAAAATTTTGGTCATTGTTAGTGGATTTTGCCTACACCACCGTCTTCCAATACTTACCTAGCGATAATCTGCTGGTGCATGTAATAGAAGAGTTCTCCCCTACGGTCCTTGGCGACAATGCTGCGGTCCGCCGAGTCGAACGGGTACACGAGGTGCCAGTGCCAGTGGTGCAGGTTGATGCCGATGTCCTCGCGGAAGTACGCCACGCGTTGCTCCGGCTCTGAGTTGCCCGCCGTGTAGTTAATGGGGATCGTCACTGGCATCTGGCGAGAGGGGATACTGTTACTAGGGATTACAATGCTGGATCCAACAATCCAGCATCACAGCTGGATTCAGCACATTTTTAGCTTGCTGGATCCAGCGGTACGGATCCGCAAGCGATTAATTTCAAATATGGGACTCGGCTTGTTCAATTTTGATGGATTTATTTTCATACTGACCGGGTCACCAGGATGGTTCTTAGCTATAGTTTGACCCAGTAGGTGGTGCTGTGGTCGGCGACCTTTGGGATGCATTAAACACCAGGAAACAGCTAGTTCTTATGTAAGACAGCTAGACTATACTCTTTAAGATAAACAGGAGTATAATATGACTTATGAAACTCTGAGTATAATACCCGACCTGGCAACGGAACCTAAGACCGCATAGTCAGCACCTGCACTTGCAGTGGAAATCATTAATACAAATTAAACTAAAGGACAAATTCCTGTCGAAGGGGGGGAGAAAAATCCCTCGAAAACTGGAAGTCCTGTAAGTACAGTGAAACCAAAATGTTCAAATTCTAATTAGGTATACTTTTTGGAACAAAATGGCAAAAAGATTATGTTCCTGAAACAAACCCCATCGTAGAAAGGGCGTTAGTAACATTAAAAACCGCCCTCCCTTCAATGGAGAGGTTCTTCCTTCAGTCAAACGAGCGCCTCTAGCGGTGCCCGTTGTTACTAACAAGTACATCTATGATAATAATAGTGCAAAGAACAACACATAGATGGAGCCACATTAACACAAGAACTCGAATCGCCAAACCATAGAAAAAGTAATACTTACCTAGATTCTGTTGCCTGGAGAAGAAGATAGGGTTATTATCATCCTGTCCTCTTTCCAAGGTCCGAGCCATTAGATTCAAGAACATTTTACATGTATTTTTCTTACGACCCTGACAGAATTATGTACTTACAACATGATGGTTGCTTACCCTGTCCCCAGAGGCGACAACGTTGCTGACCTCCCGGGCGCGGCGGAACACTTTAGGGTCCATGAATTTGTCTGGGAACGTCTCGGCGAAGGTCGGGATGTTGACGCCTTTAGTGTCGGGCCTGTAACGACACGATAAAATATAACATAACTGTATTGGTCGAAGGGTTAGGCAGCGGCCGGATGTTTAGGCCCCATATAATAGCGGGCGAGCCTATTGCCATTACCGGTCACAAATCCAAACTCCGAGAAAAACGCAATAACACTGCTCGACATAGGAATTAAACCCAAATCCTCTAGTGTAACAGTCGCGCTTGAGACCACTAGACTAATGAGGCAAGACACGACAAGATAATTATGATGAAAATTTTTTTTTTTTAAATTTACAAACCTATAATATTTCGCTTGCATACCACGAGTAAAATAGCACAAGGGAACGCCATTTTTACGAAGAAAAGATGTTGATCTAAAATTATAAAGAGCTTGACAGAATTCTTTACCTGTGCAGGATAGCTACAGAGAGACAGTAGTTGAACATGTAGGGATTGATACGAAGCTGGCAAAACGAGCACACTGACTGCAGATCTTCTAAGTCACGCATACCTGTAGGATAAGCATAATACTTATTTTTAAAATGCGTAGTATTGTTAAAATTAACTAGGTAGTACAAACTAGATCAGCCGATAACACTAGAAAATGGAAACCGTAGTCTAACAGCCGGCCCAGTAAAGAATTCGTCGATAAATATGTATTCTTACTAGATATTTGACGACATGTTTGGTGTAGCGGCTGAGCAATCGGCTTCTGCGCAACGTGTTGTGGGTTCGATCCCCACACGGAGCAAATATTTGTATGATATGCAGGTAGTTGTTCCGGGTCTGGGTGTTTGTGTTTGTGAGAATTTGTGTTTGTAAACGGACCCACGATACAGGAGAAAATCCTAGTGTGGGGCAACGTTTTTAAAAAAAATAAAATATGGTTAGGATTTTGACAATCATAATGCTTGGCACCCAATAGTGACGATCGTAATTGAAATGTGTGTAAGAGAAAACCGTATAACTTGTTATACATAGGTACGTTACTATTTACAGTTCGAACAATTTCTAGCGTGTACCTATTACACAGCTGTTTTCCCACTCCACTTACCCAGAAATATATCGATGAGTTTCCCCGCCATGACCCTGTGCTTGGGCACAAAAAGCGAGAACTGTGCGTTGTAAGGCAGCTCCATCGGCAGGTTGAGGTTCGGGAGCGCGATGTTGCGCACCGGGATACTACGGCCCGCATCGTCGCCGAAACGGTTCGCGATCGTGCTTGTTATCTGCTTGTATTTGTCCGGCTGGAAATTAAAAAAAAATTAATAGATACCTATTTTGCGGAGGCAACACTTAATTTGAAACCGCCAGACAATTTTGTAAAAATATGTGTGGTTATTATTAATAATTTTGTAAAAATATTAATAATTTTCAATTAATCAGATTTACCGTAACATATACATTGAAATAAAATCACTTTTTATGGATTTGATCACGTTATACTTATCCACATTATATGATACATTCCAAGACGTTTCGTACTCTTTACAGGGTCCATGGTCACGGGTAGACGGAGCGATTGAGCGTCTTTGATAAAATAATTGTTACCTAATTTTGTAGGGCTTGGAAAATGATTGCGTGGGCATTACTATAACATGGGCGTTTTAGATTAATACACCGTGTTTATAGTCTTTTTAAATAAAGTAACCGTGTAAAGAAAGAACGAAACTGACTAAGTGACTGACACAGCCAAAACTGTGTGGTTGGAAACCGCAATAGTTACTTGATTTTAGAAAAAAAAATTACAAAAGCGTTGACAAAACCATGGCTCTGCTCTAGGACGATTTAATAGTTAAATATTTCTAGCATAGCTACTTAAAATAATGAAAACTTACGTAGTAATGTTCAGGTATTTGGAATATAGCTTTGTCCTCGCCCTTCTGCATGAAGCATGGCTCCGAGGGCCGGTCGAAAAACAACAACAAATTTTTCTTTGCGTCGCTCATCTTGTATTACTGAAATATATATAATTATTATTTTAAAGATTTTTAGAGGTAGGTACATATTACCAAACTTTGCGGCCACTCTGTTGGGGTAAATTGGTCACACTTATCAAAGCCTCTAAATTAATTCATATTATTTAGAACACGTAATAATACCTATGTCGGATACGTAAGCACGTATCGGACATAGGTAGGTGACATAGGTTTTTACATTTAAATTTTGATTTCTTTGAGAGTGTCGAAATACTTATACCTACGTTTTTTGCGGCATAAACGGCCGTACCTTTTTTTAATGTTAACTTAGAAGTTTGATTTTTTCACAGCTTCAAGGGACTAGCACACCTGAGTTTATGGTTTTAATTTCGACTTGATACCTCCACGCGTTCTCGAGATAAAGGGTCTTGATAGACGGACGGACGGACGGACAACAAAGTGATTCTATAAGGATTCCGGTTTTTTCCTTTTGAGGTACCGAACCCGAAAAATAGTACATCATGGTATCCAAATTTCTTTTAATATCTATAATCCATTGTGGTTTGACAGTTTGTGGTAACTTGATGATTGTGCTGTTGACTGTACCTACCTACTTAATAGTATGTATTACAATGTTAGATTAACACGTCTCACTGTGTGTCTCAGATAATATAATTACTTATAATTATGTCGTTACAATTGAAATATCCACATAGAATATTAATGAGAGAATTATTATCTGCAAGTATAAAAATATATTACTGACTAGCTTTTGCCAGCGACTTCGTCCGCGTGGAATAGTTACTTTGTTCCCTAGTTCTTCGCCCGCGGTTTCACCTGCGTTGCCCCGTTCCTAAGGGTTGTAGCGTGATGTTTTATAGCTTGAGACCTTTCTCATGAATCACTCATTTTTCCAACATTTCCCTTCACTGCTCTGCTCCTATTGATCGTAGCGTGATGAAAAGTATACTATAACCTGCCCAGGAGTATGAAGAACGATTGTACCAAGTTTTGTTGAAATCCGTCGAGTGGTTTTTGTTTCTATAACGAACATACAGACAGACAGACAGACAGACAGACAAAAATTTTACTGATTGCATTTTTGGCGTCAGTATCGATCACTAATCACCCGCTGATAGTTATTTTGGAAATATATTTCATGTATGAAATCTGTCTGTCTGTCTGTCTGTCTGTATGTTCGTTATAGAAACAAAAACCACTCGACGGATTTCAACGAAACTTGGTACAATTGTTCTTCATACTCCTGGGCAGGTTATAGTATACTTTTCATCACGCTACGATCAATAGGAGCAGAGCAGTGAAGGGAAATGTTGGGAAAACAGGAGAACTTACTCCATTTTTTAAGCTTCCGTCGCGTGTGCAGCCTTAATGGTTAAAGCTACACAGAAATCATGTATGAGGGAAATGTTCTCCTTAAAATTATATAAAAAATATTCCACGACAGCAAATGTCTATCTTTTATGGTTGACTCACAATAACACGTGTAACTCCCCATAGCTTAGCAGTTCGGAGCTTTCTGATTATATTTGTCTACTCTTACGTTAGGTGACTGACTGACTGACATAGTGATCTATCAACGCACAGCCCAAACCACAGGTTATAGTATTCTTTTCATCACGCTACGATCTATAGGAGCAGAGCAGTGAAGGGAAATGTTGGGAAAATGAGTGATTCATGGGAAAGGTTTCAAGCTATAAAACATCACGCTACAACCGTTAGGAACGGGGCAACGCAGGTGAAACCACGGGCGAAGAACTAGGGAACAAAGTAACTATTCCACGCGGATGAAGTCGCTGGCAAAAGCTAGTATATAATATGTTGATGCAATTTAAATAGGTAACCGAAGTATCTAAGCTAATATTTTATTGAAATCGCAGACCCAGTTATGTCTGTGTTTACCAGTTATGTTATTATCAATGAACGATTTAACTAACCCTTCGTGGAAAATACATACGCGTTGTGTAAAAAAAAAATTGTAACAATTGTACTAGGGAATCTAAAAAAAGGAAATGTACTTACCACAAGATTTCGCACTGGCCACTACAAAATATCAATAAAATAAGTTTTTTTTTGTTTCAAGCCGTGATGTCCACGGCTCGATTGTGGTCTTCCAACCCTGGGACATGCATTATATACTATTAGTAAATGCACACGGCTGAGGATCCGTGTGCAAACCATAATTCTTTGATAAATCACAGGATATTCGTGGTCACGATATCATGACCACAAATTTCAGCAAATGTTTTTCTACGTTGTTTAGGTAAAACTGTTTAGATACTAATTTATCTACGAGCGTACCTACCATCTCGGGATCTAAACATACCGGTAAACTGTGAGTGTACATCAACAACCCTTACCCTCTGCCTAACCCTTTGGGGATAGAGGCGAGATAATATGTTGTGTTATGTTATGTTTTATGTCTATGCTCTACAATGGCGTTTGTTCAAATGTTCACCAACAACATTATGATGCACACTATAATTAAAGATATTCATTATAATTTTGTTGCTGACAGTAAACCGTCTCCAATAATACTTGAGAGCTGCAACTCCTATGATTCGGGATCTACAATGAAGTGTTTTCTGTAAGGAAATTGTCTGTAGCCCGCCAAAATATGAATTTGAACTAGAAATGGAAATCGAACCAAGGTTCCTATGTTCAGCATCCGCGATTCTAACCACTGGATAACGCCTAGAATTATATCGTCACATCCACCCCCTCTACTATGAGGTAGCGAGTACGTTAGATCAAATAAATTCTAATTTGGCGGAGGATTTGAGGATCTATTAGAAATGAGAAACGAACCGAGGTTCCTACATTCAAATTCAAATATTTTATTTCAAATTAGACCTTGATATTGACAGGTACCTTCGAAATGTCAAAAACTATTTGCACGGTTCCAAATAGTAGGTCCTATGGAGAAGAGCCGGAAGGAAATTCTTGTAAAAAAGATACCTAATTATTGATGTTTACAAATGCTCAGCATCCGCGATTCTAACCACTGGCAAACGCCTAGAATTATATTATCATCAAAGCTATAGCAATACTATACTGAGCATTTTTGCTGATAGGTGGGAGTCCCCCATGCTCCAAAGATGGGTGCGGCTTCATGTCGTAGTATAAATGCTGCTGTCAATACTAACATTAGTTTTTAAGTCTATTGTTACTAACAAAATATGGACCTAGTCTGAAATAAATGTTTATTATTATTATTATTTTGAAGTATATATTTATTTAATATCTCGGCTCAATGATTTGCCGGGTTTTAGATTAGCACGGGCCGAAGCCAAGTACTAACCTAGACTATTTGTTGATGTGAAATAATGATATAGGGTGTTAAAAATTTATGTCTGCGTGTGATTGCGTGACTGTGTGCGTGTGTTGATTGTGGTGGTTACTTGTGGGTGTGATGTAGGTATTAGTGTCTCATTATCATTCTGTAAGAATTTCCTAACAATTCTGCAAGTATTTAGGATTGCAGCTTTCTGTAGACTTTGATAAGTATACGGTGCTAGGTCTAGAGATTTTAAAGATTGATGTAGTTGCTTAGGAATTACCCCTGTGGTTGATAGAACTATGGGAATAATACTGACGTGACTTAATCGCCACATTCTGCTAATTTCAATTTTCAGATCTGTGTATTTTGTGAGTTTCTCTGCTATGGTACTTTGTAGATTGTGTGTGTTAGGTATGGCTATGTCTATGATTTGTGCAGTTTTGTTAATTTTATCTAACAAAGTAATGTCTGGTCTATTGTAGTGTGTTGTTCTGTCGGTGAGGATTGCTCGGTCATAATACAACTTTTGATTGTTATTTTCAAGGATTATTTCAGGGTTATATTTGTAGTAAGGTACTGGTGGTGTGGAAATTAAATTGTATTTTAATGCTAATTTTTGGTGAATTATCTTTGCTATTTGATCGTGTCTGTGTTTATAGTCAGTCTGTACTATTGATTTACATGCACCAGTTATGTGTTGTATGGTTTCGGGAGAACTATTACATCGCCTGCAAATATCGTGGATTTGAGGAATTCGCATGATGTGCTTTTGGTAATTACGCGTCTCCATAACTTGATCTTGGATAGCTGTCATGAACCCTTCTGTCTCCGGGAATAAATCTCCGCGACGTAACCATTCGTTCGACGCTAACTTATCGACGTTAGGTTGGCATAGGTCTTGGCGATGTTGGGGTGCTGGGCCAGACAACCTCCTCGTGTGCTCCCGGCTGCTGGTCCCGCTTGGATACGTCCGGGGGGAACAGCAGTCGTTCGTTATGGAGCCGGTGCACCCTGGGCACGAGTAATAACTTTCCTCAGTTGGGGAATCTTATTGCTCGTGGCTGATAGTCTGGCGTGGGGGGGGCCTTGGGGCGTTGCTGCGCGTGTCCCTCTGATTTAGCAGAGGGCACAGTGGAGGAGCAAGGGCGGACTCAGGGGAGTAGGTGGCGGGAGATTTATCCCTCGCTGCCCCCGCCTCTTAACGGAGGGTACTCCGGGGATGGGTTCCCTGAAAGGGGAGAAAAAAAAAAAAAAAAAAAAAAAAGATGTGGGAGATAGGGACCTCACCCTTAAAAGGAAAAAATGATAATGGCATCCAACAAAAAGATATTACCCCAGGGCGGTACCGGCTGCGCCGCAGTCGGAGAATCCGCCACGGAACCTCTCGGTTCCGTCTGCACCGCGTATTCTGGGGGGGGCAATGATTGCCATCCACTTGCCGGCAACGGCAACGAGAGCCGAGGAGGCTCACGCTCGCAGGTATCCGGGCCTGCGAGTGTTACATTGGTGACCGATGGAAGCGCAGGGGTAGGCGACCAGGCCCCTGCAGCGGATATGGATACTGGAAGTGGAGGAAATAGGTCGCGTGGGACGTCTTCCGTCAGGAAACGTCCAGATGTGCCGGTCCTCAGACGAGGAAGGCCTGCCGGCCCCCAAGTTGCCGACTTCGAGGAGGGGTCGGCAACCATCGAGAGGGGTGACTGCTTCGCAGCCGCGGAGGGATAAGCACGGACGATTCGTGCGGTCCAATACCTCGGCGGCTAGCGAAGCTGACAGTGACATGGGGGTCACCACGGAGGACCCTGGCGATGGCGGTGAAAGCTGTGCCTCGCTGGGGAGCTCCAAGGCGGAGCTCAACGCCGCCAAGAGGGATCAGCGCAAAGCCGTCGCGGCCGACGAAGTGTCGGAGATGGCCCGACGCGCTCGCGAGCGACGAGCTGCCCTGGCGGCGGAAGGCGGAGAGCCATCTGCGGTGGCCTTGAGCCAGCTGGCTCTGGATGGGGTGGACTTAGTCCTGAAGGTTGCTACCAAGTCCGGCAGCCTGAAGGGCACTTTCACCCGTGGCCTAAAAGAGGCTGCCGCAGATATCAGGGAGGCGGTTGGCATCCTCCTCAACAGGACGGCCTCTGACGAGGTCTCTAAGTTGCAGGAGGAAAACAGCCGCCTCCGAAGTGACCTGGAGGACCTCCGGCGGCAAGTCGCTGCTCTAAGCGAGCAGCAGCAGCGACGCAAGTCCACTGATGCCGCACCCGTAGTGGCCCCGACTCCCGCACCGCGACCGGCAAGCCCTCGTACCGACGAAGAGGTCGAGCGCATTGTCCGGCTCTGCATGCTCCAGTGCGGGAGCATGGTTAACGCTCGGTTGGAGGCGATTTCTCGGCGTCTCCCGGTGGAAATCCTCCGTCCGCCTCTAGCGGCTGACACGCGGAGGACTGAGGAGCCGCCGAGACTTGCGCCTCAAAAGGAGAAGCCCGCGGAGGGTAGTAAAAAGCCCGCGGAGGGAGCTCCTCAGAGCGACCAGCCCACGACTGCCGGGTCTGAGGGTGAGACCTGGGCGAAAGTCGTGGGCCGCAAGAAGGCCCGCAGAGCCACCAAGAAGGCCGCAGCAGCTGCAAGCGCCCCCGGTGGAACCGCAAAGGCGGTTGCGCAGCCTGCGCAACGGACTGCCAAAGGCGGTCGCAAAGGACCGGCGATACGTGCCCCGCGTTCCGAGGCTGTGACGCTCACGCTACAGCCTGGAGCTGCGGAGCGCGGCGTAACGTACCAGTCGGTCATTGCCGAGGCCAAGGCCAAGATCAAATTATCAGATCTTGGCCTCCAGTCCGTCACCCTCAGGCAGGCTGCCACGGGGGCGCGGCTGTTCGAGGTGGCTGGCGCTGCGAGCGGCAACGCCGAAAAGGCGGACGCTCTGGCCGCCAAGATGAGGGAGGTCCTCAACCCTGAGGACGTCCGGGTCTCCAGGCCAACGAAAACCGCAGAGTTGCGGATTGCTGGTCTGGACGACTCCGTGACCTCTGAGGAGGTGGTGGCGGCCGTTGCCCGAAGCGGAGAGTGTCCGCCGGACAAGGTGCGGGCCGGCGATATACGCGCCGACGCCACTGGACTCAGCGTAGTCTGGGTTCAGTGCCCTGTGGCGTCGGCGAAGAAGATCGCCGACAGCGGCAGATTGCTGGTTGGCTGGGTTGCAGCGAGGGTGAAACTCCTGCAGCCCCGGGCTTTGCGGTGCTTCCGGTGCCTGGAGAAGGGGCACGTCCGGGCAAAGTGCACCGCCGAGATTGACCGTAGCGATCTCTGTTATCGCTGCGGTCAGCCCGGCCACAAGGCGGCCCAGTGTTCCGCGGCGCTCAACTGCAGCTTATGTTCGGCTGCGGGGAAGCCAGCGGGACACAAAGTGGGCGGAGGGGCCTGTGGCGCGCCTGCCAGCAAGGCCAAGAAGAAGAGGAGGAGAAACAAAAAGAAGAGGAGCTCAAAACCTGCCGGGGAAACCTCGCCACCCCCGCAGGCTAGTAGCTCCGCGGCCGACTCCCGGCCCAGGACCGTTGCCGAGGGAATGGAGTGTCAATAATGGCACAATTCCATTTCCTCCAGGGCAACATCAACCACTGTGCCAGAGCTCAGGATCTCCTACTCCAGAGCATGGCAGAGTGGTCGATTCACGTGGCTGTGGTCGCCGAACCGTACTTCGTTCCCGCCCGGGACAACTGGCTGGGATGCGCTGACGGTTTGGTGGCCATTATTGGCGGGACTCTTATCGACCCGTCTCGGGGCCGCGGCTGGGTTGCTGCGGTCTCAGGCGGCGTTGTCATTGTGGGGGCGTATTTCTCCCCCAACAAGAGTCTCGCCGACTTTGAGGGTTTCCTTGTCGAGTTGGGCGCCGTCGTGAGCCGCTATCACCCTCGTCCCGTTCTGGTGCTCGGGGATCTCAACGCCAAGTCATCGGCGTGGGGATCTCCGGTCACTGACCCTCGGGGCGAGGTGCTAGAAGAGTGGGCGGTGACGACCGGTCTGGTCGTCCTGAATCGGGGTTCGGAATATACGTGCGTGCGGCAGCGGGGCGGGTCGATAGTGGACGTCTCGTTCGCTAGCCCCTCTGTCGCCAGCCGAGTCCGCGACTGGCGTGTCGCCGTGGAGGTGGAGACGCTGTCGGACCATCGGTACATCCGGTTCGACGTCTCTGCCCAGACCGCGAGCGGCCGCCATCCAACAACCCCGATTAACGACGGCCCGCGTTGGGCGCTTAAGCGCATCGACAGGGAACTACTCGAGGAAGCTGCCTTAGTCCAGTCCTGGATCTGGGAGTCGACGACGGACGGCCCCGTTGACGTCGAGGTGATGGCGCTGTGGTTTCGCGGGGCGATGACGCAGATCTGCGACGCGTCCATGCCCCGTGTCCACCAACAGTCCGCAAAGCGCCAGGTGTACTGGTGGACTGCCGAGATCGCGCAATTGCGCGTAGCGTGCGTTGCGGCTCGTCGCCAGTACACCCGATACCGGAGACGGCGTCGACGGGATTCCGCCGAGGAGGACGCGCTGTATGAGGTGTACCGCGCGTCTAAGGAGACTCTGTGGCTGGCCATCGGCGACTCAAAGTCGCGTGCCGGGGAGGAGCTGCTGGGGTCCCTAGATCGGGATCCGTGGGGGCGCCCCTACCGTTGGGTACGGGGCAAGTTGCGTCCCTGGGCGCCCCCACTAGCGCTGAGTATGGAACCCCAGTTGCTAGAGGCGGTGGTGTCGGCCCTCTTCCCGGAGCGTGCGGAACACGTTCCCCCGACGATGGCTTCGCCCTCAGCCACAGACTCTCCAGAAGAGGAGAGCACCGATGTCCCCGAGGTGACGCAAGCAGAGACGAGAGCGGCCGTGTCGCGACTCCGGGCTAAGAACACAGCGCCCGGACCCGACGGAGTTCCTGGTCGAGCTCTCGTCCTGGCTCTGAAGGAGCTAGAGCCCCAGCTGAGGGGGCTCTTCACGGCATGTCTCGAGCGGGGTCAGTTTCCCAGTGTGTGGAAGGAGGGGAGGCTGGTCCTGCTCAGGAAGGAGGGGCGCCCCGCGGACTCGCCGTCCGCGTATCGGCCCATAGTGCTGCTCGACGAGGCGGGCAAACTTTTTGAGCGAATTATCGCAGATCGCCTCGTCGGCCACTTGTGCAGAGAGGGGCCGAACCTGGACGACAACCAATTTGGTTTTCGTCGGGGGCGCTCCACCATAGACGCCATCATGCGCGTGAGGGCCCTGGCGGAGGAGACGGTGTCCCGGGGTGGGGTGGTGCTGGCGGTGTCTTTAGACATCTCCAACGCATTCAACACCCTACCCTGGAGTTGTATTCGGGAGGCACTGAAATACCATCGCGTGCCTCCCTACCTCCGCCGTACAGTAGGGGCTTACCTGGAGGATAGATGTGTCACCTATCGGGGACGTGACGGTGCCGGTCGGCACCTCATGTCGTGCGGTGTTCCGCAGGGTTCGGTCTTGGGACCGCTCCTGTGGAACATCGGCTACGACTGGGTGCTGAGAGGCGAGCTCCCGTCGGGCGCCGACTTGACGTGTTATGCGGACGACACGCTCGTAATTGCCCGGGGGAGCTCGCACAGGGAAGCGACGTTGATAGCCACGGCTGCGGTGTCACAGGTGGTGAACCGCATCCGGCGCCTGGGCCTGGAGGTGGCCCTAAACAAGTCGGAGGCCATGGTGTTTCATGGCCCCCGACGTGCGCCGGCGCCGGGATCACACATCGTGGTCAGCGGGGCCCGGATAGCTGTCGAGTCCACCATGAAGTATCTGGGATTGGTGCTCGACAGCCGATGGGATTTCGGGCCCCACTCTCGGCGGCTGGCGCCCAAGCTGATGGGCGCGGCGGGCGCGCTTTCAACGTTGCTTCCCAACTTGGGGGGCCCGAGCGCCGCCTGTAGGCGGTTGTACGTGGGAATCGTGCGGTCCATGGCCCTATATGGGGCCCCTGTGTGGGCGATGGACATGACGGCCAGCACTCTCGCCATTCTGCGAAAACCGCAGAGGGCGATGGCCGTCAGAGTCGTTCGCGGGTATCGCACGATTTCCTACGAGGCGGCTTGCGTCCTGGCCGGATCCCCGCCCTGGGACCTAGAGGCGAAAGTACTCGCGTCATTATATAGATGGCGCGAGGAAGAGCGGGCACGGGGCTCGATGCCGGAGCAGCGGCAGATCGCGCTGCGCCGAGAGGAGCTCCGTCAGGTCTTGGTGGCGGAATGGCGGCAAAGGCTTCTGCGCCCTACCGCCGGCCTCGCTACCGTCGAGGCGATCCGGCCAGTACTCGACGTATGGCTCGGGAGAAGGCACGGCTCCCTGTCGTTTAGGGTGACGCAGGTGCTGTCGGGGCACGGCTGCTTCGGCAAGTACCTGTGCCGCATAGACAGGGAGCCGGACGCTCGGTGCCACCACTGCGTCCATTGCGGGGAGGACACGGCGCAACACACGCTCGCCGAGTGTGCAGCTTGGGAGGAGCAGCGCCGTGTCCTCACAAATGAAGTAGGAGGCGATCTGTCGCTGCCGGCCGTAGTGCGGAGGATGGTCGGTAGCGCAGAGTCGTGGGACGCGGTGGTGTCCTTCTGCGAGGACGTGATGTCGCAGAAGGAAACTGCGGAACGGGAGAGGGAGATCTCGACTCCCTTCCCCGGCCGCAGAAGGCGCACCGGGCGCAGGAGAAGGGCGGACAACGCCCTTTTCCGGCCCCCATGAATGGGTCCAGGGGCGAGGGACTTGGGGAAGTCCCCGCCCCCTATTCGACGGACCCGAGTAGCAGGCGCGCGCGGGTGTCGGCGCGCGCCTCTGAGGCGATGCACGGGGTAGCTCAACACCTCACTACCCCGTGCAGGAGACGAGGCCGGGACAGACCCGGCCAGCACTAGTGTGGGGCTGCGGAAGAATTTGGATTCCCGCGGCCCCGCGCGCACGTGCGAGGAGACACCGTGTGGTTTTTAGTCGGTAGGTCACCCACTCTGGGTGGAGTCCGACACGCCCCGTCGCCTCCCCGGGCGGCGGATGTCCATGAGGATTTTCCACACGAAACCAAAAAAAAAAAAAGGTCTTGGCGATGTCTTCCATGCAATGACTTTTGGGTCCACTGTAATATTTTTGTCGGTCCGTCAGTCTGTGTTTCGTTACTCTGTTTGTTTTTATCACTCATGTTTAAAGGGGTTAATTTCCGGTCGTTAAAAACTATTGCTTTGTGCAGATTAGAGGTTGTGCTTTTATAATTAAAGTATGTTCTTAAGGTACTGATCTGTTTATTGTGTAGGTTTGTAATGTCTATTATACCCCGTCCTCCCTCTTTTCTTGGCAATGTTAACCTCTGCACACAGGACCTGGGGTGATGTTTCCTATGTTTAGTTAGGGTAGTGTTAATGATGCGCTGCAACTTCCTAAGTTCCGTCTTGGTCCAGTTAATTATACCGAAGGAATATGTAAGGACGGGGATCGCGAAAGTATTAATTGCTTTAATAGTATTCCTAGCATATAGTTGGGTATTAAAGATTGATTTAAGCCTGTGTTTGAATTGTTGTGTAAGTTGATTTTTTATCTGTTTGTGTTTGATCTGTTTTGCTTGAATGTATCCTAGGTACTTATATGTTCCGTGTTCATCTAAGGACTCTATAGTTTCACCTGTCTGAATTGTGTGTGTGTGTTCGAACGTTTGGCCTCCTTTAACCGAGTTAATTTTACACTTATCGATGCCAAATTCCATCCCTATATCATTTGAAAATTGCTCTGTAATATTAGCGAGTTGATACAAGTCATCTGGTGAGGATGCATATAATTTAATGTCGTCCATATAAAGTAAATGGTTGATTTTACAGTCCTGTTTGTCAGATAGTCTATCCGATGACATATCATTATATTGAAGTAAATATCCTGGTGCTACAGATTTTAATTTGTGAGATAAAGGGTTTAATGCAAGACAGAACCATAGTGGGCTGAGCGAGTCACCTTGAAATATACCTCTTTGGATCTTAATTGGTTCTGTCTCAGCTTCCCCGGTAGGTGTTGGCAGATATAGGCGTGTTGTCCATTGTTTAATCACGTTATTTAGAAAGGCAATGATTTGAGGATGTATCTTATAAATATTTAAGACTTCTATCAACCATGTATGTGGCACTGAATCGTAAGCTTTTTTATAATCAATATACATAGTATATAAATCTTTTTTCTTTTGTTGGACCTGTTTAAGTATTACGGCATCTATGGTTAATTGTTCTTTACAGCCCTGGCTATACTTCCTACATCCTTTTTGTTCTTCGGTTAATATAGAATTTGTATCAAGGTGTTTATATATAATATGAGTAATGCAAGATGTTATTATCTTATATATAGTTTGAAGGCAAGTTATTGGTCTATACTTAGCTGGATTATTCGTGTCGTTGAAGTCTTTTGGTAACATGTATGTAATTCCTTCTGTTAAGTATGCAGGCATAGTATTTGGGTTATGTGTAAATTTTTCAAACCAAAAGTTGTGTATATAGTCTGAACCTGGTGCTTTCCAGTTGTGTAATTTCTTAAGGACGTCATGAAATGTATCTATAGGTATATGTTCAAAATCCATTTGTTCAGTATTGACTAGATTTTCTGTTTCTGTTCTAATCCACTCAGCCTCTGTGTTATGCAACATAGGCCTCTCCCAAATGTTTGACCAAAATTTATGTATTTCGCTCGTAGGTGGTAAAGTATCAGTCGTATTATTTTCACTATTAGAAGCCATTGTTCTATTTGTGGTAGATTTTTTTATTGACCGGCAGAATTGCTTTTCATTCTTATTAAATTGATTATTTTGAGATTTGCGGAGGGTGCATTTTGTGTACCTGTTCAATCTACTGCTTAAAAGCGTGAGTTTCTGTTTAAGTGTGTCTAGAAAGTGTGTAAGTTGTGTGTTAGGTTCTTCATGGGTTGAATGTATTTTATAGTGTTCTAATATTTTGTGGACCTCTCTATCAAGTTTCCTACTTCTATTTCCGTGGATATAATGTGTAAGTCTACCTATTTTAGCTCTTAAATCTTTAATCTTATACTCTAATCTTCTTTGCCATTTTGGTTTATTTATTCTCTGATGAATATTTGCTAGATTTTCAGGAGTTTTGTATGAAAGTTTACTTCCATGGGCTTTAGCAGCCGTCCAAGCTGCACTATATATTATCGTTTGAAGGGTTTTAAAATCTGTCTCATTACTAACATATTTTGGTAGGATACAATTATCGATATATGTAACTATTTTTGCCAACTTTTTTGACGATTTTTGTTTAGGTATATAATTTCTTTTAGTGGGATTGGTATCTGTAAAGTGTAGTAGGGTATTTGCAAATATTTCTTCTAGCTCCGGATTTGCTTGGTCTCTTATCTCTATATTTGTGTCAGTGTGGTATGTGTTTGCTGTGGAGTTTGTCAGGGCTTCTATGTCAATGCTATTTAAATAATTGGGGTCGTTTTCTAATTCTGTTTCATGGGTGTGTGATTGTTCAATGTTTGTGAGCTGAGTGTTGTTATTTGTAAGTAATATTTCTTGTACGTCTTCTGTAGTTGATTGTGAGATATGACCAATTGATTCCATGTAAGAATCTGTTTGATTTAATACACCTTCTGCATATAATTTTAGTTCTGTTAGCCTTGCTTCTGATATCATTCTATTATTAATAATCACTCGTTTTTGATCTGATATGCGTTGCTCTGAGAGATGTAATAATTGGGGATAGAACTCTACAAATTTTTCTTTTAACTTTTTTCTCCATACTGTCATATCTGTTTCCATCTTTGTAATGATGAAGTAGCACTTGATTAGAGTTTCGTTATGTTCCTTTGACCATTTCATTCTAGTTTTAAGTTGTGATTGTTGTGTTGGGCCAGTATGAGAAGCAATAAACTGTTGTGAAGTGTTATTCTGTGGGTGTAAATCACTGTTATATATTTGTAAACTGTTGCTTACTTCTAACCTAATTGTTTCGAGTGTAGTGCGAGGTAGTAACTTTTTTTGCACTATTGCTCTACGTTGATCTCCAACTCTTTGTTTGGAGACATTCATTTGCGGGAATTTGTCGATAAACTGTTGATGTAGGGATGTTAAATAGGAATTTGTATCAGTTTCTAAATTTGTAATGATAAGATATATACGCCAAATGAACCTGTTCATTTCTTCGCTCCATTTTTTGCGCGTAATTGTGGAGACAGTAGCGGGTAATGGGTTTCTGGCTGAAGTAGCCTCCATCACAACGTCTACTGTCCTTGGTGATAATGACGAAGATCTTGATGAGGATAATAAGTATGAAGGTGGAGATGACGCTATTGATGAAAAAATTGACCTTGGAGAAGATGACCTGGAAGATTGTGAAGGTTCAACATCCATTGTTGCTGCGTTTGCCTGAATAGCTTTTCTTGTTTTTGATCTAGTTATCATATTCGTCCCACGAGTAGCTAGGGACATAATTGGTCGACCACGGCAGAGCCCTGCATTCACCGTGGCAAGGGTATATTGAAACTGGATGTCCCCTATTATCCAGAGTCCGCATACTAACGACTAAGCCCTCCCCTAGCCATGGAGCCCTCGGCGTACGCTGTTCCACCTTGGCTTGGATTGTATCTCTCTTTGTCTGGCTCCTCAACTTAGACCTACCCGGCATAAGAAGCTTTACCGGTATAGCCCCAAGAATCATTGAAGCGCGCAAGCCCCACCACGACAGCAACGTGGAGATACGACGGTGGGGTATTATTATTATTATTATAGCGATAAAACACGTAACTATTTTATATACTACAACTACAACCAAGTATTACTAAGTAGCGGCTCTTATTAATCTAAATTCCTTTAATTTGTTAAAATAATTCCTTTGTTTTCGTTTTCAGTCACGCAACGGCTTTACGTTGTTTCATAATATAAAGATATGTAAAATAAAAATCAATATTATGTTACTACCTACCTACCTACCCACCTCATCCGTCTAGTGATCGTAAGCACGCTAGTGTTAGAGTTCAAAATAGTAAATAAAAAATAGATACTAAATTGAATATGTACACTTAAGTATCAGATTAAATACTGTAGCAATATAGGTAGGTTCCTAGTGCAGGTACCTCGCGTGGAATCTTCACATTTTTGCAGACTTCTTTCGAGGTCAATATAGATGGCAAAATTTGCACTAGATGATTTAATACATATCTTACATAAATGTTTATTGCGTACCTACGTTGTTCATCCATTTTTCACCTTTATGTGCAGCCCTAACCTTGACTACATAATGGTTTTACCACCCCTAACAAATACATAAAACTTTTAAATTATGCCACCCCTTCAAATCTAGAAAATGTTCTGGTATTCAACCATGTCACGGTGACCTCTGATTTTATTATACCTAGTAGGTACTAGTTATAATAATCCACAATGCTACAATAGGAGTCTAGGTAGGTACCACTTAACTATTACATTTTTAATGTGAATAATTTTAGCACTACTACTTTTTCGACCGACAAAGAGTTGGCAACCCTATTCTCAACTGACCTATAAACTCAGCGATGAGAAAATCATATACTTAGAAGGGAAATGAATACCTACCTACTTGATTTATTCTAGGTACCTATCTATGTAGGTATATATGTTTGTGTTAGTCAGGAAATTCTATGAATCTCGGTACATGTTACTCTGTAAATGGAAGAGCTACAGACTCCCTGGTCTTGGTGCAAAACAATTTAAAAAAAAAGAAAACTGCTAAGTAGGTAGGTTGGTAGAGGTAGGTAAGTACATATTATTAATTGTCTGTAAAAGTGGCTTTGTACTAAGTAGGCAGGTAGGTACATACTTAAGCCTTTAGGTATATATAAAAACCCAAAGAATTAATTAAGTTCCTCCACCCCACGTCCATGACCTTAATAACGACATACCTACCTTTTATGATTAGCATATAAGGTAGGTACATACATAGTTACGGGTACACGAGCGGCACACGCAAATGCTGTATTATAAAATTCCAACAAGCTGGAGTTTAAAAAAAAACTGAAGGGCAGTTTTTCATAAGATACCTACTCGTACATAAGTAGATATACATGTAGATACCCTACTTTCTACCTGGATGAAAAGTAGGAACCACACTAATATTATATTTTGCATTGAAAGATAGTGGGGAAATCTGCGTGCCCGAGATTTACTCGAGGTGTGAAGTCTGTTTACCCGCACCGCCCCATCGTGGCGGAGGTTAGGTAGAGGTGTACTAATGTTTTTTTTTTATTTGTGATAGGCTTACGCTTGTCCGTCAGTTCGCCTGATGTTAAGCGATACTGCGATCTACAATGGAGCGCGCTTGCCTAGAAGAAACCGATTCACTTGTGATTTAAAGACACCCAAATTATATCTATCAGGGAAGACCCACTCGGGAAGTGCTTTCCATATTTCAGCTGTACTAATAATGTAATCGTACATCCAAACTCCAAGCCGTTACTGAGAATTTAATAGAAAAACCCATTAAGAGTGCTCGATTTGGGAATCGAACCTTTAGTGTAGGTTACAGGACATAATTATAATTATGTGGGCTACTATATTTGGCAGTTATGCCCCGGAATCCTATAAAACTTTGTAACGGCATATAATTATTATGATTCTATATCAGAAACCCATGAAAAATTATCATTATCTAACAAAGTATTCACTACCTACGCTAAGTGGGACGAATGAACAATATTACTAATCAATTAACAATTCGTCGAGTAGCGCACAAGGTTAGTTTCACTTGGTCTAATTTGATGTTCATGCAATTTAGAATAAGTATCTATGGGTAAATGTTATTAGAAATCTCAAAATCCAATCAAAAGTAAATGCTTTATTTTGATAAGTTAGGTACATTTATAAACATTTTATAATTTCTAGATTAGAGATAGATAGTTTTATTATCATAAACATAGTGATTAGGTACAGCTTGAATTACGTCGTTTTGTTAGTACTTATAGTTGCGGAGACAACGTAATTAGCGGTTAGGGGCACATCAATCCGGCCACCGTAAAACACAGCATATTGCACTAAAATATAAAGGTACGGCTACACAACAATAGAAGACGTCTGTTAACTGGCATTGCTTGCTCGCGCGATGGCACTCGTGCGCATCAGACGAGCAAGCAATAAGTCGAGTCTCCGTATAACTGTGCAGAGTGAGTAAAATCTAAAACTGACGGTACCCGAACTTATGTACCCCTAACCATAATGCTTGAATGAAGTGTTGCTTAGTTTTAAAGGAAAACTGACTCAGGGTTATATTTGATGGATTTTAGTTTTTTAGCTTCGAGTCGCGAGACGAAGTGATTGTGAATAATAGATTTCTGAAAATATATATATTTAAAATTAATCGATTATATTTCACACCCTAGGAACGCCTTACGTAGTCTCGCCGCTCGCGCGATATGTTATTATTGGATGATTCGTTTTTGAAAAGTGTTCAAAATTCATGGTGTATCTATGTGTGTATTCTATGTTTCTAGAAAAATGAATGGGACTACAAGGTACAATAAATATAAACAATCATAGATGTTGTTTGGTTTGTAAGAAAGTTTAATAAAAGAAGTATTGAAAAATATTTTCACAGGGTGTATTAACAAAGAAATTAAACAATAAATTTAGTTATATACTAACATATGACTTTTACGCTATGCTAGGTAATAGTCTAGGAATAATTAACTAAAATTTTTAATATAAATACACTAGAAGTGAATGTTTTACCCAAGTCATTATCGATTCTTAAATATAGCTAACACAGTACAAACATACATCGAGTGCGCCGGGGACTAAGAAGTGAAGAGATTCGACGCAGCTAATGTCCAGCATCGTTAAACAATAAACAGTGGGCGTAGAGGATAGTCCTAGTCGTGGCGTGCCGCAAACACACATCATCAGTCACCTGTCTCACACACACATACACACACTGACTCTCACACGCGCCCGCGCCGGGGGCACCCGTCGCCCGGTAAATACTGCGTCTGTGCTAACAACATAAAATTTGGAAGGGGCGCTGCCCGCCTAGCCGCTCTTGAACAGCAGGATGGCAACCTGGCCCAGGTAGAAGTAGATGAAGTGGCGCGTCTCGTGCGTCACATACGACCCGAAGTTGCGCCCCACGATGCAATGCCACGTTGGGTTGTACTTCTTGTCAAACTCCTTCTTGATGAACGCCGCGATGTCCTGCAACCAGTATACACACCCTCAAACTATCGTGCAGTCAGATCAAGACAAGGTGTGAACAATACTCACAATCATCAGCAGTTCAAAGAAATTAAGTGTTAAAAGAACGTTATTCATTTTTGGCTTTTAATTCCATTTGAAAGAGATTGAATAATAATGAAATAACATCATTTCATTAATATTCAAACAATTTGTATGTTTTGGTTAATTTGAACAGTGATAATGATGGGAATTGTAAGTAAGAAATAGAAATAACCGCAACAGGAAAACCTCAAGTTATCAGTCCTGGGAACTCGCATGCATAGCTTCCTGTCAATTAACTATTGTTTAAAATAGTTATTATATTATGAATATGAAGTAAAGAGTAAAACATTTGTGGACAAAAAGCCTACCTTTTCAATGTTGAACTTCTCTAGTGCCTGTGTTGCGCAGTCCACAGCATCTTGCTGCATCTCTTCGCTCATGTCGGCATTCTTGATCACCGCCTTGCGGTCGCACATCTTGTCGGCTATATGTCTGGACAAAAAATGGATGGTGTTTTGATCCAATTATCTTGCCTTTAGAGTGAAGTTGTATCAGCTATTGACTCATGATGTCATTATCGTGTTTTCAAGTACATTACATACAGAACAAATCATCAATATAGCAAAATAAAATTAATGCACAGATTTCATTATGTGCCTAAGAACTGGAATATTGCAAATTTTTTTTTACTGTTATAACTGTTTTTTATGATAAAACTCTCCATTTTAGTGGTAGAATTATATAAAATCAACATTAAGCTGTCAAAAGTTACCACTCTTTTTATGGATCAAAATTATTATTGTGGGTTGTGTTATTATCTTCTGTTTTTTATTCAAATCAGTTTGTGCCACTTTATGCCAAATATGTAGAGGGAATATAGCTAACAATAAAACTGCTGACGCCCAAGAGCCCTAGCCACTATGATGATGATATGATTAAAAATAGAAATGTTATTGATTATTTTTGACTTCTGACAGTCAAAGATTTCTGACATTTTGTTAGATGACTGCATCATGCATTTGTTTGATCATCACACTCGCCTACTTGTTGCAATTGATGACTGATAGCGTCAATGCGAAAGGTTATCGTTCCCGAACCCGTCGATAACATTCTGATAAATAGTTACGACTTTCTATGGCCCTCATCAGGGGGAACATCGATTGTTTATATTGGAAAATAACGCGCTATAAATAACCTACGGAAAAGGTCAAGCGCGAAATCCAGGACCCAATGCGCGCCCTTTACAAAATGTGTTTCTCACCCGCGAAGAAATATCGCAACGTGTAAAACGCAGCTATAGGACTCTGGAGCATTAATGGCGCAGTCTTACATTACCTGACTTCTTCTATCGTCTGCGAAGGCCTTTTCGTAGTAATTCTAACGGAAGCACTAGCACTAATGCCCGTCATCAAACCGATACGAGAAATTAGGAACGAGGCACCGACATGTAATTTAGCTTAGCGCTTCAAAAGATAAAGATAATTTATCATAACGCAGATTATCACTATAGAAACAACATGGTTAAATCAATAAAACCATTTGATGCACATCTTAGCGAATATTTGCAGAATATAAATGTATTGTTCCGCCTTCGTACTTTCGCACACCATTTTGTAGATATTGGAATAATCGAAAACTCACACTATAAAATATTTAGTAATCTTTACAATAAATAAATAAACACTAAAATAAAGAAATACTCACTTTTGCTTCGGGATAAGAACAAATTCTCACGTAAAGATTTTGATAACCGGAGATTCAATGCCTACTTTCCAGAGGATTCTTTCACAGGCTTCTTTCAGCGAAGATTTCTTCTAATTGCGATAGAGGGCGTTCTAAATTCAAATCTAATTCGAAAAACAAAACTTTATGGCACATATTTTTTAAACATTTTATTTTTGACCATTATGTTTAAAAATAAAAAATAGTTTAAAAACTATAATTTGTATTGTAAACACTCAAAATTATAATGTTTCCCTGGTTTTCCTATAGAATTAAATAATATTAATTGTTTAATAGTTGCAATGATTTCTGAACGCCATGCATGTTTGGTATATTTACTTAATAAGTAGGTATAAAATAAAAACAATGGTTGAAATAATGATCATAATCATTTAATGAAAGCACATCACAAAATTACCGAAAAGTACCAAAATTTTAATAATTAATTTGGTCTTATTTTTGAACGATTACACTTCCGAAAACGTCCGCCAACCATAAACAATCTGAGTCAGCCAACGCAATTTGTCAATCTCGTATAGTTTCCGTTTCCCTCGGCTGTCAGGTCAGTCGCCATATTTGATTAGTTGCTAATGTTAAATGCCGAAGCGTTACCTGAGAATTAAAGAAAATTAACGTGAAAGATTGCCAATTTACTCATATATTAAGTCAAAATGTCAGGCGGAAGCAGTAGCAATAGGAATGAATGCAGAATATACGTCGGCAACCTTCCTCCGGACATAAGGACAAAGGACATTCAAGATCTATTTTACAAATTCGGCAAAGTTACGTTCGTTGATCTGAAAAATAGAAAAGGACCACCATTTGCCTTCGTCGAATTCGAAGATCCAAGGTAAAATATTTATAATTTTAGTATTTAATACATGCATATATGCATGGATGCATACTAATTATTCTAAAAGCATTTTCTCTTTGTTGTGATTTTCCTTATTAGGTTATATGCATAAGTTATACTTATGCATTTAAGCCCTAAAATTTACTAAGTAATAACTGTGTGGTTTGAAATCAATGATGCTTTTAGTAATGCATAACATAGTAATATGGATTCTAATAACATACAGCCATCATTTATAAATTAGGTGGGGAGAAATATCAAGTAAATTAGGTTTCATTGAACTACCCCTTTGAATAAGCGCACAAAATTAATGAATGTCATCGTATTCTATGTACCTATGTCTAATGAATAATGCTACCTACTCCAATCCCCAACTTGTTTTTGGAAATACAAACATCACAGATATGCAATAATTTAATTTCATGACTACTGTCTACAATCTGATAGATTTTGTTATGTAGGTTCAATAAGTACCTACCACCTACATATTCTGTTTGGTGAAAGTAGGCTGATTATATTTCCTTATGTCAACAATAACAAGAGTGAATCAATTGTTGACACTGGAACCCAGTTGATCATTAGTCAATAATCTCATCAAGCATCAATTAGCAGACACAAGAGAATAACAATTTGTTTCAACCCTTGAGAGGGTTATAGACACCTGGCAAACATCTTGAAGAAAAAAGAAAGAAGATGGCTAGAGCAGTGATGTGTGACAGTGCATACTTTCTTGTATTTGTCATCACTTTCATTAATAATTTTGCAAGCAACTGCAGCTCACCATATAGGTACCATCTTTAATGAACAGAGATTGGAATAGGTAGAGTTTATTTACACGGAAGTAACATAGAGTGGTAACACCTCTCTCTAAAATACTGAATCATGTTCAATTGCCTTTCCATGAATTTATACATATAAAATGCTTTGTGAGACGAGAGGGATACCTACTCTATCTGCCCTAATTTCTGTTAATTAACAACTACCTAGGCTGGTTTCAATTGTTAAACCTTTTGAGCGCCACAGTCATGTATAGACAACACACCAAAATGTGCCCAGCATGCCACATTCATGACTGGGTGGCAGATTTCTATTGGAAATTTGGAAGCATAGCACTGTTTTTGCTTTTTCTATTTTGACGTAGCGGTATGGTTTTGTATATAAGCGAATTCAAAAATTCAAAATCCATTTTTTTTTATTTCAAATAAGTGTTTATGAAACGTTAATGAGTCTAGGTGCACGGTTCCAAAAAAGTTGATCCTATGGAGAAGAATCTGGCAAGAAACTCCATGGACACGTTTTTTAAAATAATTTGTATTACAATCTTCAAGTAGGTACAATAATGCAATAACAGGATGTGCTGACATTGATTTAATGTCCAAGTTGGACCGAAGTCGATAATAGAAAAAGAAAGTTCTCAGCATTCGAGAACTGAATGTCATTATGTATAAAAAATTAATGAAATAAGTGGAAAAACACACATAATCAAAGTACTTATATAAAATTTGATGAATATATGGTATGACCTGTTAAATATTCTACACTTTAAAATAAACCTACTTTGCACATTTAAAATTTGTTTAAATGAGTGGTTAAATATACAATTTAATTGAACTTTTATTTAAAGTAAGTTTTAAAACATAGCATGTCATTATTTACTAAATTATGTGTGAAAACACAGCTGCGTTTTACCTAAAAAAGAGTGACTAATTGTCATAGATAGAACATGTAACAGTAAACATGTTATTCAGAATTGAGATTTGATAAGGTGTAAACCTTTGTTATCTACAAACTCTGTACTGTTTATGATAAGGCAAGTATGTTATGAACAAATGATAAGTTGTGATAATACAAAATTAAACAAGTTTTGTGAGGAATAGTATGCATACAGTATTTTAATTTTAACTTACAACACATGCCAAATACACAAATGTTATACTGTAGATTAACATTTTAAAAAGAAACAGTTTTTAAATGTATTTTTTTTTGTTTACTTAATAATAGATGTATTACTAAAGCATTTAGCTCTGGAAACCTTTTTCTAAGAAGTTTTTATACCAACTTACCCAGAACTTAATAATGAATTTTAATTATTTGTTTGTTTGTGAATGATAAAATGATATAGTCTGTCATTGACTATGTGTAATTAGTATATTTGTTCATGCATTCATTAAGTCCATTACCACAAAGCTGAAATATTTTAGTGCACCTGGTGTATTTAAATAATTGCTCAAGTGTGTGTTATTTGTTAATTAGTAATGATGACTATGTATATTGTAGTAATATAGGAAGTTAGGAAAAAGTCTAAAGTTATTGTCAGCCTTTATGTTCTAGTTTTACCTGTGAAGGATTTTGAAACCTAAGGAAAAAATAAATAATGATTTCCAATGAAAAGGAATATAATAATACATATTTCTACTAATATGTTTCCACTATCTCTTAGAGTAGCAATCACAATAGCAAACACTTACTATGGTGACAATTTTTTTAATGCTTGCTGGTTCTTAACTTAATCATATCATCAGCATTCAGTCCTTTATCCTCCCATCATAGCAATTTAAACTCCTGATATTGTCCACAGAGATGCTGACGATGCTGTCCGCGCCCGCGACGGCTATGATTACGACGGGTATCGCCTACGAGTGGAATTCCCGCGCGGCGGCGGCGGCGGCGGAGGCCGAGGCGGCCGCGGAGGCCCCGAGCGCTTCGGAGCCCGCACCGCCACTCGAGGACCCCCGGCTCGCCGCTCAGAGTACCGCGTGCTTGTCACTGGACTACCACCATCAGGATCCTGGCAGGATCTGAAGGATCACATGCGTGAAGCCGGAGATGTGTGCTTCGCGGACACTTTCAAAGACGGCACTGGTGTTGTGGAGTTCTTACGTCATGAAGATATGAAGTATGCTGTCAAGAAGCTTGATGATTCGAGATTCAGAAGTCACGAGGTAGGTGTCATTAATAGGCATGGAACATTTTGCAGGTAACCTGTGAAAATTCACATGAAACAATTTGTTATACGTCACACTCGCGACTTCTTTTTCACACAGCCTGCTCAAAATCACAGTTCAATGAAATCGCATTTTGTTCACGCTTTCATTGCAAGTAGCTAAATAGCAAGTATAGCGATAAATGATTTTGAATGAATTTTTATTTTCATCAAATGAAAATGAATGAAAAGTAACAATAATTTCCATGCATAGTCTAGTATATCATATCTTATATGTCGCTATAATTACAGCATTATGGAAATCTTCACTTCACAAGCTTTAAGTAGTAGAACAATCGACCTTAGCTCTAAAGGTCGACAGTTCCATTCCTGCACTGACCAGCAATTAGTGTACTGTACCTACAGAAATTGTTCCAGTCCAGGTTTTTGTGTATGAGCCATATGTCTGTAATTTATGGTGCAGCAGAATTAGTAGAGAGGTCACACTTTATGCACATATATAGTCTTTCATCTCCTAACATATTAACTCTCCTATAGCTAGGACATAGATCTCAGAAAAAAAAGAGGAAGATTCAGGTGTTAGAGAGAGATAGAAACAACCAGACATCAAATCATTGTCATTCTCCTGATTTATTTTCGACGTAATACGTTTTTTCTACCTGCCTCATTAGTCTAGTGGTCCTAAGCGTAGCTGCTATGCTAGAGGTCCTGGGTTCGATCCCCAGGTCGAGCAAAGTGTTATTGAGTTTTTTATGAAATTCTTAGTAGCAGCTCGGGAGTCTGGATTTGTCCCAGTTAATGGCTATAAACTCGCCCCCTATAACATGGGACCTAAACATACCGGCGAACTGTGGGTGCACATTAAGTACGCCTCTGCCTAACCCTTCGAGAATACAGACGTGATGATGGTGGTGTTTTTTCTACCGTTTGTTGTTTCATTGCTAACTGCTTCGTAGTCGTATTATATTGATGACTACCATGGAATATTTTATTGTAATTAAATGTATCAGTTAATGTAAACAGACATACAGGCAGGTTGTCGTGAACCGGTCTAACATGTAGTCAAATAATAACGTTAAATGACTGAAATTTATTCTTATCACCGTACACTTTTACTTTATGACTAATTTTACGGCCCAAAACTTAGTTTTTAACCCCAATCGTGACTGAAACCATTCGCTAGTTTTGATTATATTGTCAAAAACTTGCGGACTCGTAACGCAACTATACATTCAGAAGTTTCAGTTTTAAAAGCATGCCTCTATGAATCAACATTGTATATGTATTAGACATGCAATAAATATTGATCCAACTACACAGTAGTGAAGGTGGACGCGTCAAGGTGATAGTGTTTCATATTGATTTTATCAACAATGGTGTCTGTTTACATGCGTTTGTAAAGGGGAGGGTAGCTGTCAAAAGGTATAGAAACGTCGAGTCATTGTGTAGGGATACCCAGGGCCTGATTTACCCATAGGCTAATAAGGCTAGAGCCTAGGGCGCAGGGACCTAGGGGGCGGCGGGCGCGGCGCTGAGCTGAGATTTACTTGCATTTTTTTTTGTTCGTGATAGGCTTACGCTCGACCGCCAATTTACCTGATGTTTAGCGATACTGCGATCTACGATGGAGCGCGTTTGCCTAGAACATAATATTATTTGGTAAATCCTGCGTCGCTCTCACACTAAACGGCACGTTAACCCGCCGCGCCACGCGCTGCGTTCATTGCACAGCAAGTTAAAACCGTTTTTTTCGGCTATTTGTTATTTTTTCTTTCATTTCGTTTGACACTGAGGTGAGAGTGGGATAGGTGGATTGAGTGAAAAAATAGAAGTAATTAGGTTAGTAGAGTTATTTATTTTGATTGCATAATAATCAAGTAATCAAGACGAGCCAAGTGGGGCGCAAGGGCACTACATACCTACCTTTTCTCGAAGTGCTTCGTCGTCGTTTTTTTGAACCCTCACAACTTTGGTTTGGATTATAATTCAAACCGAAGTTATGAGGGTGGAGATAACCAAAATCCTCGGGATATGATATCTATAGTGGACTTATTAAACATATAAAGTTTCAATTGCATAGCTCTTATACTTTAGATTTTATTGATATCTAAAAACCATACTTCGTCACTGACTCACTTACACTGATGATCATCAAAAATCATAGGGTATTTGCTGAAGTCCCAGAAAGCTGAAACTTGCTATAAAAGCCAGTATTAGTACGCAAGCAACAAAAAAATTATAAAACTTTTACCCCCAACCCCTTAAACTTGGCGATTGTATGAGACTTTTGACGCTAGAGGTTTGAAAATTTATATAGGAACTCTTTGTTATTAGATAATAAAATACTTATTTCAGGATTTTAAGTAAATAGGGGGGTGATTTGACCCTTTGAATTAGGGGATGGAAGTTTGTATATGTTTTCCCATACAAACTTAATTTCATGTTGGAGATCTGAGAAATATACAAGTACACAGACTTCATATTACAAATTAAAAAATGCGTGTTTCAGGTTTTTAAAATCATCCCTCAACCCCTTAAATTAGGGGATAAAAGTGTATAATTATGGGGCTTTCGTCAGGTGTCAGAATTACTACATTATTATACGATTACTACCTATACTGTTATGATTATGATTAGCCTGGTCTGTCCCACTGTTGGGCAAAGGCCTCCCCCTCATGTCTCCATATATCGCTATCTTTTGTTATTTGGACCCAATCTACATTAAAGGAATCAAAATAGTCACGCCATATCTTCTTTGGTCGCCGCGACGGCGCCTATCGGTATTAGGGCTCCACTTAGTGATCATTTCATCCCACCGATCATCGGACATGCGACAGACATGGCGAGCCCAGCGCCACTTAAGCTTGGCGACCGTTGGGACTACGTCAGCGTTTTGGGTTTTGGAACGCAATGTAGTGTTTCGTATACGATCTGTCCATTTGTATGCTATGCTCCATCGCCCGCTGACAAACCCTGAGTTTGGACTTTTGAGTACTCGTGAGTGACCAAGTCTGTGCTCTGTAAGTTAATATGGGGAGGATACACATATCCATAAGTTTCCTTTTTAATGAAATAGGAAGAGTACCCTTCATCAAGTTTTTGAAGGGGATACGAGATATCTCTGTAGAGTTATTGCTCTTCCAGGCATTTTCAAAGATACTCATCAACGTATTGCGTATCTCTTTTAATATTGATGTGCCCTACAGGGTCCATAATGGTTCTTGTTTAAATTACACCACCTCATTGTACATTATGGTATGTTAATAAAAAATATGAATATTAATATGGTATATCCGCTCCATTAATAGCGATTGAGCGCTTAGTTGTGTTAGACATAATTTTGGCCTTGGTTATGTTCATTTAAAGTCCAATCTCTAGGCTTACGGTGTTTAGGTCTTCAAGCATGTTTTGAAGTTCTTGGGCGGAATATGCAAACAGTACAATGTCGTCAGCGAAACGGAGGTTAGATAACTTCGTTCTTCCGACCTCAATGCCCTTCCCAGCTATTAAATAATATTAGTAAGGATTCTCAAAGTAATAGAGCAAATATCGCAAGGATTCAACATCTTTTTTAAATTTCTTCTTGTACTTTTTTAGGACAAAATAAATAGATTGTAAATATAAATGTTGGTTCCTGTCGTTTACCTACTTACTGACAGTCTGATTCAAAGATGTTAGGTTACGTAGGCTCTCTTCTGTACATAAGAATGAAAAGGTAGAACAGAGGACTGATAGGCTGGGGGGCGCATATTCATAGTTAGCCTAGGGCGGTCAGAACTCTAAATCAGGCACTGGGGATACCTGGTATTTAGTTCGTATTATTACTGAATACTCTTGACAAATTTAAAACCAAGATCATCATACCATCACACCAGTATTCCCCGAAGGGTTAAGCAGAGGCGTACTAATGTACACCAACAGTTCGCCGGTATGTTTAGGTCCCATGTAATAGGGGACGAGCCTATTGCCTTTAATCGGGCGCAAATCCAGACTCCCGGCTACTACTGAGGATTTCATAGAAAAACCCAATAACACTGCTCCACCTGGGGATCGAACCCAGGACCACTAGCGTTGCAGTCGCGCTTGGGACCACTAGACTAATGAGGCAGTCACGCTATTTTAATGTGTCAAAATCGTCATTCAATGCAGAATTGTTGATTTTTGATAGTTTTTTCTACGCAATCTGTAATTTAAATAGCACACCTATTTGAGGTCAGGTCAGGTCTTATTAACCCGTTACAAGATTATGTATGTAGTTTAATAATTTGTGGACATCTTTTTGTTGTCCTACAGCAATTTCATAATTGCCACAAACATCACTTCTGAGTAAAGAACAACAGCAATACACGATTACACACTTAGGACATTACCTTAAGTTGTGCAGTTCTTAAAACTTGTATAACATAACCATTTTGGTTTGTTCAGGGCGAGGTGTCTTACATCCGTGTGAAGGAGGACTACGGAGGCGGCGGTGGTGGCGGCGCTGACCGCTACAGCGGGGACCGCGACAGGTCAGTATTACTAGCTTTATCAGTTTCTAATTAAGTACTTAAATGTATAAATAGCAATGGTGAAAGGCTACAAGTCATAGGATTCCCTATATGTGTCGACTAAAACCCGACTATGAAAAAAATACTGAAAAGCATGAAGCAAGTTATATAGTTATAGTGGTCGCATGCCGCCATAATTATATATAGTAGGTTAATTTACTTAGAACACCTACCCTCTAAATGTAAAATATATGTCCTCATAATAAATTGAATCAATAACAATCAATAATAATCACAGTTTGAGTGTGGTGTAACACGCGTCGATAAAGAATCGTTTTATCCACAACTATCTCTCTTTATACTATTGTACTGTTTGTTAATTGTGTGTATGAGAGAGGGAGAGAGAAGAGTTGTTTACATAATCATTCTTTATTGACGCTTCCTATTCCCTCTAAACAAGGCGACATGCTGTTGGAAGTGAATACGCCACGATGACGTGGAAATGAGTGTTTACACTTTATTACATACGCTTTATTCAATCACGATTCACGTGGTAAGGCTCAATCCCATACTCATCTAGTTAAAAATAATTATAACATTGACATGTAAAAGGATCTTTAAAAGATTTATATACAGAGATCATACGTTTTCACTCCCAATTGAATGGCGCTTGTCTAGGGAGGCAAACAATGCCCAACTTACTCTGATGTCCTTCTCCCATGTGGCCGCCACCTGCACCGCAGAGGGCCTAGTCCCCTGTCAGTGCATTGGGAGCCACCTATCGGGCTAAACTAATTTAATGTTGTACCATCGACACGATAGGAAGAAAATTGTATCGCCTCGCAGGTCTCGGTCGTACTCTCCGCGGCGGCGCGGCTCGCCCACGTACTCGCCCGTGCGGCGCAGCTACTCGCGCTCGCGCAGCCGCTCCCGCTCCCACAACTACTGAACACAGGTCGGTAACCATAACCACACAACACACTACTTACCCCACAACAGGGAACTTAGTAACATGCATTGGCAAACCAATAAAAAAAGATTGTGTATCCGAATATCTTTAGCTTAATCCAGAACTATAATAATTTTATTATTTATACAAATTGCCCTTAACTTTTGTAGGACTATTTGGAGCGAATCCAAACGCAATTTCTAAATCCGTGACCTGGGACTTCCAAATTTTTTGAACTCTTCGAGTATCATTACAGTGTTAAGCCGTTGCTCATAGGTGTAATTGATGTAAAGTTAAAAAATCAAAAGTATATAGTTAGTCTGACACGTGAACATAGTAATTATAATTTTACTAGTTTCGATTTAAGAGCAAGGCAAAAAAGATGTTTCCAAAAATGATTTTAAATATTGAAACATGAAAATTGTATATTTGATCCATTAGGTAATTTATTTAATTTCACAAAACTCAGAAGAAACACAAGGGTGTTTACTCTCCAGTTCCCCTTTAAAATATCTAAATAAAACCATCTGGACTAGTCATTATTAACAGATACCATTCAATTTAAAAGTATCACCTGTTATGAGGTTTTTTATTATTGCTATACATTTTTGCGATTAATTAATTAATAACTTTTAGGGCCCAACAAGCATAGGAGAAATCAATTTTACCATTTTAGAACTTTATTGTTCACACTAAATTCACATTATTGTTATAAAGATTCGTATAACTATATTTTTATTGTTTTGGAAATATTTTTACACGAGTGAGAACAAAATTTGCAGTAAAAGGAAGGATACACTGGATATAGCGGTTGAAAATAACACTGGACCTCTCAGGAATTCAGGATTTGATCAAAATAATAGAAAATATCTCTGGATTTTTATATGGATACGGATCTCATCAAAATAATAGAAAATATCTCTGGACTTAAGGATATGGATCACATCAAATAAATAGAAAATGTCTGGATTTTGGATCGGATGAGGATCGTATCAGGTTTGCGGGATATACAGTCATACTTTGGCAATAATAAAGTACAATAGCTTCAGTCTTATTAAGTAACATATTATTTACTTTCCTTTTTTAAAGTATATTTTGCCTTGCATATATTTTTTTTATACTTATAATTTAAAATATGTGTACTCCAATATTTATTTTGTAGACTGAAAGCCCTAATCAAAATTACGATACGGCAATTTTTTAAATTTGTTATTTATTAATTAATCAATCGTATAAACACTGCTGTGTACACTTCGAATATCTAATTTAATAACCTAATTTTCGTTATGATAAATCCTAACTTCTTTGAAGCCACTTCGGATTCGGTAAGACTCGCGTTAAATTGCCCCTACCAGCGAGCACAGATTAGTAAGCACATGGGGTGCTCACATAACTTAGTGTGTACAAGTTGAAATAGAAACACTGTCAATATGGTGCTTGTTGAATAATTTCGAGTGATTCCACTCTATCTGCTTACTTCCCTGTGCCAGTAAGGTGTTATATGACAACTGAAGGTGTATAAATTTCGACAGCGGACGGAGCGGCGGCCGGCGGCGCGGCGGCGGGGCGCCACACGCACGTTAGACTTAAGACAGAGCATATTAATGTATTAGGTATTCGTACGCTGGACGACGGCCAGCTGCGCCCCTACTGACCACATCTGTGTACTGACCATTACGCGGTAAAGATGTCATCTGTGGCCAAAGCGCACTCTACCTAGTTAGACATATCTTTTGCGATTATTGTAGTACATATTTGTGGTTGTATTGTAGTCTATGTATTCGGGTATTTAGTAGCAGTGGGTTGGGGGTAGATACTGTTGTCGTCCGGCGCGCGCGGGGCAGGCGGCAGTGCGCATACGCAGGCGGCAGTACAGATGCGCATGCGCAGGCGGCAGTCAGATGCGCATGCGCAGGCGGCAGTACAGATGCGCATGCGCGGGCAGCCAGCGCCGCGCGCACTCACATGTAAACTTGATTCGATGACTGTTTATAATTAAAAGCATTTTCTTTTGTTTCATCCACTGTGGATTGGGCTCGTTGGATGTGCTTGGCTGGAGGTGTGAGTCAGGATGCCTAGAGGCCTCGCGTGTAGGATCGGATCGGACCGGACCGCACCGGCGGATCTCTGGCGGACATTTGCATATTTGTCGCGTGGATGTAATGTTCCCTTTCGGATCTTGGATGTTGGTATCGGATTGTTGACGATCGGAGCGGCGAGGCGCCGACCTGGATCAGGATCAGGAACCTTTGGGTATGAACATTCAAATTAATTGCAAAATAACTTATGTTGAGTGCACGCTCGGTACAGAGTATTAATGTTTGTTTGGATATCCTTAACTCACACTTTATTTGCTTCTCGATGTCTGCCGTTTATTTCCTAGACGTAGGACGTCGGTCAGTGACGATGATGAGAGAAAATTTCTATTAGCTTTGCTCATTAGTGTGTTAGACCTAACAATTCAGTGTCATATATAAATAATTAGCATGCTTTATGAGCTTTCATACAACCTACCTGCGTGACAGCGATACGAGGCGTGTGACTGGGACGGGTGGCCGAGAATGTATGTTGTTTTTTTTTAAAATTGACATAAATTATGTAAGTAATACAAATTGTTATTATGGAATGTGATGTTAGGAACACAAAATTAGATCACAAATGTAAATGTAACGTGTGCGTCGTCGACGCTCGATATCATAGATGTAATGTGTGGACAAATGTAATTTAGATACTGGATCTGCATTCCAAAGACCAACACAGTTTGATGGACTTAATAAATTCTTTACAAGAGTATGTTTTATTTCTTCAAAGTATCCTGTTTTTCGCAATAAGAGTATTTTATTCATTTATTTGTAAAATGTGCATAAGTGTAGAATTGTAGTGAACAATTTTAATTTACGTCGTTTTCTTTCGCCAATCTTCATAACTAGCCGATTTCTCGATGGATGTAATAAATACACATTAACAACATCCGAGTTTAACATAAGCTCTGTTCATTTCAAGTAGCTCTATCCTTATTACTATTATAAACGTGAAAATTTGTGAATATGGATGTTTGTTACTCTTTCACGCCAGAACGGCTGAACGGATCTGAATGAAATTTGGCACAGAGATAGATTATAGTCTGGAATAACACATAGGCTTCTTTTTATCCAGGTCGGACCCAATTCTGAAGTCCACGCAGACATAGTCGCGGGCAGAAGCTTTTTGATTATAATTTAATTGTAAGTAGCAAGTGTGACATTAAACCAGTAAACAGAAAATCACTGCAAACGAAAAGCTGGCTGTGAAATCACTGAAAGAAATGACATGAAATAAAAATAAATTAATAATAGTCCTTTTAAAAATAGGTCAATCTATCTATACTTATAATAAATCTGTAGAGAGGTCAATTCTGTACATGAAATATATTTCCAAAATAACTATCAGCGGGTGATTAGTGATCCATACTGACGCCAAAAATGCAATCAGTAAAATTTTTGTCTGTCTGTCTGTCTGTATGTTCGTTATAGAAACAAAAACCACTCGACGGATTTCAACAAAACTTGGTACAATTGTTCTTCATACTCCTGGGCAGGTTATAGTATACTTTTCATCACGCTACGATCAATAGGAGCAGAGCAGTGAAGGGAAATGTTGGAAAAATGAGTGATTCAAGAGAAAGGTCTCAAGCTATAAAACATCACGCTACAACCCTTAGGAACGGGGCAACGCAGGTGAAACCGCGGGCGAAGAACTAGGGAACAAAGTAACTATTCCACGCGGACGAAGTCGCTGGCAAAAGCTAGATCTAAAATAAGACCTTACCGACTCTATGTCCATTTCCGGAATAAGTCTAAACCAACAAAAGGTATCCCATTCAATTTAAACATTGTAAGTCCTTACTAATATTATAAACTTAAAAGTTTGTGAGTATAAATGTATGGATGTTAGTTACTCTTTCACGCCAGAACCGCTGAACGGGTCTGGATGAAATTTGGCACAGATATAGACAAAAATTTGGAATAACACATAGGTTTCTTTTTATCCAGGTCGGACCCAGTTCTGAAGTCCACGCAGACAAAGTCGCGGGCAGAAGCTAGTAATAATAAAAAAATAGTTTCCACCACTCATTTGGATTACTACTCTGACCTTTTAACTGGCCATAATTGAATGTGTATGACGCACGCACACGCACATGAAATCATAATACAAATAAATGTTTTAAAAAGTTAACAGCATTTGACTAATTCATAACGCCACATAATTTGAGGACCTCGTTTCTAAAATAAGTTTTTTTTATTATTTTTTTAACAAGAACCTATATTTACATGAGAACCTAACAATAAATTCTTAACATTGGTATTGTAACAGTAAGTAGCACTTATAACTTGAACCCTGAATGTATGGCGCACGTGCCGAACGTGAGGTTCTCGTACGTCACCTGTCGGAAGCCGGCGTCCTCGATCATCGACTTGAACTTCTCCTAGGAAAACGGAAAAGGAATGTAGGTATTTTAGAAATACTAATTAATCTAAGTATGTACGAGTATATGTTACACGGTGTGATCATAGATTTATTCGACATATTAAATGAATTAGAATGACATCTCGTTTTACCTTCAGAACAATTTTCAACGCGTCATCGCAAAAATGATGTTAAACAATATTCGAGCACGGTAACCATAATTTCGATTTGATTTGGGAATACCTCTAACTGGAGACTAGCAACTATATTGGTCAACATCTAGCTCAATCTGAAAAATTTGAGATGTCGTTCTAAAGAGGTTAATCTGTCGAATAAATGGATATTCACACCGAAATCCTAGCAGTTATAAGTATGATAAACGACCGCGCCACCACGTACTTTTTATTTTGGACTGATTTCGTCTGAATAACTAAACTTTAGTAGTAACTTTCATTAGTTTTGACAAATTAAAACCTTTCTTGTAACAGTTTTACTGTATGAAGTCTTAATTTTAAAGATTAATTATCAATAAAGAAACAACAAGTGGAAGATTGCGCGGCCATAAATTCCAAAGTGACTATTTCGTAAAATATTGATCTAGAGCTTATAATTCCGTTTTCGTCAATTTTTGACAAATATAATTAAATCTCTAACCCATGTAGTTGCTGCGATCTCCATGGCCGCGCAATCGTACACGTTACGTTCGCGCGGCCAACTTAAAACTCTTATAACTTCTTTAGTTCTACTTTGACAAATGTTTGGTATGCTCCCTTCAATTTTGACAAATTCCGAATTTTTTTTGGCGAAGTTCTTTCCTGTTTGGATAACTTGGCGGAGCAATCGTGACGCACACCTACACATTGGTCCTAGCTGAGACTGCTACGCTAGAGGCACTGGGTTCAATTTCAATCATAAGATTTTTTTTCTTTTTCTCTGAAGAAAAAGAAAAAAAATCTTATGATTTCAACATGAACACTAGACGATCCTAAAGATATTGTCCCAATGTTCTCCCTTCATAGATAACTAATTAGCACTCCTTGATGTTCAAAGACTGCCTCATTAGTCTAGCGGTCCTTTGTACGATCCCCAGGTCGAGCAGTGTTATTGGGTTTTTCTAGGAAATTCTCAGTAGCAGCTCGGAGTCTGGATTTGTGCCTGCTCAATGGCAATAGGCTCGCCATAAACGAATATGGGACATAAACATACCGGCGAACTGTGGGTGTACATTAGTACGCCTCTGCCTAACCCTTCGGGGAGTACAGGCGCGATGGTATGTATGTATGATGTTCAAAAAAATAGCAAAGTTGTAAGAATGTTATGTGCCAAACTCCGACGGGAGGATTAGTGAAAAAGATAGAAGCGATGACGTTACAAACCTGATTGGGGAACTGTCGAATGCTTTCGACGAGATACTGGTACGGCCGCCACTGGCCTGCGAACAGCTGACCCAACACCGGGATCACTTGAAACGAGTACTGGTCGTATACCCTATAAAATATAGGAAAGCATGACAAGGGTCAATAACATTTATAGGACCATAAGAAACACGTTATGTCCATTTGAAGAGTACTCAGACGTTTTTTATAATCTCCATTCGGAGTTTCCCTCAATTTAGCGTCTAGCTGTACTAGGGTGTAACGTTAGTTTTTAAGCGGGGGTAGCCTAATGGCTACGGCGTCGGACTTGCGATCTTGTGGTTGCCGGTTCGAAACTCACCCATTGCACTACCGACTTGAACCCACTCGTAACACAAACATTTAGCTTGGCACGAGGGGTTAACAATACTAGTAATGTGCTTGCTACCCATTGTTAGTAACCTTTTAAAAAAATATATAAGGTAAGTTTTTCTTACTGACATCAGACGTCTGACGACGGGTTGTCGGGCAGACACATCGGGAAAAAAAAACAATATAGGCGGCGCTAGGCGCTCTTAGACTCGAATTCAGAGAGTCCAAGAGTCAACTTGGGTTTCTGATTTCCAGCTTTGCTTGCTAGGTTGTAATGAAGTAGTAGCTTATAAAACAAAACAAGTACAATACTCCTACCATTGCAGTGTGTTGTTGGGCAGTTGACTAAATTCGAGGCACATGAACCGACCGCCAGGTGTCAGCACTCTGTAAGCTTCCTCAAGAACCTGCACAACAAATAAGGTGCCATCCATAAATTACGTCAAACGTATTTCATCACTGAGACCTCCCTCAGCCCCTCGTTTAACGTCACATATTAACCTTTTGAACGCCACAGTTATGTATAGACGACAAACCAAAATGTGCCCAGCACGCCACGGTTACGACTGGGTGACAGATTTCTATAGGAAATTCGGAGCTTGGTGCTGAGGGCACAGTTTTTCTGTGCCCTCAGCACCAAGCTCCCTTTTAGACGTGGCGGTCAAAGGATTAATGATCTTTTATGGTTTTCATTTACATTTCAGTTTTGCGTTTTAATAATCTAGATTTTTACATGTGACGTCACAAAGCTGATGACCCCCCATACCCCTTGTCACACAATGTAACACTTCTCTTCTCTGTAAGGTGTGACGTAATTTATGGATGGCCCCTAACCGCAATTTTGTAAGTAGGCAATAATGATTATAACAAAGATAATTAATTTGTATAAAAACGCGCGTTTTCAAGTTTGTCGGGCTCATAAATACGTAGGCCTAATTTTTTTTTATAAACATAAGACCATGGTAATGCCATATCTATATAGGCGGGATGGGTGGGCGTGACAACTCCAAGGATGCTGAAATCACACAATAAAACAGGGCTATTAGACCAAACTGCCTCACTAACCTAGTCGTCCTAAGCGTGACTGCTACGCTAGAAGTCCTGGGTTGGATTCCCAGGATGAGCAGTGTTTTATGGGTTTTTTTCAATGAAATTATCATTAGCAGCTCGGAGTTTGAGATTTATGCCCAGTTAATGTGAATAGGCTCCTCTATTACCTACATGGGATTCCTCTGAATATACTGGTGAACTGTGTGTGTACATTAGTACGCCTCTGCCTACCGCTTCGGGGAATACAGTCGCAATGGTATGTTATGTTGTTCTATTAGACCATACGAAACATACAAAAATAGTTTCAAATTCTCATTAGTAATCCAGTCCACTACACAGACTAGGGTTGATGAGGATTCCTCTTCTTCATCGTCATAATGTGGTAGGTAGTTCCTTATTTCTTTGTGATTCCTCATCCTCAAAATAAGGCATAAAATATTCCTCTTTCTCTTGCGCTTCTAGGTTGGGGAACGCATCTATCTGGAGAAACATCTTCAAAGTAATTTTCATGAAATTCAACTTTATTGTGAATTTTGATTAAAATATTGCATTTCTTTTTTTTTTCAAAAAATTCGATGGCTCATTTGCATTCAATCTTTTACTTTAATTTTCAATTTGAAATCATTGGTTCTATCCTCCTCATCCGCATCCTCTTCCTCATCTACCCTAACACAGACTATAAGCACCTGTTTCTATCATAACTACTCTGATACTGCAGAACAAACTGGTACCTTGTCTATATGAGTGCAGTTCCTGATGCCGAACGCGATGGTGTAAGCGTTGTAGCTGTCGTCGGGCAGCGCCAGCTCCTCGGCGTCGCCGCACACCCAGTCTATTTCCACGCCGCAAGCCTCGGGCGTGTAGCCTTGTCTGAAAATATTGTCATCAGAATAAATAACCACACTTGATCTACGGTTAATCTGGTCCTTAAGGGTCCGGCGGAGCTTGAGTTTCCCACAAAAACGTAATACCAAAATAAATCGTAATCCAGACAATATTCTATCAAATTATGTTATTATTCGGATTTGGATACCATCAATCTAGGTTTCTATCATACTATTTCGTCTACTACTACTTCACTGGAAATAAAAGATTGGAAAATCGTTCCAAACTTGGTAATGTTAACCAAAATGGTAACGTATGAACCTAGATTAACGGTATCGGAATCCGAATAATAGCAACATTTGATCAAATTGTGTTTGAATTACGATTTATTTCGGTATTACGTTGTAAGAAAAATTCGGTCCGGCGGAATGTGTATTCACACTGTAGTGACAATGCTAGACGGCACGTTTGTCATAGCGGCTAAGCGATCGGCTTCTACGCTACGTGATCCGCTTCCATCCCCGCACAGAACAAATATTTGTATGATCTACAGGCATTGTTCCGGGTCTGACGGTTTGTGTGCGTGATAATTTGTGTTTGTAAACGCACCCTCGACATGGTAGAAATTCCTAGAATGGGGCAACATTAAAAGAAAATGCTGATGCATATAGTCAGAACTCATTACGCTTAAGCTACAGTTGTGATGATAGTGCATAGTTAGAAATAATATTGTGTTAGGAATTCGCAAAGTAATATCTTTAGGCGTCCAGACTTTTAAAACTCAAACACAACTGAAAAAGCAATCACGAAAATCCTTTGCACATTAAAACATTGCTCTGCACAGATTAAAATTAAAAGTACTATGTGCCTCTGCAAACCATCTCGGAAGTCAAGATTTTCATAAATCATCCTTATACTGACAAAACTCCATTTTAGTCCAGTCACCTGTAATGAGACATCGCTAAATAGGCAGTTGCTAAACCACACAACGGATTTTGATACAGTTTTCACTATTATTTAGAGATCGTCGGCGAAGCTCGAGCGCGTCGCTATTACATAAGTATTTAATTTTATATTTACATACTTAAGTGCTCTTTGCTTTCCAACATCCAGCATGGCTTGGTTGATGTCACAGACTGTGACGCTGCTGCGGCCGCCTGCTGAAGGGCCGAGGTTCTGTAGGTACTTTATATACCTGAATGCTATGTCACCTGGAATAAAAGAGAAATAAAATAACAGTTTGTGGCTTTGTTTTTTTAAAAAACGTTGCCACCACACATTAGGATTTTCTCCTGTATCATAGGTGCATTTACAATCACAAATTCTCATACACAAACACCCAGACCCGGAACAACTATCTATAGATCATACAAATATTTGCTCTGTGCGGGGATCGAAACCACATGTGGCGCTAATTGCTCAGCCGCTATGCCAAACGCGTCGTAACTTTTAAGTCAATCAGTTTAATAACAATTAATATCGTGATTGTTTCACTTGAAAGCAATTGCTTCTTTTTATGCATATAAGGAATCACATCACATTTGAAATTTAAAGCAATTAAAATATCAAAAAACTAATAACCTAATACATACATAACATACAATAGGCTCAAAAGAGACAACTTGACAGTAAAACAATTTAAGTCTACCCACAAAAGTGTTTAGTCACAATATTTTCATGCTACGAGAATAGGTAAGTTGTGGCAGTTTACTGTCAACATATTAGAGTTCAAACCTTATGTCTGTGTGAGAAGCTAGGTATCCATAAAATGCAATAACTATGTTTAAAACTTTATTTAAGTAGGCCAAGCGCTTAGCCAAATCACTGTTGAATTCTGTACCAGAGATAATAAGAAACAACATTATTTTTTAATATTTTAGAGCAGCAACTACAGCATTTCCAAAACTATGCGTTGTAACCCACTGGTGGGTTGCAAGCGAATATTACATGGACCCATTTAAACAGTCCTTTAATCTATGGTTATGTCCCTTTACTTCATAACAGTAATAAGCAAGTCATAAATTTGGAAGTTTTTATGAGATGGGTCACATCCCAACACAATTTGAACACTTAAGGACCACTGTTTTAGTAAGTATAATCAGGTGGGTTGGCCTGTGGAGAGTATTCAAATAAATAAATACTTAATAAAAATAATAAATATATAAAATATTCAACCCTATCATTCCTTTCTGCCTATGGTCTTGGCATAGGTACCTCTTGGTAGAACATGAAAGTTTGTGAGTAAGGATGGATGGCAGAAGCTAGATCCTCATAATTGTAAAAATAAACTAGTTTACTCACCAGTTCCACCGGCCATATCCAGCAGTTTGGTCTCCGGTCTGGGAGCCAGCCGCTGGATGAATATGTCCTTCCACACTCGGTGGATACCCATAGACATTACATCATTCATTAAGTCATACTTCTCAGCTACAGTTTCAAATACTTCATGGACTGAAACATTCAAATTTAATTAATAAATATACTTAATTATGTAGTAATTGTAAGTCTTGAAATAAAACTACTTTTTACGGATTTTATCGCGTTGTATTGATATTATTTGATACCCGACGTTTCGGATCCTTTTGAAAAATTAAAATCCACACATGAAAAATAGGGGGTAGTTTAGAAACTGAAAAAAATATTATTTGATACCAGCCTCCTCGCAATGCTTGGGGAAAAATACTTGAAAAATTTATGCATTTGTTATTGAATTTTATAATAAAATTAACAATAGAATGATTATGCACTGCTACAAACAAAAATTATTTAGATTTTAAATGAAACAAGATATAATATGACGTAATCTTGCAATTAGCGTAAAAAGGGTCAATGCATCAAATTATTCCTAAATAAAATTTCTATATCAGAAACTAAGTACCTTTTTTGGTCTTTTCATTTTCGTCAATCACTTGAAATCCAAAGTGCGTCTGGCCGGGTTTCATGTCTTCGGGCTTTTCCGCCTCCTTGGTGGCTGACTGCATGCTCATGAAGCGCAGCCTCGGTCCTTGTTGGACGGCACATCTTATGTTAGATATCTTAAGCAATCCTGTCCTAACTGCCATCCTTGATTTATTTCTGTGTAAAAAACGTGAACAAAAATCCTACCGTAACCAGCTGACCGTCATGTCTGGTTTGACGCTGAGATTTGACTTTGACGTTTCGACTTTGCTGTCACTCACTGTCAAAAGTCATAGATGATGATAGCAGATGGGCTATGAGGCTTTCAGGTTTTACTATCAAAATATTTTACAAAATAGTGAGTAACGGCGCCTAAACTAATAATAACTAATCTGCACAATATATTGAGCTATTTATGATATAGTTAAGGCAAACAAAGAGCCCCTGATCTCCATAGTACTCATCGTGGCAGTCAATATCTAATCCAAAGAGAATAATAAATTAATAAAGTAGTTTTAGATATATTTTTAAAGAATGAAATTACATTTTTATGTTATTATAATTATTGTTTAACTTCTCATAACCACAACTTAAATAACTTTTTTTTCATATAACTTAATTTAATTACCAGTAATCTAAATAACTAACTAAAATAACAAAATAACTAAAATAAATTAAGGTAAAAAAGAGCATCAAAGAACTCAAATAATAAGTTATTATGTTGTACATATTATTCAGAGAGGAAATCAGCAAGAACCTTACACCCGTATTCTTAAACGTTTCCTCAACTCATCCTCGACTCCACTCAACCTCACTCAACGATATTGGTATTCTTATTCAAAAAAAATTCCTCCACTCGAGATGTCCTCAACTAATTTCCTCACTCGAGGTTGAGGCAGTGCCTGATTTAGAGTTCTGACCGCTTTAGGCTAACTATGAATATGCGCCCCCCAGCCTATCAGTCCTCTGTTCTACCTTTTCATTCTTATGTATAGAAGAGAGCCTACGTAACCTAACATCTTTGAATCAGACTGTCAGTAAGTAGGTAAACGTCAGGAACCAAATAATTCCAACATTTATTTTTACAATCTATTTATTTTGTCCTAAAAAAGTACAAGAAGAAATTTAAAAAAGATGTTGAATCCTTGCGATATTTGCTCTATTACTTTGAGAATCCTTACTAATATTATTTAATAGCTGGGAAGGGCATTGAGGTCGGAGGAACGAAGTTATCTAACCTCCGTTTCTCCGACGACATTGTACTGTTTGCATATTCCGCCCAAGAACTTCAAAACATGCTTGAAGACCTAAATACCGTAAGCCTAAAGATTGGACTTTAAATGAACATAACCAAGGCCAAAATCATGTCTAACACAACTAAGCGCTCAATCGCTATTAATGGAGCGGATATACAATATTCATATTCATATTTTTTATTAACATACCATAATGTACAATGAGGTGGTGTAATTTAAACAAGAACCATTATGGACCCTGTAGGGCACATCAATATTAAAGAGATACGCAATACGTTGATGAGTATCTTTGAAAATGCCTGGAAGAGCAATAGCTCTTCAAAGATACCTCATATCCCCTTCAAATACTTGATGAAGGGTACTCTTCCTATTTCATTAAAAAGGAAACTCATGGATATGTGTATCCTCCCCATATTAACTTACAGGGCACAGACTTGGTCACTCACGAGTACTCAAAAGTCCAAACTCAGGGTTTGTCAGCGGGCGATGGAGCATAGCATACAAATGAACAGATCGTATACGAAACACTACATTGCGTTCCAAAACCCAAAACGCTGACGTAGTCCCAAAGGTCGCCAAGCTTAAGTGGCGCTGGGCTGCCCATGTCTGTCGCATGTCCGATGATCGGTGGGATGAAATGATCACTAAGTGGAGCCCTAATACCGATAGGCGGCGTCGCGGCAGACCAAAGAAGATATGGCGTGACTATTTTGATTCCTTTAATGTAGATTGGGTCCAAATAAGAAAAGATCGCGATATATGGAGACATGAGGGGGAGGCCTTTGCCCAACAGTGGGACACACCAGGCTAATCATAATCATAACAGTATAGGTAGTAATCGTATAATAATGTAGTAATTCTGACACCTGACGAAAGCCCCATAATTAAACACTTTTATCCCCTAATTTAAGGGGTTGAGGGATGATTTTAAAAACCTGAAACACTCATTTTTTAATTTGTAATATGAAGTCTGTGTACTTGTATATTTCTCAGATCTCCAGCATGAAATTAAGTTTGTATGGGAAAACATATACAAACTTCCATCCCCTAATTCAAAGGGTCAAATCATCCCGCGATTTACTAAAAATCCTGAAATAAGTATTTTATTATCTAATAACAAAGAGTTCCTATATACATTTTCAAACCACTAGCGTCAAAAGTCTCACACAAGGTTCCGTCGCCAAGTTTAAGGGGTTGGGGGTAAAAATTTTATAATTTCTTTGTTGCTTGTGTACTAATACTGGCTTTTATAGCAAGTTTCAGCTTTCTAGGACTTCAGCAAATACCCTATGATTTTTGATGATTATCAGTGTAAGTGAGTCGGTGACGAAGTCGGGGTTTTTAGATATCAATAAAATCTAAAGTATAAGAGCTATGCAATTGAAACTTTATATGTTTAATAAGTCCACTATAGATATTAGATTTTTGTTATCTCCACTCTCATAACTTGGATTTGAATTATAATCCAAACCAAAGTTGTGAGGGTTCAAAAAAACGACGAAGCACTTCGAGAAAAGGTCGGTATGTAGTGCCCTTGCGCCCCACTTGGCTCGTCTTGATTACTTGTTTATTATGCAATCATAATAAATAACTCCTCACTAACCTAATTACTTCTCTTTTTTCACTCAATCCGCCTATCCCACTCTCACCTGAGTGTAAAACGAAATGAAAGAAAAAATAACAAATAGCCGAAAAAAACGGTTTTAACTTGCTGTGCAATGAACGCGGCGCGTGGCCGGCGGGTTGACGTGCCGTTTAGTGTGAGAGCGCACGCAGGATTTACCAAATAATATTATGTTCTAGGCAAACGCGCTCCATCGTAGATCGCAGTATTGCTTAACATCAGGCAAATTGGCGGTCGAGCGTAAGCCTATCACGAATAAAAAAAATTAAGTAAATCTCAGCTTAGCGCCGCGCCCGCCGCCCCCTAGGACCCTGCGCCCTAGGCTCTAGCCTTATTAGCCTATGGGTAAATCAGGCCCTGGGTTGAGGAACCAACTGTCAACTCAAGGTACGTCGCGAGCTACCTTGAGGTCTCCTCAAGCATATAAAAGTGACGATTTCGAATAACTGGTTGTGTTTAATTTGTAAATGATATCTGATGACACATAATCGACAAATTCTTCGAAATTTGTCGATTATGTGTATGATGAACCGTATCATTAACCGGCGCGGCGTTATTTACGTGACGCTAACAATCCTGTGGAGTTTTATGACGATGATAACTTTCAAACAAGATAACATTTTAAAAAAGATAATCAATGTTATCCTCCCATTCAATGACATTCTCCCATTGATAATGTTACGAGCTGGGGTTCGGGATAAATTATAAACACTAATTTCACCGTAAACAATCACTTTATTCACTACACAAACACACACAGAAAACACACGTACAGTCACTACACTAGCACTTGTTACACTGCACTGATAATCACTTGCTACTTCACTTCGATCTTCACTTCAAAACTGAACTGCCCTTGCCGACGCTGTGGACCATTATTTATATGAGCCACGGAGATTCTGGATTCGAAAAATCTCGATAAATCTCAAGAATGCGACCCGCCCGCATTTTTGAGACAATGGATGTTTACGTCCTTTATTCAACTTGCGAACAATAGATGTTTACAATCGCCATTGTTAATCCTTGACCTTGAGCCCGGTCTCACGCTATTGTGTTTTGTTTGTTTTTCTTTTTGTTGCGGGTGCCGCATTCTAGCATATTCCTCGTTTGTTTTCTACCTGCTTCATCGACTAATCCAGAATCTCCGTGACCCATCTCCGTCGTCCTAGTTACTCGGCGTAACAATAACATCGACACCAGCTTTTAATAAAGAGGACTACCCGTACCACCGCTTGTTGGTGGCTATCAGATTTTACGCTACAGGGTCATTTCAGGTGAGTCATGAAGATACTTTATTGTTTGTATAAATGATATTTTTTTGGATCGAAATAGTTTTTAACAACATGTTTATTATCTTTATAGATTCACTGTGGAGACCTACACAAATTAAGCCAAGCTACTGTATCAAAGATTGTGGCTAGGATCTCAAAACAGCTGGCCTTGCAAATAAGGCAATTTATTAAATTTCCGCATAATAGTGAATTGTCTGAAATCAAGAGAAAATTTTACCAAAGAGCAAGATACTTGAGGAGGAGACAGTACCAGTGGCCACTGTGTATGATAATGAACGAGGCAATGTAATAAGACTAGACCCCTTATTCATAAAAATATATTTATATCTTAAAAACCTCTTAAAGCTATACCTAATATGTTTTGTCTTGTTTTGACAGTAAAGTTCTGTGACAGGGATAAGAAGACAAAACATAGCTATAAGAAGTTTATTTGCCACAAGGAAAATAGAAAAAGAAGAAGTTTATTATGACATTTTATATTTTTATGAATAAGGGGGTAATTATTTTTATCTTTAATACATGAATAAAATACCAAATCACATTTTTATATTTTATTTTTGACAGAATTGACACAAAAATTACAAATTTTAGGTGAAAACCATAGATTTTCTATAAAAAGACGAGAGATGGACTATATTTTTTCTCAAACGGTGACGTAATTCGTGACGTATTACCTCAACTCAACCTCACTCGAGGTATCTCATGATTACCTTGAGGTAACAACTAAGAATACCAATCTCGAGGCTCCCTCAAGCCGTTCCTTGAGGCCTCCTCCAATGAGTTGGAGTCGAGGAGGTTTCGAGGTCACGACTAAGAATACGGGTGCTAGTTCCCACTACTTTTGTTTTTTTTTTATGTATTTGTTTATATAATAGTTCCCTGACACATCGTCAATGGGGCATCATTATACTAATGTGCCCAAGGCCTCCAACAGGTTAAAGACGGCCCTGACGCTGGCCTAGTGCGGGTTGGCAGACTTCACACGCCATTGAGAAGAAAGGTCAAGGTTTGTTTAAGGTTCTTGGAAATCAGTAACCTACACATTGAATTTGGCGGGCTAAAAGCTGAAAACTCAGCTGAAACCAACCGGAGCGGAAGTAACAGTAAGTCATGTCAAAATCAAATAATGTCAAATTGCAAAAGTCACAACAAAGTTTTGAATGAGTAAAAAATTCTAAGAAAAATGCAAATAAAATGGAAAATTTAATATATATTTATGTAATGACTGCCGGCAAAAGACTTATCAAATTACCTTCTTTAATGGATGGTTAATGATATCATTACAAAATTACATTATCATGTCAGCTCAAAAGGGAAGTAAGTTTATTGTAATAGTTTTTATATGTAAACTAGTACATTAAGAAGGCAAGTAAGAGTTAACTTATATAAATGAGAATTGTGAGCATATCGTTTTTTGGTGGTTATAATGGTTACATTAAAATTTATAAGCAACAACTTTTTATCTACAAAACCAGTAAGTTCCGATTTATTATTATCCTTCAGAATTTATAGAACACCGCCTACAGCACTACCGTCAGCGGTATAACTGGGACTGTGGTGTGTCATGTGTGCTGATGCTGCTACCTCCACACCAACGCCAGGAGATCCTTGACAACTTCGTGCAGATCTGCCAAGATGAGGGGTTCCATCAATCCACATGGACTATAGATCTGTGCTATTTGTTGAAAAAGTCAGTGAACCATCATGTTTATACTTATTCTTTAAAATTATTCAAATTTGAAATGTTACATTAGTAAACAGTAGTCATATAGAATGAAAACTAAGTTGAAAACCAGAATAAAGGTTTTAAAACTATTTTAAATGCAATAGAAGTTTAACTATATGCAATACAGCTAAGGTTGCTAATTCCAAGCCTCGTTATTACTACATTTTTTATATTATATCTAGAAAAGGATAATAGGATTGACAGAGGCAGGAGGCTTATGCCATGTAGTGGGTTGAGGTCACTTGAAGATAGGTAATAATGAGCTTCTAGTTGTTTCATTTGTTTATATATACATTTTACTACTGTAACCAAAGATAAGGGACAGTTGGTTTCCACTATTCAATAGTATAGCTCTGCCTTCAAAACAGCGGGGGGTGGGGGGATGTTAAGGCAGATTTTCAGCCACTTGGCACAATAGAACATACATACATTGGAGAGTACTTAAGTCAGGGTGTTTGGACAGCAAAAATTAACCTAATCTGGGGTAAACCTTAGCAAAATGCATGTTAAGATTCTTAATAAAAAATATTGGTTTATGACATTTGTATTGGAGATAGCATTCTATGTTATCATCCATGCATTATCTTAATCGGAATTTATTTTTTATCATTATCTGACAGACAAAATTATGATAAAGAAGAAACTAAGTACATAATAATATGTCCACCATTGTATTCAATGGAGATCCCAAACCTGGAGGGGTCCACAATATGCTATAGATGGCTATGTGTCTTTATTTGTAGGAGTCTGAAATTACCCTCCGACTTTCATTTGATGAACCAAAGAACTGATACTTAAAATAATATTAATATGTAACTGAGTCTCCTTGTGTAGGTTCGGTGTTAGACACTGCATGTACACCACCATCCTGGGTGTTAATGAGGACAACAAGCGACACGGATATTACGACAAGATCATTAATATGGTGAGATATCCGCTAAAACTCTTTAACGAGTCCCGGTATGATCAAGGGAGTTATATGGTGTGGTAGCCCTCTAACCCGCATCCACGAAGATGGTTCCCGTTTTTACGGGCATCATTTTGAAGATATAAGGGCTGGATGTTTCGCCCTCTAGAATTTCATAGAACAGTCCAGAGCATTCAGGTGTGATCAAGAGCATTCCGCATCATTCCCGAAAATCCCGAAACATTCTGGAATTTTCTGGGACATTGTGGACCATTCAAAGCCTTTAATTCCAACTACTTACCACATAATCTAATACCTACTTATCAAATCCCTGAGCGAAGGTAGGGATATTATAATTTAATAAACACAATGGACCACTACGGACCTGATTTTCAAACCCCTTTCGTTTAGAATTATTATCAAAACCTCATACTTCCTAGGACCGTGAGCGTGTGAAACGACGCTTCGACGAAGCCACAACTTCTGGCATAAAGGTCCAGAAACACTCCCTCACCCACGCCGAGCTGCTCAGCCACCTGAGCACCGCGGGGCCGGCCGTGGTGCTGGTGGACGCTGGCCTGCTGGTCTGCGACCTCTGCAAGCATAATAAGCTGAAGGCTGAGTTCAGGTATGCTAGCACCAAACTTTTACTACATTCTAATTACAAGACTAGGAAGACTAAAGTGATCACTTTTTATGAATCATAATATGTTTCACCACAGAAAATTGTTTCGGAATTAATACGGGTTCTAAATATGAATTGATTTAGACTAAATATTTTTTTTTCATTTTAGAGGAATTGCTGATTGTGCTCATTTTAGCTCTTAGTCCAGATTAAGCAATTCCTCAAAATCAATTCTTATTTAGAGTCCGTGCAATTCCTTAGCAATTGTATTATATGAATCCTATCATGATTCACCAAAAGCAGGTATTAGCTCTACCAGATAAGATGTTTATATTATGTCCTGCTAATTTCTAATGTAATTTTCCTATCCATTCTTGTTATTATATCCTTAAGTCATGTATGTATGGCAGGCGTTGTTTCGGCGGCGCGTACACGGGGCACTACATAGTGGTGGTGGGGTACAGCGGCGGGCGGCTGGTGTACCGCGACCCCGCGCTGGCGCCGCGCCTGTGCGCCGCCGCGCCCGCCGCGCTGCACCGCGCCCGCACCGCGCCCGGCACTGATCAAGATGTTATACTTATTTACAGAGACTATAGGTAGGATCACACCTCATACATTACTCCATGACGTCATGAATATGACTGATTACAGCCAGGGCTGGATTAAGTTCAAGGTAAAGTAGGCAACTACCTATGCGCACCGTCGTCGCTTAGAAGGCCCCACGGCTCAAGACTCAATCCATATTAATATTATAAAGAGCTAAAGTTTGTGAGTTTGTGAGGTTGTAGGGGATAATCTCTGGAACTACTGATTTTGAAAATTCTTTCATTGTTAGTAAGATATATTATCCCTAAGTGCTACAGACTACTTTTTATTTTTGTAAATATAAATTTTCAATATCACGCTACGATTCTTAGGAACGGGGCAACGCGGGTGAAACCGCGGGCGATTAGCTAGTAATAAATATATTTGTTGTAGGAACTAGAAAGGAAGAAAACGTCAAAAGGCACGTTGTCTAGAGGCTTCTAATTGACTTAATCCAGCCCTGGTAGCAAACTGGTGAAAATTTCATGACATGCATATTAAAACTCAAAACAATACATTCAAATTCAACAGGAACATTAGATACCGCATAGATTTGGAATCCTGTAAACTATAGATTTAGAATTCGACTAACATTTAGTTAAATTATAACCTTATTAATAAAAAAATTAAATGTCTTACAAACTTCTTAAAAGTACCTATAATATGTTTTGTCTTGTTTTGACACGTGGTATTTTAGGACAGGGAAAAGAAGACAAAACTTAATTATTATAGCTAAATATAAGATTTTTTATGAATAAGTCATCAATTTATAGTTTACAGGAACACTTGTTCAGAAATGAAACAAAAATAGATTCAGTATACTTATATGTAAGTAAAAGTGTAAGTACAAGAAATAATAAATTATGTTGTAAATTCTAAGTCAATTCCATTAAAATTAAGTTATTTGTAACTTTAAGAATAAACTTTGACGTACACGTCCACTGCCTAGTATCTAGACAAATAGTATCAATAGTAGTGATAGGATGAATAGCTTAAAAGGATTACTAAAGTCGGGGTCAAACATTGATAGAGTCGTTAGCCTCAAACGGATCTAGCCTTGATGGGGTGAATAGCCTCGGCGGAGTCAATAGCCTTGATGGGTTCAATAGCCTCGGCGGTAATAGCTTTGATGGGTTTAATAGCCTTGGGGGTAACAGCTTAAATGGGTTCAATAGCCTTGATGGGCTCTATAGCCTTGGTGGGTTCAATAGCCTCGGGGTAATAGCCTTGAAGGGTTCAATAGCCTCGGGGTAATAGCCTTGATGGGTTCAATTGCCTCGGGGTAATCTGTAGCCTTGATGATTCCTCTATAAAATTAAGTTGTTTAGTTGGTATTCTAAGAGTTACTCCAACACTGCACAATTGTGTTAAATCATTCCATTGACTTTAAACTAGCTCATGTAATGCTAAGCCTATTTAGCTGTACCTAAACATCATCATAAGCCATGAACATAAGATACCTAAAGTATGTCCACTAGTGAACCAGGAGACATGGCTGGACCAGTCGAGTAATCCCAGCAATGGGTGGGACCGGAGTGGATGATTATAATCACCAGTCCTACCATCATATATAGCTGAGTACCAGGCACGGACTCAGAAATCGAAAAAAGGGCCGCCCGAGCCCAGAAATTCATTGCAATGGAATTGTGGAAAGTTGCACTATCTAATACCTACCCCTTTGTAACTATTTCATGATTAAAAAAGGAAAATCTGATTAAATGGTTTGGCAAAATGCACAATTTGTATTTCATCGCCACAATACAATACATACCATCACGCCGGTATTCCCCGAGGGTCAGGCTGGCAGAGGTGTATTTTGAGAGACACAGTGCTGGTATATGTCCCATGTCATACGGGGCGAGTCTATTGCCATTAACTGGGCACAAATCCAAACTCCGAGCTTGTCACAGAATTTACAGTACCGCCCAGGCTAGGAGCCTGTCCCATTAGCTGGGACCTTAGTTCAGGGCCGGTCAAAGGAGTACCTTGTTACCTAGGCAGAAATTTACTTGCCCTAAATACTACAACTCTCATTATTCTATAATATTTTAGCTTTATTAGTTACAATTACAGTTGCACTCCGCGGTATGTCACACCTATAGACCATCACGCTTGTATTACAGTAATGAACACCCACAGGGTGATGTGTAATGTACACTCACCGGTATGTTTAGGTCTGTGAATTCATTATTCTCAATCCCATGGGAAAATCCTTTGCTGATTTCCATACTCTATAAGGAGACTACATGCCAAATTTCTAGGCCTAATAACTCCATACGCACATACGTGTCTTCATGTAGGATGCTAGGCAAGGTCTCGCCTTTTGAGAGGGTCCAGCGATCCCTGGATCATAGCCTGTCATGTTATCGCGAATGTCATGAATACCATATACTCTATAATAGAGCAACTGTGAAGTGCGGGTTTTTATCGGTACGAGTTCGACATACCGCGCTGTCTCCCTAGGCGACGATCCATGCCGATTTTCCCAAAAAGCTGTAATAATTACTGAGATTTTGCGATTAATAAATAGTATTTCGCTTTTATACATATTTATATAGAGGAGTTAAATTACATACAGATTTAAGAAAATTAGTGCCGTGTTTATTAATTTACTTACATGTGTATTTTTTCTGATAGCTCGACTAGGGAACGAACTCATACGGAGTTCTTAATCTCGAGGTGATTTCAGAACAAGTCAAACTGATATTTATTTTTGAAAAGCACAATAATATTAATTCACTGTCACATAAGTAGCTAAAAGAACAATAATTATGAACTTATCTCTCTAATCACACGCGTTATGTACTATTCTATTATGTTATGACATAAATTAAATGTTCATTACGCACATAAATGTTTTCATAATTTACGCAATCACTTGTCCAAATTTCGTTGCACTATTGCGATTTGTTTTGGAACACTGTTGTGGGCAAAAGGAATATAGACACAACTTTCTATTACGTAATGTCTGACGAAATTACATTAATTAATGACACTATGGTTGATGGTTAACCATATCCATCCTCTACTAGTTCTAAGAGGTTGAACTTCGTCTAACAAATTAATGTGACGTCATTGGCCTTCCGAAGGGTAGACAAAACCAGGTTAAGGTTACTAAGGTTTTGTTCACAATTTTCGCTTCTTGTTCCTAGAAGTAGAAAAATCACTAGGGGCGGTGAAGCGTGAGCGTTTTGGGGGCTGTCCATAATGTAGAAATGACATTCAAAAAGTACTACGTAATGATTATTGTATATTGAATAAATTATTTTGACTTGCCAATATTTATTTACTGATGAGTTCGTAGCTATAAAGGTTCACCACAGCATAATAAATTTAAAAAAGTATTTATCCGACTTCAACTTAACAAATGCAGGCAAAATGGCGAAGGAATATTCAAGAAGATAGGAAACTATTCTATTTGTGCTTGATTTACTTTTATCAAGATTGTTTTCTAATAAGAATGAGTCGTGACATGTATTGTAGTTTATTTTTTCACTGTGTAAAGTAAGATACCGCAGCAGTCGGTGCTTGTCTACCAGGATTTGAAATCGATCTATTAATAGATATTCGGAAACCAATAAAATAGTAATACATATTTTTCATAAGTAATTTAATGCGCTAAGACACTGGAATGTTTTCAAATTTTATATTAATTCCGTGTGATTAGATTGCCAACCGTGCAACTAGTGTCATAATCCTATCGTATGAAAAGTTAAAACATTTGCACCTTGAACGCTCACAAAAATATTATACATAACGTCACTATCACAAGCAATTGTGAACACACCTTTACCCGGTTATTTACAGACCATAGAGTTCACAAATCTATGACATCTCTATTTTTGTCTATTCTTGGGGAATAACAGCCGTAGAACAGTGTGCCACTGAACTAGCTTCTATATTAACGTGTATAAGATTCAGTTTTGTATAATTTTGTGGTAGGTAAAGGTAATGTTGTATTCTCGCTATCATGATATTATTGTATTAAGCTCACACGTGCCCGGGGCCGGCCCATGGTCGTTATGCCCTACATTAAATAGAACTTGGGTCATTGGTTGTTTACTTCATCGTATTTCTATTATTCTATAAATTAACGATGCTATGTCTAAGATTTGTAACTAAAACTGTGTTTACATAAAATTCAGAATAGTAGTGTTTTCTTTTTATTGAAGCATTCTATGTAGGTATACAGGGTAAACTTGAATACAAACGAATTAAAATATAGAAAACGTGATTAAGAAAAATAAATATACTTTTTTACTATTAAAAACAGAGATTGTCAACGTCTCGTGCGCCTCTACTGTTACTTTTCACGTAAATAGAAAAAAAAAACCTAAATGATAGTAAGAGCAAAGAGGTAATACTTCATATAGGTAGTAGATATCTATTTGGGTAATTAATTGATCGGGCGCGCCGCACGAATCTATTGTAATGATACTTGCTTGAAATTATTTATTTTTAGTTAAATAGCGATCATTCGTGCCTACCTGAACACAATAGCTTAGTTTGCACCATCTAACATAAATAACAAGACTATTTTTCGGACAATTTGGATCATTGTGCTTAATTATATTTTAAAATGATTAAATAATGATTACTGAACATCCCATTTCGATTTGTCGTATATTTGCAAAGTCTGAGAGTCAAAGATTTGTGAGTTTCATTGAACTTACGAATGTTGTTAAGATTATTCTATAAATTTAAGATTATTCTTAGTACCACCTAGCAGCCAGAGTGTGGAATTTCCATCCAGTTAAATTCAATTCAATTCAAATCTTTATTGCTTTCATATGTAATTAGGATGTTACAAGTTACAATAATGTTAGAAGTTACTTGGGATCTAAACAATATATCGGCGAACTGCGGCTGTACCATCAGTATACCTTTATAGCTTTTATCTACCTAACCTTTCGCGGATTACAGGCGTAATGTGTCTATAAGATATGTTACCCAAATGTTACATAATAATTGTCACCATTAGTAATAATTAAGTACCTACTAACAGTAGAAATAATTCCATAAATGCATTCCAAAGTTCTTGCGCCTGCATTTTACATTATTTTGTTAAAAATTTACAATATAGTAAAAAAGCCTTTGACGCGACGCCGACGGAACGGAGAATGTGTATACGATTCCCAGGTCGAGCAGTGTTATTGGGTTTTTCTATGAAATTCTCAGTAGCAATTCGGAGATTGGGATTTGTGCCCGGTTAATGGCAATAGGCTCACCCCATATTACATGGGACGTAAACATACCGGCGAACTGTGGGTGTAGGTACATTAGTACACCTCTGCCTAACCCTTCGGGGAATACAGGCGTGATGATGTTATGTTATATTTTAACATGAACACTTAATTTATTTAAGCTGTGCCGCTGTTTGCAACAGCTAAATTCACACGCGCGTTGTTATTCCGGGGTACTGACCCTGCTGCTGCATAGCTGTTAGGTATTAAAAAGAAGGTAGCTGGAGAGAAACTCCGCGAGTTTACAGTAGGTAGGTAGGTACTTCCTAATTGCAGTTGTTAAGAGGAAGGCCGCCGTAGCTCTATGATCGGGACACAGAGTATATTATAATATAGGGTTGAGGGTTGAATAGCGGGGAAAACCCGTTCCCGTCTGGGGGCTTACTCTTGAACTCAATTCCAATACATCGACATTGGAATTGTGCCGTTACGTCAAGTTTCGTACTCTTGAATCCGAGACTAGCGCCAAATTGTTTCATTACATTAGATATTTCGATCAACGCCCTCTATAAGCTCTCCACGCATCCGCATGGCATAAATAATATTGTTGATCGAAGATGGGTGATGAAAATAATATTAAAAATTAAATATGTTCCTGCTTATATATCGCCTGTAAAGTATTGTACACGTTAATATAAGTTAAGTTATTATTATTTATTATGATAAAAATAATAAAGTGTGAATAAAGTTGTTAATTAATAGAAATATTTTTTTATTATACATATATTTTTTTAAGATGAAGCAATTTTATTGAGAAACAAACGTAACGTTTATCTTTTGTCACACATACATGCGTACCTAGGAGGCCCTGGTGTAGGTACTGTGGGAGTACTAGGATTTCTATGGGTTACTTTGAAGGAAAATTCTCGATCAGATTGTATTTCTTGTATTCCTGCAGAAAACCAACTGCTTACAGTTTTTTTGCACTTCACCCTTCAAAACTTTCTACTAATAAAATTTTTAATGACCTGTGTATTCCTTTCTTTTTAATTTCTAACCAGCCATTCCATAGAGATGTCGCCTTTTTGCGGCAACCTCTATATCAGCAGCATGAGTGAGTAAGTCAAATAAGACACTGGATTCATAATTTCTTTCCCTTGCATTAAACATGCTCCTAAGGTCTCTCCACTAGCATCAATATACATAGAGACGAGTTAATACCTATTTATTATTTTATCTTTACCTACTGATTACAAATTTATTGATCCAATAAAATAGGAACAGTGCCAAATGATTAACAATTTTACATAATGATTTCAGCTGTAAAATTACCATTTCATGTACCTACTGAATTTGAATTTCGGGACTACCCCGTAGGTAAGTCTTTCAAAAATATCCCGACCATAAACAAAAAAATTAAATAAATACTGTTGTCTCTTTTTCATATCGATAAAATATGTAAGATAGAAAGAGAACAATGTAGTGAGGATGTTCTAACACCAATTTATTATTGTTGTTATCCTTTGAAATTTACCGCAAAAGTCTTGTCGTCCCTTTCACACTAATCAATAATACCAAAGTTAGAGGGAGATCAATACAAGAATATGCGTTTTATTATCCCGCTTTCAACAGACACGCCTCTTTAATTTATACAATCAACAGGAAAAATGTTAAGGAACAGAATACTTAAAAAGTTAGTTCAATTTGCAGACTGTACATACCTAGAGTTGCTAACACAATTCTATCGATCTATCTATAAAGATAATAAAATGTAGGAATGTAGTACTCATTGGCCACGGTTATAGCTATGTTATGGGAGCCGACAAAACAGCTGATTACATTTGTGTCACTTTGAACACGTGTAATACGAATTATTGTATTTTTAGATGGAACGTGACATCGTTGTTTGGCTATAGCATACACTGCTCCGCTAATATCTTATTTATTACCGAAAATAACATGAATATTTAAACATTTAGTTTACGTAGTATTGTATAGATTCTAGAGTATTTTCCGCAGGATCAATAATGCAGTACCTAGCAAAGTATATAATAAAAATTACACAACCTCAATTTTTTTGTCTCCTGTATAGCACAATTGCACAAATGATTGTCATACCTATGTGTTTATAAGATAACCGGGCGGATTTTCTTGTGATATTCCTTTACAAAAGTACAAAGTATCCAAGCTACCTGAAAAAAAACGAAGACACTTTTACTTACGTGACTGACTGTACTAATGGGACTTACTTTGACAAGAGTTATTCCATTATAGTCTTTATATTTACGAAATAATGTCTATAATCCTGTGTGTTAAAATATTTGAAAATCAGCCAGTATAAATGTGAGTGAAGCTTCGAAATCATTGCTTGTGTAAGAACGAATCTCGTGAGGTGACCATCAGTGACTGTGAATGTTGTGAATAGTGTGGTACTTACCTAAATGGAACACGGTGCAAGATTTAAACGTAAGTAAAGTACCTACCTACTTAATTTTTGTGTATAATATGAAGTCTGTTTTGTCTTACTTATTAAAAAAAAATTAGAACATACCCAACAATAAGATTTTTTTATGGAACTAACATTTTGAGTTGTGGGCGGTAGGTAGGACCTACCCTTGTCTTATTTCTACGAAAGTTTAGCTAATTTCAATTAGAAACTAGGACGTCACGTAGGACGGCACGTTACGTAGATATTTTTGGATGGTGGTTTTCAATGGAAGACAAATTGTCAACAATAAGGTAGGCTTACAATTTGTTGTGTTGAGTTTTACCTGAAAAGTACCTAGATCTTTACACCAATGTAACTACTAACAATAGAAATGGATGTCAATGTGGCTTATGTTCGGCATCAGGGACATTCGATACCTTCATAATACAGTACAAGCAGGCAGCCTAGAAGCGTGGCGCTGTGTGGTGGTGTAGATACACCACCACACAGCGCCACGCTTGACATCCATTTCTATTGTTAGTAGTTACATTGGTGTAAAGATCTAGGTACTTTTCAGGTAAAACTCAACACAACAAATTGTAAGCCTACCTTATTGTTAACAATTTGTCCTCCATTTAAAACCGAACGAGGCGTGTAAATAGTAATGTTCAGATGGTGACAACATCATCCAACGTAGACTTCCTGGTTTTTTTTGTTACGACCAGGCCCCTCAGTTCCATTTGGCATTATGGGCAAGTGCCTCCGACCATCAAATGGTGTAAGGCAAGTGCCCAGACATATCATTGTCACTGGGGCCCCATTATCCTAAAGTGCCCAGGGCCTCCAATAGAGTAAAAACGGCCCTGGTTACGACGTGAAAGGTTTACCTATGTCAGATTGAGAAAAATGCTTAAAGTTCCTTAGATGCGTTAACAAATAAGGAGGACCCAGGTTCGAATATTGCATAAAATCGAATTTTGGTTAGTTCTGCCTTAGGAATGCATTCAGTTGACTAAAACTAGTTAACTTTTTATGAAAAGTAAATTCCGAATACAAAAGAAAATGTAACAAGACTCCATTACGTGAGTCTACCCTTTCAAAGAAGTCAATAATTATGGGTTTATAAATGATATAACTATGGCCGAAAATTTTAAGTTAAAACCTATTCGTCATTTAATGTAGGTAGGTAGGTAGGTACCTAGTTATAATTCTTTGGCCCTTTCCCGACACTTCATCCCTAGATAGCGTGATTCCCCTATTTTGGATTCATCTATCTACGTGACAAATCTGTCACGTAGATAGATAGATGAATCCAATATAGTCCTTAGGAATCTGATTAGATTCCTAAGGACACATAATAATTATAATACTAGTACGTACCTACTAAGGATAAGGATGAGAACCCTTATTTTTCACTATTGGGCCTGTTTGGGACCATAAAATTAGATTCGATTATTTTCTAGATTTTAAAAAAATAGTTATAATTTGACAAACAAGCATACCTGCAGGCTACCTGATAGTAACCGCAGCTTATTGTAGACGCCAGCTATACTAGGTAGTCTATTCAATCTTGAGAGAGCTCAGTAGTCGAGTAATTGCACGCACGTTTGGCGTAGCGGCTGGGCGATCGGCTTCTGCGTCACGTGTTGTGGGTTCGATCCCCACACGGAGCAAATATTTGTATGATCTACAGGTAGTTGTTCCGGGTCGGGGAACCTAGTGTGGGGCAACGTTTTATTAAAAAATAAAATAAAATTCAATGGCTACGTTAGCTACCCTTAAATCCGGAATACAATCTATACTTATAATAAATCTGTAGAGAGGTCAATTCTGTACATGAAATATATTTCCAAAATAATAACTATCAGCGGGTGATTAGTGATCGATACTGACGCCAAAAATGCAATCAGTAAAATTTTTATCTGTCTGTCTGTCTGTATGTTCGTTATAGAAACAAAAACCACTCGACGGATTTCAACGAAACTTGGTACAATTGTTCTTCATACTCCTGGGCAGGTTATAGTATACTTTTCATCACGCTACGATCAATAGGAGCAGAGCAGTGAAGGGAAATGTTGGGAAAACAGGTGTACTTACTCCATTTTTTAAGCTTCCGTCGCGTGTGCAGCCTTAATGGTTAAATCTACACAGAAAACATGTATGACGGAAATGTTCTCTTTAAAATTATATAAAAAATATTCCACGACAGCAAATGTCTATCTTTTATGGTTGACTCACAATAACACGTGTAACTCCCGATAGCTTAGCAGTTCAGAGCTTTCTGATTATATTTGTCTACTCTTACGTTAGGTGACTGACTGACATAGTGATCTATCAACGCACAGCCCAAACCACAGGTTATAGTATACTTTTCATCACGCTACGATCAATAGGAGCAGAGCAGTGAAGGGAAATGTTGGGAAAATGAGTGATTCATGAGAAAGGTTTCAAGCTATAAAACATCACGTTACAACCCTTAGGAACGGGGCAACGCAGGTGAAACCGCGGGCGAAGAACTAGGGAACAAAGTACCTATTCCACGCGGACGAAGTCGCTGGCAAAAGCTAGTAAATTAATAAATTTATTTTATACAATATTATTGCTTAGCGTCAGAATATTACTTAGGCAATGTCCAATATTGTCCACCATGCCAAATATTTTGCTACTAAGCACCCTGATAGATTTAACAGCAGAGTTCTGTTACCTATCTAATGGTGTTATAAAACACCATTAGATAACAAAAATAAAACAACTAATTAGGTACCTACGTACTGTAGTTACGAAAATAAAATGTATTTTGCATATCAAACGCGGAATTTAAATTCACGTAGGTAGGTAATTCTAATTGGTAATGTATGGATGTATTTTAATTTACTTTGTAAAGGAATATTGAAATTAAATCTATAAAGGGGGTTCCCCTATTATTATGTTAAGAATTTTGATCGTTGTTTTCAATGATTTGATTGATAAAAGATTTACGACGTATTCTCGTACTTATAGCAAGTAGGTACCTATATAAAGCTGAAGTCAATAGCGTTTCACAATTAGTTAAATTATATTTTATTGCAATGGCTGTAGTGTTTAGTTTGTGTCTGTTATTTATTGTGTTTCATTCAGTTTTTTCGGCTGAATTGGTGAGTAAAGGTTTTTAAGAAAAGTGTAAAATACTTAGTTAGAGTCTATAGGTACAGAAGGTTACTTAGTTAATAATAAGCAGTATTTTCGTTGAATAAATTTGAATATTATTTTGTAAATAAATTAAATTGCATTATTAGATATAAATATGAAGGTAAGTGCACCATTGAAATAAAACTACTTTTTATATATTTTATTTTTTTATATTTAGAAACGTCGGGAATTAAATAATAAGAATAGTATTTTAATTTCACTGTTTATTGTGTGTATGGTACGCGTAAGTGTCAGAAATCAGTATGTAATTGTAGGTGACGGTGACGCAAACCGATATTAGCTACGATATTATGACATAATTTTGACAATATTTGGCTAGGTACTTAAATATCGTGTTCTTGGCAGCAAATTATCTGATTGTGGTGATTATAACAATTCATTTTGGATGTAAGAACTGTAAATTATTATCATTGACTGAGTCGTTTCTGGATGCGCAGAATTATTCTGGTGAATTAGGTACCCAGGTAGGTACTTACTCATATTGAAAAAAAGAATAGTGAATTATGTACTTAATAGCCCAAAAGCTGATGACGAATTTAGGGATGGTCGTATAGGCAATTCGAAAAATTATGAGAACTGTACTTTTTTAGATAGGCTTACGCTTGACCGCCAGTCCGCCTGATGTTAAGCGATACTGCGTTCTACGATAGCGACCTTATGCATAGTGTCAGAGAGATAGCAAGATATTATCGGCATTAGTCATCAGCTGCGCAGCCATAAGCTCTCTGGAATAGACAATATAGACATATATAGACAATAGTACGGGGGCCTACTACGACCACCGCAATTTCAGATCGAAACGAACAACGAAATAACAAAGACATGCTGATTCTGATAAGAACAGGCATAATCTAAATGTAAAGTTTAAATGCACCTAAATGCAAGTTTGTATTTAGTTTTACGGAATAGGCCACTAGAAGACAAGTGAAATTGACGTAATTATACGGGCACCTCACGCCTGTTTCGGTATCTGCGTCAACTGACCTATCTACACTAAACGCGAGTCTGCAAACTGCGTTGGTAAAATTACAAATTAATTAATAAAACCATGATCGATCCGCTAAATTAAACTATAGTTAAACCTGATGTAAACCTAGCCATAGAAGATAAAAAAATTAGACCTCAAACAGGATTTGAACATGGGTCGTCGGTTAGCCAAGTTACCGAGATCACTGCCTATGTTGTTGAATTTCTATTTCACATATTGATGACAGACTTAGATATAAGTATAAGTACATATATGTATCAGTATATGGGAAAATGTTTAGTATGCCAAATACAATAATTAAAATATTTATAAATAAGGTTAACTTCTAGCATAAAAATTCTATAAATGACTTTGTTAGTTTATTTTGTATGTCGTTTGTGTTGCACATCGGGTAAACAATGTATACTTATATATACACAATGTGCATGTCGAACAATGCACTTTAATATATATTTGAGGCATGCATGCAAGATGCGTATTACATGCTTTTAATGAGTCCTTGACCGAGCGATCAAAAAGAAAAAACATGACGTCATAGTCATCCGATAATAACTACCGCTTCAATAATGTTTATGATTATTAGGTAAGTAAGTAGAATATTTTAAGAAGCTTCTTAAAATTTTACGTTATAGGCGTTAGGCGGAACTTGAGTTGCCCACAAACGTAATACCGAAATAAATCACAATCCATACAATATTCTATTAAATTTAAGTTATTCGGATTTGGATACCGTTAATTTGGGTTTCTACCGTACTATTTCGTCTACAACTAAGTACTTCACTGGAAATAAAAGACCGGAAAATCGTTCCAAACTTGGTAAAGTTATCAAAAATAGCATTCGCTTACATTTACTTCTAGTGAATTATTTTGGACGAAATGGTATCCAAATAATAACAGAATTTGATTAAATTGTGTTTTTATTAAGATTTATTTCGGTATTACGTTTGTAAGAGATACGAATCTTTTTTTTAATTACTTTCATCCACCCTTTTTATAAGAATTTTCATGTTTCATCTCACACATATTTTAAGTGCCTACCACCCATCCTATCCATGTATGGGAAATCCCTGGCGTTAAACAATGAACATAGACGTTAATAGCACTTCCTTGATATACATTGGTTTTCGTTTACGTAGCATCTACCACTATAACGGACTGATTCATATTGTAATAGGACTTTATGAATGACAAATAATTACACAATGTTGCGTTGTTTTATGTAAGTATACGTAGGTGTTCCGTTTAAATGTATATGACACATGCCTAAGTCTTGCGTTTCACGAAGACGGACAGTGGCAGTGGTGTTAGGATTGTCCTGAGATTTGGTCCGTTTTTGAGTGAGTACCTACTATTTTCTGTTTTGTATAGTTTTTCTCGTTCGTTTGTCCCAGGTCGCCCCCTATTACATACATGGGACCTAAACATACCGGAACTGTGGGTGTTAACTAACCCTTTGGGGAATACTGGTATGATGGTACCTATGTATTTATTTTTGTATACCAACCTAATGATGTTTTATGTAGTTGTGAATTGGCAAACAGAAGTGGAACACGTTCATTTTGCGGCCCTAGATGCGATTTCCAGGTTAGATACCTAAGTGCTGAGGTATGTGGTAGGGGTATGCTGTGAATACTTAGTACCTAGGTACGTACTGAAGTTTATTGTAGATTTTAAACTGACCTACCAACACCTATTTTTTGTCAGTTTAAAAAGGTACTACAATTGCTTAAATAATATAACAGAAACATACCATCACGCCTGTATTCCCCGAAGGGTTAGGCAGAGGTATATTATTATTATACACCCACAATTCGCCGGTATGTTTAGGTCCCATGTAATAGGGGCCGCGCCTATTGCTATGAATCCAAAGGCCCTGCGAGTTCGATCTGAGAAACGAACCCAGGGCCTCTAGGCTAATGGGTTAGTTATCAGAACGTTGATTTTTTACTAATTGTGGAAGCAGGTTAGTGGACTCTGATTGTCAACTGTGTTGTATATTTGTAATTATAAATTCTTATATAATTTATAAATGAATGACGTTGTGTTCACCTGTTATCAAACGTGATAGTGCGTCGGTGCCGGTCGGTCGAGCCATATTTGTTATTCGACCGCCAGAAACATTGCTCGGGACGTTGTTTGTTGGTACAATTGTTGTTTCTAGTTACATTTGGTGATAATAGGATATTTTTTTAAATTACATCGTAAGTACTAGACAAATTAGTAAGCAGAAAGTAAGTACTAGTTTAATTTAATTGAAAAATAAAACTTGATACTTATTATTTAAAACATAGGTAACTTGTAACTTAATTTAGTAAGTACCTATATAAGTCATAAAAATGTTTAAATATCTAAGGGTATTTAATGTGGTTCAACATTTTACGCGATTTTTCTCAAAAATACATGAGTTATTTCGAAGCGAAGTGATTTTTTGGTCTGTTTTATTGATATATATTATTTTTATTATTTTTACAGTACTTTTTAATCTTAAGTAGGTTGGTAGAGAAAGCAGGGGGGAATTAGGGACTTCGAATAAGTATACGTGATTTGAAACCAGGACCACTAGAGTAGCAGTATTATATATTCTAACGATAGAACATAAGTAGTGTCTTAGGCTGGCATTTAGGATTTCTAGAAATCCTAGACATCGCTTCTCGTAGGTATCAACTTTTCTATTTAAGAATTTTCGAGAAGAAAAATACTTTTATGAAGAAATTGCTAATCAATTACACGGGTACAGCCGAATTGGAAACAATCAGATTGATGTGATCAATAACAGATATCGTTGGGAGTGGCACCGGTCCGGTCGACGTGACAAACAAACAAACAACTTTGATAATAACGCTAATTAAGCAACTATACGATTTAATCTTATTAATATTGTAAATGTGAAAGTTTGTATGGTTGTCATCAATCACGCAAAAAAGACTAAATGGATTTAGATAAAATTTATCACACTGACTCGGTCTTACACATAGGATATTTTCTTTCCAGAATGGATTAAGTGTCTACTTACTTGAAAAAGTAACTTAACATACCATAACATACCATCACGCCTGTATTCCCGGAAGGGTTAGGCAGAGGCGTACTAATGTACACCCACAGTTCGCCGGTATGTATAGCTCCCATGTAATAGGGGGCGAGCCTATTGCCATTGACCGGGCACACATCCACACTCCGAACTGCTACTGAGAATTTCATAGAAAAACCCAACATCACTGCACGACCTGGGGATCGAACCCAAGACCTCTAGCGTAGCAGTCGCGCTTGGAACCACTAGACTAATGAAGCAGTCTTAATAGAAAGATACAGAAAAAGTAACTTATCCACAGAATTTCTATTTTTGTTGGAGCCGGAGTCCGGCGGAGCTTGAATTTCCCACAAAAACGTAATACCAAGATAAATCGTAATCCAGACACAATTTTATGAAATTGTGTTATTATCCGGACTTGGATACTTTTAATTTAGGTTCCTACCGTACCATTTCGTCTACTACTACTTCACTGGAAATAAACGACCGGAAATTCGTTCCAAACTTGGTTATTTCCAGTGAAGGATTTTGGACGAAATGGTAGAATAGGAACCTAGATTAACGGTATCTGAATCCGAATACTTAATAACACAATTGTATTTGATTTACGATTAATTTTGGTATTACGTTTGTTTGGGAAATTCGGTCCGGCGGACTCTTAAGGCGCTAAGAGCCCTCAAAACCACTAATAGAATAACTAACTAATAGAATAGGCCACTAGAAGACAAGTGAAATTGACGTACTTATACGGGCGCCTCACGCCTGTATCGGTATCTACGTCGACCTATCTACACTAAACGCGAGTCTGCAAACTGAATCGATCCGCTAAATTAAACTATAGTTAAACCTGATGTAAACCTAGCCATAGAAGATAAAAAAATTAGACCTCAAACAGGATTTGAACATGGGTCGTCGGTTAGCCAAGTTACCGAGATCACTGCCTATGTTGTTGAATTTCTATTTCACATATTGATGACAGACTTAGATATAAGTACATATATTTATAAGTATTTGGGAAAATGTTTAGTATGCCAAATACAATAATTAAAATATTTATAAATACCTAAGGTTAACTTCTAGAATAAAAATTCTATAAATGACTTTCTTAGTTTATTTTGTACGTCGCTTGTGTTGCACATCGGGTAAACAATGTATACTTTTATAATATCTACCTACTACGTACCACGTGCGCGTGCGCATACTAATTAGGTACCTACGTACTGTACTTAATAAAACTCGAAAATAAAATGTATTTTGCATATCAAACGCGGAATTTAAATTCACGTAGGTAGGTAATTCTAAATTGTTATGTGTGGATGTATTTTAATTTACTTTGCCAGGGAATATTGAAATTAAATCTATAAAGGGGGTTCCCCTATTATTATATATGTTAAGAAATTTGATCGAATTTTGATCGGGGAGCCTACTACGACCACCGCAATTTCAGATCGAAACGAACAACGAAATAACAAAGACATGCTGATTCTGATAAGAACAGGCATAATCTAAATGCAAGTTCGTATTTAGTTTTACGGAATAGGCCACTAGAAGACAAGTGAAATTGACGTAATTATACGAGCGCCTCACGCCTGTATCGGTATCTGCGTCAACTGACCTATCTACAGTAAACGCGAGTCTGCAAACTGCGTTGGTAAAATTACAAATTAATTAATAAAACCATGATCGATCCGCTAAATTAAACTATAGTTAAACCTGATGTAAACCTAGCCATAGAAGATAAAAAAATTAGACCTCAAACAGGATTTGAACATGGGTCGTCGGTTAGGTAAGTTACCGAGATCACTGCCTATGTTGTTGAATTTCTATTTCACATATTTATGACAGACTTAGATATATGTATAAATACATATATGTATCAAATCAAAGATCAAAAAGAAAAAACATGACGTCATAGTCATCCGATAATAACTACCGCTTCAATAATGTTTATGATTATTAGGTAAGTAAGTAGAGTAGATATTTTAAGAAGCTTCATAAAATTTTACGTTATAGGCGTCAGGCGGAACTTGAATTGCCCACAAAAACGTAATACCGAAATAAATCATAATCCATACAATATTATTTTAAATTTATGTTATTATTCGGATTTGGATACCGTTAATTTAGGTTTCTACCGTACTATTTCGTCTACAACTAAGTACTACACTGGAAATAAAAGGCCGGAAAATCGTTCCAAACTTGGTAAAGTTATCAAAAATAGCATTCGCTTACATTTACTTCTAGTGAATTATTTTGGACGAAATGGTAAGTAGGAACCTAGATTAACGGTATTGGAATCCAAATAATAACAGAATTTGATTAAATTGTGTTTTTATTAAGATTTATTTCGGTATTACGTTTGTAAGGGATACGAATCTTTTTTTTAATTACTTTCATCCACCCTTTTTATAAGAATTTTCATGATTCATCTCACACATATTTTAAGTGCCTACCACCCATCCTATCCATGTATGGGAAATCCCTGGCGTTAAACAATGAACATAGACGTTAATAGCACTCCCTTGATATACATTGGTTTTCGTTTACGTAGCATCTACCACTATAACGGACTGATTCATATTGTAATAGGACTTTATGAATGACAAATAATTACACAATGTTGCGTTGTTGTATGTAAGTATACGTAGGTGTTCCGTTTAAATGTATATGACACATGCGTAAGTCTTGCGTTTCACGAAGACGGACAGTGGCAGTGGTGTTAGGATTGTCCTGAGATTTGGTCCGTTTTTGAGTGAGTACCTACAATTTTCTGTTTTGTTTAGTTTTTCTCGATAGTTTGTCCCAGGTCGCCCCTATTACATACATGGGACCTAAACATACCGGAACTGTGGGTGTTAACTAACCCTTTGGGGAATACTGGTATGATGGTACCTATGTATTTATTTTTGTATACCAACCTAATGATGTTTTATGTAGTTGTGAATTGGCAAACAGAAATGGAACACGTTCGTTTTGCGGCCCTAGATGCGATTTCCAGGTTAGATACCTAAGTGCTGAGGTATGTGGTAGGGGTATGCTGTGAATACTTAGTACCTAGGTACGTACTGAAGTTTATTGTAGATTTTAAACTGACCTACCAACACCTATTTTTTGTCAGTTTAAAAAGGTACTACAATTGCTTAATATAACAGAAACATACCATCACGCCTGTATTCCCCGAAGGGTTAGGCAGAGGTATATTATTATACACCCACAATTTGCCGGGATGTTTAGGTCCCATGTAATAGGGGCCGCGCCTATTGCTATGAATCCAAAGGCCCTGCGAGTTCGATCTGAGAAACGAACCCAGGGCCTCTAGGCTAATGGGTTAGCTATCAGAACGTTGATTCTTTTACTAATTGTGGAAGCAGGTTAGTGGACTCTGATTGTCAACTGTGTTGTATATTTGTAATTATAAATTCTTATATAATTTATAAATGAATGACGTTGTGTTCACCTGTTATCAAACGTGATAGTGCGTCGGTGCCGGTCGGTCGAGCCATATTTGTTATTCGACCGCCAGAAACATTGCTCGGGACGTTGTTTGTTGGTACAATTGTTGTTTCTAGTTACATTTGGTGATAATAGGATATTTTTTTAAATTACATCGTAAGTACTAGACAAATTAGTAAGCAGAAAGTAAGTACTAGTTTAATTTAATTGAAAAATAAAACTTGATACTTATTATTTAAAACATAGGTAACTTGTAACTTAATTTAGTAAGTACCTATATAAGTCATAAAAATGTTTAAATATCTAAGGGTATTTAATGTGGTTCAACATTTTACGCGATTTTTCTCAAAAATACATGAGTTATTTCGAAGCGAAGTGATTTTTTGGTCTGTTTTATTGATATCTATTATTTTTATTATTTTTACAGTACTTTTTAATCTTAAGTAGGTTGGTAGAGAAAGCAGGGGGGAATTAGGGACTTCGAATAAGTATACGTGATTTGAAACCAGGACCACTAGAGTAGCAGTATTATATATTCTAACGATAGAACATAAGTAGTGTCTTAGGCTGGCATTTAGGATTTCTAGAAATCCTAGACATCGCTTCTCGTAGGTATCAACTTTTCTATTTAAGAATTTTCGAGAAGAAAAATACTTTTATGAAGAAATTGCTAATCAATTACACGGGTACAGCCGAATTGGAAACAATCAGATTGATGTGATCAATAACAGATATCGTTGGGAGTGGCACCGGTCCGGTCGACGTGACAAACAAACAAACAACTTTGATAATAACGCTAATTAAGCAACTATACGATTTAATCTTATTAATATTGTAAATGTGAAAGTTTGTATGGTTGTCATCAATCACGCAAAAAAGACTAAATGGATTTAGATAAAATTTATCACACTGACTCGGTCTTACACATAGGATATTTTCTTTCCAGAATGGATTAAGTGTCTACTTACTTGAAAAAGTAACTTAACATACCATAACATACCATCACGCCTGTATTCCCGGAAGGGTTAGGCAGAGGCGTACTAATGTACACCCACAGTTCGCCGGTATGTATAGCTCCCATGTAATAGGGGGCGAGCCTATTGCCATTGACCGGGCACACATCCACACTCCGAACTGCTACTGAGAATTTCATAGAAAAACCCAACATCACTGCACGACCTGGGGATCGAACCCAAGACCTCTAGCGTAGCAGTCGCGCTTGGAACCACTAGACTAATGAAGCAGTCTTAATAGAAAGATACAGAAAAAGTAACTTATCCACAGAATTTCTATTTTTGTTGGAGCCGGAGTCCGGCGGAGCTTGAATTTCCCACAAAAACGTAATACCAAGATAAATCGTAATCCAGACACAATTTTATGAAATTGTGTTATTATCCGGACTTGGATACTTTTAATTTAGGTTCCTACCGTACCATTTCGTCTACTACTACTTCACTGGAAATAAACGACCGGAAATTCGTTCCAAACTTGGTTATTTCCAGTGAAGGATTTTGGACGAAATGGTAGAATAGGAACCTAGATTAACGGTATCTGAATCCGAATACTTAATAACACAATTGTATTTGATTTACGATTAATTTTGGTATTACGTTTGTTTGGGAAATTCGGTCCGGCGGACTCTTAAGGCGCTAAGAGCCCTCAAAACCACTAATAGAATAACTAACTAATAGAATAGGCCACTAGAAGACAAGTGAAATTGACGTACTTATACGGGCGCCTCACGCCTGTATCGGTATCTACGTCGACCTATCTACACTAAACGCGAGTCTGCAAACTGAATCGATCCGCTAAATTAAACTATAGTTAAACCTGATGTAAACCTAGCCATAGAAGATAAAAAAATTAGACCTCAAACAGGATTTGAACATGGGTCGTCGGTTAGCCAAGTTACCGAGATCACTGCCTATGTTGTTGAATTTCTATTTCACATATTGATGACAGACTTAGATATAAGTACATATATTTATAAGTATTTGGGAAAATGTTTAGTATGCCAAATACAATAATTAAAATATTTATAAATACCTAAGGTTAACTTCTAGAATAAAAATTCTATAAATGACTTTCTTAGTTTATTTTGTACGTCGCTTGTGTTGCACATCGGGTAAACAATGTATACTTTTATAATATCTACCTACTACGTACCACGTGCGCGTGCGCATACTAATTAGGTACCTACGTACTGTACTTAATAAAACTCGAAAATAAAATGTATTTTGCATATCAAACGCGGAATTTAAATTCACGTAGGTAGGTAATTCTAAATTGTTATGTGTGGATGTATTTTAATTTACTTTGCCAGGGAATATTGAAATTAAATCTATAAAGGGGGTTCCCCTATTATTATATATGTTAAGAAATTTGATCGAATTTTGATCGGGGAGCCTACTACGACCACCGCAATTTCAGATCGAAACGAACAACGAAATAACAAAGACATGCTGATTCTGATAAGAACAGGCATAATCTAAATGCAAGTTCGTATTTAGTTTTACGGAATAGGCCACTAGAAGACAAGTGAAATTGACGTAATTATACGAGCGCCTCACGCCTGTATCGGTATCTGCGTCAACTGACCTATCTACAGTAAACGCGAGTCTGCAAACTGCGTTGGTAAAATTACAAATTAATTAATAAAACCATGATCGATCCGCTAAATTAAACTATAGTTAAACCTGATGTAAACCTAGCCATAGAAGATAAAAAAATTAGACCTCAAACAGGATTTGAACATGGGTCGTCGGTTAGGTAAGTTACCGAGATCACTGCCTATGTTGTTGAATTTCTATTTCACATATTTATGACAGACTTAGATATATGTATAAATACATATATGTATCAAATCAAAGATCAAAAAGAAAAAACATGACGTCATAGTCATCCGATAATAACTACCGCTTCAATAATGTTTATGATTATTAGGTAAGTAAGTAGAGTAGATATTTTAAGAAGCTTCATAAAATTTTACGTTATAGGCGTCAGGCGGAACTTGAATTGCCCACAAAAACGTAATACCGAAATAAATCATAATCCATACAATATTATTTTAAATTTATGTTATTATTCGGATTTGGATACCGTTAATTTAGGTTTCTACCGTACTATTTCGTCTACAACTAAGTACTACACTGGAAATAAAAGGCCGGAAAATCGTTCCAAACTTGGTAAAGTTATCAAAAATAGCATTCGCTTACATTTACTTCTAGTGAATTATTTTGGACGAAATGGTAAGTAGGAACCTAGATTAACGGTATTGGAATCCAAATAATAACAGAATTTGATTAAATTGTGTTTTTATTAAGATTTATTTCGGTATTACGTTTGTAAGGGATACGAATCTTTTTTTTAATTACTTTCATCCACCCTTTTTATAAGAATTTTCATGATTCATCTCACACATATTTTAAGTGCCTACCACCCATCCTATCCATGTATGGGAAATCCCTGGCGTTAAACAATGAACATAGACGTTAATAGCACTCCCTTGATATACATTGGTTTTCGTTTACGTAGCATCTACCACTATAACGGACTGATTCATATTGTAATAGGACTTTATGAATGACAAATAATTACACAATGTTGCGTTGTTGTATGTAAGTATACGTAGGTGTTCCGTTTAAATGTATATGACACATGCGTAAGTCTTGCGTTTCACGAAGACGGACAGTGGCAGTGGTGTTAGGATTGTCCTGAGATTTGGTCCGTTTTTGAGTGAGTACCTACAATTTTCTGTTTTGTTTAGTTTTTCTCGATAGTTTGTCCCAGGTCGCCCCTATTACATACATGGGACCTAAACATACCGGAACTGTGGGTGTTAACTAACCCTTTGGGGAATACTGGTATGATGGTACCTATGTATTTATTTTTGTATACCAACCTAATGATGTTTTATGTAGTTGTGAATTGGCAAACAGAAATGGAACACGTTCGTTTTGCGGCCCTAGATGCGATTTCCAGGTTAGATACCTAAGTGCTGAGGTATGTGGTAGGGGTATGCTGTGAATACTTAGTACCTAGGTACGTACTGAAGTTTATTGTAGATTTTAAACTGACCTACCAACACCTATTTTTTGTCAGTTTAAAAAGGTACTACAATTGCTTAATATAACAGAAACATACCATCACGCCTGTATTCCCCGAAGGGTTAGGCAGAGGTATATTATTATACACCCACAATTTGCCGGGATGTTTAGGTCCCATGTAATAGGGGCCGCGCCTATTGCTATGAATCCAAAGGCCCTGCGAGTTCGATCTGAGAAACGAACCCAGGGCCTCTAGGCTAATGGGTTAGCTATCAGAACGTTGATTCTTTTACTAATTGTGGAAGCAGGTTAGTGGACTCTGATTGTCAACTGTGTTGTATATTTGTAATTATAAATTCTTATATAATTTATAAATGAATGACGTTGTGTTCACCTGTTATCAAGCGTGATAGTGCGTCGGTGCCGGTTGGTCGAGCGATAGTTGTTATTCGACCGCCAGAAACATTGCTCGGGAGGTTGTTTGTTGTTACAATTGTTGTTTCTAGTTACATTTGGTGATAACAGGATATTTTTTAAACTGACATCGTAAGTACTAGACAAATTAGTAAGCAGAAAGTAAGTACTAGTTTAATTTAATTGAAAAATAAAACTTGATACTTATTATTTAAAACATAGGTAACTTGTAACTTAATTTAGTAAGTACCTATATAAGTCATAAAAATGTTTAAATATCTAAGGGTATTTAATGTGGTTCAACATTTTACGCGATTTTTCTCAAAAATACATGAGTTATTTCGAAGTGAAGTGATTTTTTGGTCTGTTTTATTGATATCTATTATTTTTATTGTTTTTACAGTACTTTTTAATCTTATGTAGGTTGGTAGAGAAAGCAGGGGGAATTAGGGACTTCGAATAAGTATACGTGATTTGAAACCAGGACCACTAGAGTAGCAGTATTATATATTCTAACGATAGAACATAAGTAGTGTCTTAGGCTGGCATTTAGGATTTCTAGAAATCCTAGACATCGCTTCTCGTAGGTATTAACTTTTCTATTTAAGAATTTTCGAGAAGAAAAATACTTTTATGTAGAAATTGCTAATCAATTACACGGGTACAGGTAGGTATAGCCGAATTGGAAACAATCAGATTGATGTGATCAATAACAGATATCGTTGGGAGTGGCACCGGTCCGGTCGACGTGACAAACAAACAAACAACTTTGATAATAACGCTAATTAAGCAACTATACGATTTAATCTTATTAATATTGTAAATGTGAAAGTTTGTATGGTTGTCATCAATCACGCAAAAAAGACTGAATGGATTTAGATAAAATTTATCACACTGATAGTTTATAACCTGGTCTTACACATAGGATATTTTCTTTCCAGAATGGAATAAGTGTCTACTTACTTGAAAAAGTAACTTAACATACCATAACATACCATCACGCCTGTATTCCCGGAAGGGTTAGGCAGAGGCGTACTAATGTACACCCACAGTTCGCCGGTATGTATAGCTCCCATGTAATAGGGGGCGAGCCTATTGCCATTGACCGGGCACACATCCACACTCCGAACTGCTACTGAGAATTTCATAGAAAAACCCAACATCACTGCACGACCTGGGGATCGAACCCAAGACCTCTAGCGTAGCAGTCGCGCTTGGAACCACTAGACTAATGAAGCAGTCTTAACAGAAAGATACAGAAAAAGTAACTTATCCACAGAATTTCTATTTTTGTTGGAGCCGGAGTCCGGCGGAGCTTGAATTTCCCACAGAAACGTAATACCAAGATAAATCGTAATCCAGACACAATTTTATGAAATTGTGTTATTATCCGGACTTGGATACTTTTAATTTAGGTTCCTACCGTACCATTTCGTCTACTACTACTTCACTGGAAATAAACGACCGGAAATTCGTTCCAAACTTGGTTATTTCCAGTGAAGGATTTTGGACGAAATGGTAGAATAGGAACCTAGATTAACGGTATCTGAATCCGAATACTTAATAACACAATTGTATTTGAATTACGATTAATTTTGGTATTACGTTTGTTTGGAAAATTCGGTCCGGCGGACTCTTAAGGCGCTAAGAGCCCTCAAAACGCCTAATTTCTTGTATGTTTAAGTAAAAATATCACAATAACTGTTAAGTAAATCCGTAAAGAAAAAATAGTGTAGACAGATAAAGATTTGATAAACATTTTGACTTGAACAGAATTGTATATAATATTTATTTGCCCCTTTTTAGAAAAAAAAACCCTAAAGAACACATATTTTTGTCATAAATTGCAAAATATCTCCAGAACGGCACAAGATTTTTTAACATTATTTAACATTGGGCATTGTTAGGTACAACTATCTTCCTACATAAAATAAACGTATGGACGATGATATTCAGATATATCTGATTAGACTGGAATCCATCCAACATAAGTTAAAAACAGCTGTTTTAAAACAAGTATGCTAGGTATTTGTTATCTAGGTATTAGGTCCACAGAAACACGACATTATCATAGAAATTCATAATGTCGTTTATGGAAAATACCTGCATATGCAAATATTTATCATAAAACACAATATTGCATAGGTACCCTAACTACAGAAAATGTAATGTTTTGCAACAAAATATTTGCGTCTACATTGAGATAACCTATTATTACGTGTAACTACAGTCATAAAACGTCATATTTTATCATCCAAATTGATTTGTGACTGTTTAACACATTATGAGCCAATATGTTATACGTTGTATGTTTTCGAAACACCTATGGAAATATATCAATTTTGAAGTAAAAAAGATAAACACAAATACTATCACAAACCCTTAATTACAATAGGATAACATAATAAGAAAAAATAAAGAGTTAATACTTTCACACATCGCTTTCCGGCAAAAAAAGTGTCATAACACCTATTAGAGCTGTTTTTGCGTTATGACACGTTTTTTGCCGGGAAGCGACATAATGACCAAACATGTATTTATTGAGTTCTATTTTGAGTAATTATCTACTATAAATACATAGGTATCTACGTATTTTTACAAGCAGGAGTCAGGTGCCTATTTAGGTCCTACTTACTAATTGCCGCTTGTGAGGCCCTACGTGTTCGATTCCCAAGTCAAACAAAGTGCATAAAAATAAGTATAGGTAGGTACTTAGGTAATGAATACTAATTATTATTATTTATATTAATAATTTTTGATTTGTGTCTATAAATTCTCAATAGGCTCGCCCCTCATTTCTTGAGACCTAAAAAAACCGACGAAATTTAAGTTAAGAAAAAACCCGTCTCTTCCTACCATGCTTCTCTTCTTGAGGCGATATGCTATCAAAATTGATGATTAATATATTATGATGAATTTTACCGTATCGATACAACCTACGATTGTCAAAATAGGTACGTACGAGTATAAAGGTAGGTACGTTATCTCGAAGTCGCTAAGATTGAGGACAACAATCAATTTTATCTAGTCAAAAATATAGTTGGTAAATATTCTACACTCAGAACTGTTTCGTAATCGGTAGATATTTTTGGGTGGGGACGCTACGCTAAGTAATGTAGTATCGTACCTATGTAATGAATATCTTCAGCTATTATTAGTATTTTTTTCTTTTTAATCTGTTGCGTGTCGTGGTGGTCACATTTTCATTTGTCGGTTATAGCCGACATACCATATTTTCTCCTGTACCGTGTGTCCGAAACTAAAAAAAAATCCTAAACCCATTACATAGGTACCTACCTACCTACCTGTAGATGATACAAATATTTGTTCCGTGGCGTAAAAGCCAGTCACTACGCCAGAGGTGGCGCCAAAGTTAGATAAATATTGGGCACCTGTAAATTTACCTATATTACCTAATATCTTCATAATTATAAACTCTGTTTTTATGTACCTACGTTCTTTTTATTTAAAGTAACTTATGTTAAACTTCTTCAATTACAGAAACACACAATGTCAAAACGTACAGTGCTAAATGAGAACTACAAGGGTTTGGTGGAAAACTTCTCCATCCCCGTCGAGCTCCACGAGAGAGATGGCAAGAAATACGCCAGTTTCGGCTCCACGGTGCCCATCCACTGCTGCAGTCCAGAACAGGTGAGAGAAAGAGACTGGGAGGCGGGGAGAGGAGAGGATTGACAGAGCTTGAACTATCAATATACCTACTTAAAGCCCTCATACATAGCTGTACCTTATTTATAAATATTCAAATATACTGATCTTTAACACAGCATACTTAGGCCAGCATAATTAATGGTTGGTATATTTTGATATCTTATGATATCTATCTATAGTACCTAGCTAATTAAGTATTTTATGTGCAATGTACCTATCTATAAGTTCTCAGTTTTCGCTCTATTTCTTGCCTGAGGTTGTGCTATATCCACCTTTCTACTTAGTTTATTTATTAAGGCATATTAACAGAGTAAACACAAACATTTGCATACATCGGTCATTTTAAAAACTAAGTGTACGTGTTACTCTAATTACAAATATGCACCGCATTCATATAACATGCATAGACAATATATAATAAGAAAATAGAAAAAATACAAAATAAATTCTAAATTTTTTCAACTTTTACCAAACCTCAAAATATTAATAAAAACTTTATTGCTTCTGAAAATATGCTACATTATGCACATATTTAATAATTTAAGCATCTAACAACTTAATACCATCAACAATTTTGCGTTTGAATTGCTTGAGATGGTCATGGAAGATATCAAGGCCAAGCTTCTTTTCTATTGTATGTTACAGTTTGTCTAGTTACAGCAGGCTTACTCTTGAAAACAATACAATATCAAACCAAATGTGAACCGATTCCAATGTCAATTTGGCTGTCGGGCGATTTCGTACTCTTGAGCACAAATCCGATAACCTTGTATCGGCATCCTGATTGGCCAATGGTTAGGTCTTTTCCCAATCCTATTTAGTTCACTCAATCATCGCGCAATATTGAAACAATTTGGCGCTAGTCTCGGATTCAAGAGTACAAAACTTGACGATACGGCACAATTCCAATGTCGATGTATCGGAATTGAGTTCAAGAGTAAGCCCCCAGGAGCTTGTGCACCCAAGTTGGTTCGGTGTGCTGATTTTTTTTTCTAGTTCTAGCATAATCTTAGTTTTGACTAAGAGCTAATATAGTCGCTTTACATAAAGCTGACGCTAAGCCCACCAGGTAGACTTAGTGCTGTGCTCTGCGGTGCTACTCGCATTGATCTCTTTGGCCGTGAGAATTTTTACAATTCCTTTCTTAGCGGAATTTTACACTTTATAAGTAGGCTTCTTAGTTTTTTGAGATTTCAGTGAGTAATCATAATAATATTGATACGTTTCCAGGTGAAGGAGTATGCGCGCAGGACGCACCACTACTGCGACGTGTTCACGGAGCAGGTGCTGGCGCCGCTGGCCGAGCTCGCCTACGTCAGGATCGACGAGAACACCGCCGAGAAGGTCTCACTAACAGTTTTTTACAGTCAACCAGTTCCTAACCATCTCTTTAACTTAGTGGTCCTAAGCGCACCGGTAGATAAATATTTACGATCCAATTGAGATGCTCCCAATTCCTCTCTATTACTCTCAAGCGCTACTACGCTAGAGGTCCTGGGTTCGATCCCCAGGTATAGCAGTGTTATTGGGTTTTTCTATGAAATTCTCAGTAGCAGCTCGGAGTTTGGATTTGTGCCCGGTTTAATGGGCTACACATACTACACATACCAGCGCACTGTAGTGCACATTAAGTGCGCCTCTGCCTAACCCTTCGGGTTTCGGGGAATACAGGCGCGATGATCAATTGAGATGGTAAAAATTTGCCAAACCGAAAATACTTACCTAAGTACCTACGTACAATTTAGATAGGTACTTATTTCGTCAAAATTGTAGTTCTTGTGACGATGGACTGATGACATCACGACTAACACCTGGGGGGTTCAAACGGCCGCTTTGTGAATAACTATGTGACATGCGCTGGCACATCAGCATCGAGCTATATAGTCCAGTATAAGCTGACCTCTCAATGAACGAAAAGCCTATACAACCCTGGTCATGTCATGTTGTTCGGGAATCATGTAATGTGATTCAGTGGCAAAGTGGCAATTTTAGTTCACCTGTTAAAGGCGTCGCGTGATACTGAATCACAATCGGGTATCACAAAGGTACTTTTTTTTTTTTTTTTTTTTTTTTTTTTTTTTTTTTTTTTTTTTTTTTACTTACTATTATAGTATTGCGTTCCAGGTGTTCATAAACCGTAGCAAGCGCATCTTGTTGTTGTCGAGCGACGGCGCGCTGGCGCAGTGGCGGTGCGCGCCCAGCTTCGAGTCCAACAACCAGTACGTGGGCGGCGCGCCGCTCGTCAACAAGGACGGACAGCTCGTGTCCCTCGTCACCGCCAAGAAGGGGAATCATTACGCAGTCTCCACATTTGAGGTAGATATCGTAGGGTTGGGCCGAAAATATCGGTATTTTCTATTAAAAATTATTGATTTTGGGGTATCAAATTCGATTTTTTTAATCGCAACTCTGGTATTTGTTACTAGATTACCTCGTGAAATGTACCTCGCGCACGTTTAAAAAAAATGACGATATTATATCGATATATTTCACTCGATAGTTATCAATACGATATATAGATTTCTTTTCATTTGCACATCCCTAAGATATCGTCTATAGTCTATTCCAATCAAAACTGAAAACTTTGTAAACAAAGAAAAGTCAATGACCTTAAATAGTTTTAGTGATGTGCCTATTGCAAAAAATAATGTATATGAACGAATGAGTGAATGGATTTTTTACTTTCGATGGAATAAACTTGATTAGAAGATGTTGGTTTCTTTACATCGATGTCGACATTAGTACCGATGTATAATAAACACTTAATATAAATATAATATTAGTATACCGCTTTACTTCGATTTTTACTACTGTTATGCTTTCAAATAAGTATTTTGAGCTGGGAGATAAAGGAATTAAGCCTACTGCATCATTGAGAATGTGTACATTGCATAATATTATTGATAAAAATTAAAAGAAACCCCCAAATAAAAATCTCACAACCGAAAAAAAATCTATATAATGTCCATTTACGTTTAATTTATATAAGTAGAATATTTAATCCGTCAAAATCAACAATAAATATGAAAATGATTGAATATCGGGAAAATAAAAAATACAGGTATCCCATTTTATTCGATCTAGTTTTAAATAAATTATAATATAATAAGCGTGTTACAAAAATTAAATGTTGTCAATTGGCATAATGCCATAATAGCTTGCCCTCTTCACGTTTTTTAATCTGTTTTTCATTCATTCAATATCGTACAGATCAGCACGTCACTAAATCTTTAGAAAAAAAAAACTGTCAAACTAATACAAATTTTTTAAATTCGATGATTTTTACATATTTCAGTAGAAATTGCAATAAAAAACGAGTTAAATATGAAAGTGACAGTATTTACGAAGATTCCGACATCAGAATGTAATGAAGTGATAACGAAATCAGTATGAAATCGACGATTTTATGTTGAGTGTTGGTTTGTTTACAAAGTTTTCAGTTTTGATTGGAACAGACTGTACATTAAAACTGCACGTCAAGGCTAACTTTTTTTCTCATTCAGATATTATCGTATCACTACAAGGGCGTAGGTCTCCCCTCTTCGTTTCCGTTCCTCTCTGTTTAGTTGCCTCTGCACTTTACATTAATGCAAATGTTTGTCTGTTACCTTTTCACACCTAAGCTGCTAGACGGATTTCGATAAAATTTAGTAAGGAGATAAATTAAATTATATAATTCACTATTATATATTATCTTTCCAATTGCAGTAATAAGCATAACATTTCGGCCACTTTAGTTGTTAGCTTTAGCTTTAATGTTTACATAAATAGGGAAGAGCACTGTTGTCTGAGTCACAGATATTAATTTATCTAGTTCAGACACAGATGTCCTACTGATTTATTTTTATAAAATGTATTTAATTTTTGTGAAATAAATATTATTATTATTATTATATAAATTGCATTCTGAAGATTATTTATTTTTATTCAACTATTATCGTCCCACTGCAAGGGAATAGGTAACCTTCCTTCCACTACTCTTTAGACTGTTCTGCGGCCAATCTTTCCAATGACTAACTTATGTCCCACAAAAATGTAATAAACCTTTTGGAGCGCAGGGGAAACCGCGGGCAACGAGGTTGTATATTTCACTATATTTTCTGTATCTTGGACTGTCTTAAAGAACTTTAGACTGTCAACAGGCGAAGCATAACAAAATGGATGTTTTACGTACTTACATACATTTTGACCACTTAAAAAAACTAAAAAACTACTACTTACTTTTTTTTACTTCCAGGGAGAAGGCGGCTACTTCGATACGACAGAACCTTGGAAGGTTCTCGAAGCACCAGAGGGCGTTTCGATCTACGGAGACAAGACGTTCAGGACCCGCGAAGCGCTGCGGGACTATGTGCAGTCGCTCCCGCCGGCCGAGCTGTCTCCGGGCAGCCCCCCCACCCCTATTCTGTTCCTAGGACACACGCCTAGGATTGTCCTCGTCGCTAAGAACGGCAGACAGATCTCCCATCAGTATCTACATGGAGTAGTCACAGCGCAAGTTGAGTATTTGTAAGTTTAGTTTTGTCGCAAGTTTGCTTAGTTTTCTTGTATCCAAATACTAAACGTATTTTTTTATTATTATTGTATAATTTGTATTTCATTGTGACTTTAACGGTACGTATAATAAGCAAAAAACAAAAACTTTTGAAATAATAGGGGTGTTCAAGCTAGAAAAAGATATTTTGTTTCGTATCATATCCGCAATTTTAAGCGACATTATTATTATTTAAGATTAGAACGTTATCTGTGTGAAGTTTGCTGCAGTCTGACCTGCGCTAGAACTGATCAAGCGCACCTTTTGCGTCGTCTCTCCTACATTTGTAATGGCGACACATGTGGCTATGTTCACACAAATTTAGCTACTAGAGGTAATTTCACGACGATTAAACAGTTGTGGCGAATTTGCTACTAATTTAATATATCCATTTGTATTAAAAATGTTAATTTAGTTTTTGTACTTGTATTTTTACTCGTTTTTATTAGTAGGTATTGTTATGGGTAATTGTAAATAATATTTTAATATATCAATAAGCGAAGAACGATCGACAAAGCGATCTATACATTACAATAATACCTGTAAATAAATAATATCTACTATGTATTTTTTTATTAATAGGTATATTAATTAGTTGTCTATATTAATGATTTATCAAACACCATCACATACTTAACACCACAATCAAAATTACTAGTACAGTCAGCAAAAAAAGTAGCTGAAAACATCACAGCACCAAAACTTTAAATCCTAAGACAAAATCTGGTAACTTAATCATGTTCAAAATATAATTCTGTTCAAGTCTCAGTTTCGTTAATATCAAATGGTATTCTACACGGGAACAAGTACATTGAAATCAATGAACAAGTACAATGATTTGAAGGTGACATTTTGTGACTGATACTGTACCGAAATTACTTTTTACATATATTTTACCTTTATTACTTAACATACAGAAAACTCGTAACAACCTGGTTCAGTAACTTCTGGATAAAAAAGATAAACGTTTTGAAGATTGCATCATTTTCAGGGGCTTTCGTTGCTGACTGTATAATGCCTTTACTATTCCTCTAAACATTAAAAAAAACTTTTGTATACATAAATAAATTGACTGTGCAGTCAATTTACTTATTATATACTCTCCTCAGCCTTCACAGAACTTATCCCGCTGTCCTCAGCCTCCGTGCAACTCGTGCGCAATAAGAAGCGTCGGCTACCTTGTACGTTTTTCTTTCGTTCCCAGACTGTTGCGGAGGGAATGTTTTGTAAACCCTCGCTCTGCGCCCTACTGGGGGGGAAAGTAAAACATATAAAGTAACATACACTTCTCAATGCGCATGAGTTGTATTATTTACTAGCGACCCGCCCGCAGTTTCACCCGCGATACCACATTCCTAAAAGTCGTAGCGTAATGTTAAATAGCTTAAAATCTCTTGAATAACTCTATCTATTTAAAAAAACCGCTTCAAAATCCGTTGCGTAGTTTTAAAGATATACAAACGTAGGGACGGACAGACAGCGACAGCGACTTTGTTTTATACTATGTAGTGATTAATTTTACTGATGATTTGATTTTGACAAGTGAAACGAGAATTTGGAATTTTCAGTCTGCTACCTATTAATATTGATGTATTCCTGATTCCAATGTAATAAAAAGCACCATTATTATAAACCTATATAATGTTGATCTTTTTCTATTTATCGGTTGAGGGTAGTGGGTTACTTTGCCATGTGAAGGCTCAAATTAAGACGCTATAGGGTTGATTTTTTAGTGCAACTATGTAGATTGAAGTGTTGTCATGAACAAAAGACTGAAACAATAGTGGTCTGGCGTTTGATGGGTTAATGGGAATGGACTATTGTTTCACATATGAAGGGATGCATTATGCATTAGAGTGGGAACAGTCTGTTGTCAGCTTAAGTTTTTTAGAACATAAAGACATAAGCAATTGATAAGATTTTATTTATAATGTAAAACTGTAGTTTCATATTTTATTAAATAAAAAACTGACTAATTTTTATGTTTTATTTTAACAATAACAATTTAAATGATATGTATAAATAAGTTATATTTATATAACCAACTCCCTTACACAGCCTTACACAGTAAGGCACTAGAATAATAAATAATGCAGTATTTAAATTTCTAAAATACACAATTCTGTCCAATAAAAGAGTAATTCGCATATCATAGAATTGTAAACCTTAATCCAAGTACACACGGTTTAAATTCAACCATCTCCATCACAATTACCTTCGAAAGTATAATTATAAATAATAATAACATGATTATCAATTAGCCTGTAAATATTAATAAGTTATTTTCATTTGAAACATAATACGCAACATATACTCTTAGTTGCTACTGACCAACAAGACTTTTCTTGACCTGGGATTCAAACTCAGGGCCTCACTAACATATCCAAAATAAGATTAAATAGCATAGTATACGTATTGTTTGGACCACACCTGAAACCAACCACCAACTAAATAACTATTATACAATTTCAACCATACCTCATTACCCAAAATAAGAATATAATAACACCTAATAATTAACGTGTCACACGCTGTCTCACACGTTCATCTTTTACTTTTAATAATACATTGTTGATATTAGCTCTAATACAGTAAAAATAACATTACACGTGTGAAGTAGACCGCAAGTCGTGTCGTCAACTTTTAAAATAAAATCTCGACGTAAAGACAGTTTTGCATTCGTGATTATTTCTTCCTAACTTCGATATTTTTGTACAAAAGACTTATTATAATATATATACAACGTATAACTGTATAAGCGCAAGACCTCGAACAGATCGATTAAAATATCGAGTCATAATTATAATAACAAAACCTAAAAGTCATTTCGAGACATGTAAGCATATTTTTTTCAAGAAATTAGTTATATCAGTTAAACATAAAACTTGTCGCCGTACCACAATCGTACTCGCAACGACTACGATATCGATGCGCACACGCACACAATAACAATTTGTGCAAATAGGTTTTAGTTTTCCATACCTAATACCCATTGATGGATCTGGGGGCCATATTTCAGGTAGGTATTAACATTTTTTTTAAATTAACACATGTTTTGCATACTGGTTTCTGACACTTACGCGAATATTAGACATTGAAATAAAACTACTTTTTACGGATTTTATCGCGTTGTATTGATATTATTTGATTCCCGACGTTTCGGATCCTTTACAGCATCCATGGTCATGGGTAGATTAAGTTGTTGGACGTCTTAATGTTACAATAATTACTAACAGCTACCTTACATTTTTGTTAATTATTGGCGATGATGTCAAACACCGCCGTTTCAAGAAGTCAGCAGTTTGTGAACATAATCTAGACAAGGCCCAGCACTACATCAGATTTGATAAACCACAAGTCCTCGCAAAAGAATACCGATTCCTTCCCAGGATGATCCGTTAGGGTATTGAAATTAAAAATCATCCAAATTTCAATAGAGAAGATGGCTGGGTCTTACCATCTGCTTGGAATCCCATTATAGATTCCATAAAATCAAAATCCAAGCCCAAAACTGCAAGACCGAAGGATACGGTGAGCTCGTTCTGCGTGAATCGGATCGCCAATAATTAACAAAAATGTAAGGTAGCTGTTAGTAATTGTAACATTAAGACGTCCAACAACTTAGTCTACCCGTGACCATGGACGCTGTAAAGGATCCGAAACTTCGGGAATCAAATAATATCAATACAACGCGATAAAAGCCGTAAAAAGTAGTTTTATTTCAACATATTTTGCATTTTCTATGCTAAGATCAGGGCTCGGAAACCGGTTGAAATTCTTAACCGGTTTCGGTCATTGACCCCAAACCGAAATCGATTTAGGTTAAAGGTTGCACTTTACCGGTTTTTACCGGTATATGCGGAATACCGGTTTTTCACGAATTTTGGTTTTGGTGTTCAAAATTAACCGGTTAAAACCAAGTTTGATAGGGTCCCCGGCCCCCGCCACCCTCACTCGCAAGGCCTGGACGTTGCGATGTACTAAATGGTTACACAATTTTAATCGCACTCAAGTTCGCAACGTCTCTTTGCGGTGAGTTGGGGTGACTTTTATTAAAATTAATTATGACTTTATTTTATTATTATGACTGCCTCATTAGTCTAGTGGTTCCAAGCGCGACTGCTTCACTAGAGGTCCTGAGTTCGATGCCCAGGTCGAGCAGTGTTATTGGGTGTTTCTATGAAATTCTCAGTAGCAGCTCGGAGTCTGGATTTGTGAATGGCTATAGGCTCGCCACCTATAACATGGGACCTAAACATACCGGCGAACTGTGGGTGTACATTAAGTATGGTATGTTACATTATGTTTATTATAATTTATTATTTATAATGCAAACGGGCATACGGCCCGCCTGATGGTAAGCGGTTACTGTAGCCTATGGACGCTTGCAACACCAGGGGAATCAATCGCGCGTTGCCGACCCTTTAAAAAATCTTTTCACGCCCTTTTTGAAGAATTCCAATACTGTCACATAATAGGTGGGGGAAAAAGTTTCTTCGCATTTAATATAAAAACTCAAGACATTTTTTTTTTCAAAGTTAATTTACATTTAATTATAATGTATATGTACCATTTTGCTCAACGACTTTTTGCCATCTTGTGGGTAGTGACATGATCCCATTGTTGTAGAAATTTTGGGACTTCTGATTAAAAAAACGAGACAAGTAGTTTTGGCAGTCCTCTCTTGATGTTAACCTGACACTGCCTAAAGAATTCTGAAGAGATCGAAACAGGTGGAAATCTGAAGGTGCAAGGTCAGGGCTATATGGCGGATGCATTAACACCTCCCAGCCAAACTCTCTTAATTTTTGCTGTGTGGCCAAAGATGTGTGTGGTCTAGCGTTATCGTGATGAAAGACCACACCCTTTCTATTGATCAATTCCGGCCGCTTTCTCCCAATTTCTTGCTTTAATCTCATCAGTTGTTGGCAGTGAAGATCCGAATCGATAGTTCTGCCTGGCGGTAAAAGCTCATAATGAACAATGCCCTTCCAATCCCACCATACACACAGCATCACCTCATTGCGAGTTAACCCGGGTTTTGCCACAGTCTGTGAAGCCTGACCGACCTTTGACCACGACCTTTTTCGCACGTTCTTATCGTACGTGATCCACTTTTCATCATCAGTTATCAATCTTTTTAAAAACGGTTCAGTTTCATTACGTCTCAATAAAGAATCGGAGTTTCAATAAAGAATCGCAGTTTCAGTGAGTTCGTGTGACACTCAAATATCGAGCTTTTTTGTAAACCCAGCTTTTTTCAAATGGGTCAAAACTGTTTTGTGGTCAATGCCCAGTTCTTCAGCTACGTCGTAACTACTGAAATGCCGATCTTGCTCCACTTTTTTTAAAATTGCGTCAATTTTATCTGTAACAGGGCGACCAGCGCGAGGTGCATCTTTAACATCAAAATTCCCGGATTGAAAACGCTTAAACCAACATTGAGTAGCACAATTGCTACTCTTGCTGACACTGCATTAGGTCCATAAACGTCACAAATTTTTTTCGCGGCTTGCGTTGCATTTTTCCCCTTTTTGTAATAAAACTTTAAAATGTATCGAATTTCTTCATTAGATTCACTAATTTTGACAGAAAGAAAAACAAATGAAAAATACCGGGAAACAAATTTTTACTAATTTGTGTCTTTTTTTTAAATGTAACTTTTTTAATGTTATCAAAATCAGCCAGATAAAAATAGTACAGCCAAAGATTTTTTATTAAAAGTATTTACATACTAAATGCGAAAAGACTTATTCCCCAACCTAATATGTTAAGGGAGGTTTTCTGGAATTGAACAGACACAAGCAAATAAGGTTTTCTTTGCGGTGAACGCGCAAACTTGTGTCTTGGTGGGGTGAAAATGGATTAAGTTTAGTCGTTCCCAATCGGAGACTCTACTACTCTCGATTTCAGACACAAGTTGCCTGCGGTTTTCCTCTACTTTAGAACGAGGGATGCTAGTACGCCCTGTATAAGAATCGTCTCCTGATCTGTAGACCGCTTAACAATGAATGCCATCTATAGACAGTAAATCAAGAGGAAGCAGCAAGAACAATGATGGGGACAGTACGGAGCCTAGGGGGATGCCAGCATTAATCTCCACTGTATTGGAGCAACTAGCTGCAATCTACAACAGCTCTTATGCTCCTGTTGGACAGAAAGCTAGCTATCCAGCTATGCAGTCCCTCGGGTAGCCCGTATGATGGTAGCTTCGATAGAAGACCGATGCTAGACCAGATCGAATGCCTTCGCTACATCCAGGCTTACTGCCAATGCCTCACCCTGACTCTCAATGGCAAGAGCCCAACGGTGAATGAGGTATAACTAGAAGGTCACCAGTTGAGCAACTATGACGAAAGCCGTACGGGCGGTCGCTAATCAATTCGTGACCCTCCAGATAACCCAGGAGCTGTGTGTTTATCACACGCTCCATCACCTTAGAGAGCAGCGAGGTTATAGCGATTGGCCTGTAATTGGAAGAGTCTGATCTATCGCCTTTTTTGGGCACTGGATGCACGAGGGCAGTTTTCCACGAAGACGGAACTATCCTGGCGCATAATACAGGACATAACTCAGGAACACACCGCTTCAGCACCACTGCCGGTACGCCGTCCGGTCCATTCGACTTATGAACGTCCAGGGATAGCAGATCGCGCCGGACTTCCCTTTGCGTTACGCGGAATTCCGGCATGAAGTTACTGCTGCACCAAGGGATGATAGGCGGTATTGCACCTGAATCGTTCAGGGTCGAGTTCAAGGCAAAGAGAACGTCTAGGAGCGCGATTTTCTCCTTAGCGCTGCAGGGCAGACTACCATCAGCGTTACGCAGTGGTGGCAAAAACGACTGGCAAAAATTTCCCTCGGCAGCTTTGGCGAGCGACCAGAAGGCACGATTACTAGAGGGATAGCTCGCAAGCCGCTCCCCAATTCTGCCGACGAAATCGAACTTAGCCCTGGTAATCATCCTTTTACTGAACCTCGAGGCAGCATTTAGTTTTAGCTTCAAATCAGAGACGTGAGGGTTCTGATTAGAACGGGCCATGATCCAAGCCTCATACGCAGATTGCTTCTTGAGTCTAGCGTTCTGGCAGGGCCAGTTAAACCATGGTCGCCTTCTCAGTCCCGCAGCTACTGGGGAAGGGTATGGAATGTTGGGAATAAAACATTCCATACTCTCCTGAATTGCCTTAATGGTGGCTGTCGCACAGGTGTTAACGTTGTCTGAAGAGAAGTAATGTTGCCTCCACGGGTACGATGCGTAGAAATCGCAATAAATCCCAGTCTGCTGACTTGTAATGCCATTCACGACGCCATTTAGTTGGCCGGTGTAACACGGGCCGGGCATACGTCACTTGCGAACGGACGAGACAGTGGTCAGATGAGCCAAGAGGCGTATCCATTGAGATGGAATACGCGTCCGGTTGCGTAGTCAACAGAAGGTCCAGCAATGAACTAGTATGGCTCTCAATATCTGGTATTCTCTTTGGAGACTGAACCAAATATAAGAAGCCATAGGTCAGGGCAAAGTCAAGAGCAGCTCTCCCCGCATAGTAAGTGGAACGAGAACCAAACCACTCGACATGGTGGGCATTATAATCTCCTAGAATCACTAGCTCTGCGGAAGGATACTGCTTAAGTATTTTGTCAGTCGTCGATTGCAGGTGTCAAGACGGCGACAGCAAACATCCTCCTGGACGTACATGCACACTCCGGCACCGCGCATAAACCTGTATTCCAGGTTGTATCCCCTGGATACAACCTGGAATACAAGTTTGTGCAAGAAATAAAAGGGTCGGCTGTGCAGTTTCCAGGTGTTGATGGACTGCATTGATGTTGGTGTGTAGTCCCCTGATGTTGCAAAAGTCCACATTTTGTGTGGACGAGGATGTATAAACTTTATTTCTTTTCTTTTTTGGGCCGGCAGCATAGGAGACAATAAGTGTATGATGCTTTCCTCCACAGTCATACATAAGTTAAGCAGCTTGCTGGCGAGGCGGGCGTAAAGGCCCCCGGTCCTCCCCTGTAGCAGTTTTACTAGCTTTCGTCTTTACTTTATTAAGTTATTCCTTCGAGGATTAACGATTGGGAGCGCCCTGCGTCTCCGTTTTTGTTAAAACCAAATATGAGTACTTCGAAGAAAAAGAAAGTTAAAGTAGAAGTGTCTAAACAAGAAAATAAAGTCTGTTTGTCTTGTTCAGAACATTATAAGGTAGAACTAGACCAAAGGAATGACCATTTTTCGGACCTAATAACGAGGAATTAAGGCATATCTTACCGTGTATGCGTACATTACGTTATGTAAAAATATTTAACTTTTTGAACACCGTAATAGGTTTTCATACAGACCAAATTGAGGTAACTGATACTGAAATAAATTTAAAAAACATAAATAAATCTATATAAATCTAAAAACTATTTTAGCAGTTATGTATTTTATAATTGATAAAATTGTTTTATTTTTGTACTCTATCAGTAAACAATGTAATAACTCCAAATTATCTGCTTAAGGGACCGGCGGAGCGTGAATTGCCCACAAAAACGTAATACCGAAATAAATCGTAATCCGGACAATATTCTATCTAATTATGTTATTTTTCAGATTTAGATACTGTTGATCTAGGTTCTTACGGTCCTATTTCGTCGGCTACTACTTCACTGAAAATAAAAGATCGGAAAATCGTTCCAAACTTGCTAAAGTTATCAAAAATTGCATTCGCTTACAATTATTTCTAGTGAAGTATTTTGGACAAAATGGTAGCGTAGGAACCTAGATTAACGGTATCGGAATCCGAATAATAACAGAATTTGATTAAATTGTGGTTGAATTACGATTTATTACAGTATTACGTTTGTGAGAGACATTCGGTCCGCCGGACTCTTAATATAAATCACAGTGAAAATAGTATTATTTAAAAAAAAAAGGTATAACAAAAAACTTTTTTTATGGAATAAGGGGCAAATGAGAAGACGTGTTGCGGGTGCCCATAGACACCCTCAAATCAATCCGTACCTATACTAATCATGATGTTATTGGGTGTATTTGGGAGGCCTGGAGTTCAAAATTACAGCCTACTAGGATTAGTTTAGACATTTTTTTTCTCCCCACAATAAATACCTAAAAATGCCTAAACGAAAGCCTACCTAAACACAAGGATAAAAATATATGTCCGCTATGAGTCTATACGAATTAGCCAAACGCAATGAACGAGGAGTGAGTGGTGACTGACGTAGGTTCGCTCGATACTTGCGGGCGCGCGACTTAGCAAGTCAAAACATAAATCTACCTGCACAATTTAAGATCGCCGATTGTACTCGTATTTGACATTCTCAGATTGAACATTTTTTTTCATAATAGTTTCTGTGGTAATTTCGCTATAACTTGTTGGAAGCGTCAAAACAAATATTATGCAAATTATGGAATTAACCGGTTAATTTGGGTGTCAAAACCGTTTGTGCATAAGTAACCGGTAACTTTTATCATTTGGGTTACATAAAAACAGTTCACTTGTTTAACCGGTAAATGGAGGAGCGATATATTTACCGGTATATAATCGAAATTAACCGCTCTTTTCAAACCGGTTCCGACCCCTGGCTAAGATTATCGATGTTAAATGTTGATATTGATGTTGGTGTTGATGATAGATGTCGCCAACGTCACCTTATGACGTAAATTCAGATTGTGAAGGCAAAATTTCAATCAGGCGGGTGGAGATCGCGGTGGCTTAGAGGTCAGAGCGTCTGGTGTATCCAACCAGGAGACGCAGGTTCGAATCCCGCCCGCGATTGAATTTTTCCTTTACTAAAATAAATTAACACATGTTAAAAACCACTGTAATCGAGTCAGTAGTCGATTCTGAACAAACTACTTTCAGGTGTTGCACTTATTCTGTTACAGGTTGTATATTAATTAACACAGTACAGTACCTTCTTAATTAGTAGGCACTTCTACGTTTCTCTACTACATATATTATTTTTATTTTAAAATAAAAGTAAATCGAAGTTTATTACGGAACCTTTTAACTAATAATAATAATAATAATTACCCAGTACAATGAGAAGCTGAGGAGCGCTTTGGAGGGTGCGTTTCGGGAATATCGCTCTTCACCACCTGAACTTAGACCGCGTTTACCTCGTTTGCCCATGAATAACAAGAATTTGGCGCTTGTGTGTGCTCTGGATTCACTGTTGTCAGATTATTTTGACAGCAGTGAAGATCTTGCCGATACCCATTCGATCCTGTACTGTGCGGCTGTTGCTGCGTGTCGTGTAGCTCATGTGAAGTTTCCAGAATCTGATAGAGCTACACGACCGAAGCCTATGATACCGGCTTGGCAGTCCAGGATTGAGCAGCGTATCGGCGAGGCCAGAGCGCTCATTGGCAAGCTAATCTGCTTTAGGGAGGGCAATACCCGCCCAAGAGTGATGCGCTTTGTGAGGCGGGCATTCTCGGGGACTAATATTGATCCCCGAGATTATGCATCCTGTGTCACCGAGCGCATAGACTTCCTGAAGCAGAAGGTTTATGCATGGGCAAACCGTATTCGCAGGTATAAACGTCGCGCGGAGCGGTATTCCCTAAATCGCGCGTTCCAAGGTGACCAAAGATGGGTGTACAGAACATGGGATCGTCCCGATAACGGTGTGAGTGACGTGTGCAGGCCGAATGATGACGCCATGAGTTTGTTCTGGCGCAACATTTGGTCGGTACCCGTTAATCATACCGAAGATGATTGGATATGTGACGTTGAGCGGGCGTGTGAGTCTCTACCAGCCATGGAAGAAATTAATATTAGCCCCCAAGACGTGGCCTGTGCAGTCCATTCTGTGCCGAACTGGAAAGCCCCGGGGCCGGATGGACTGCACAATTTTTGGATAAAATGGCTACGTAGCTCTCACGCTCGCTTGGCGTCTCAATTCCAGTCATCATTAGAAAGTGGGACGCTACCCCAGTTTTTAACCACTGGAATCACCCATCTGCTCCATAAATCTGGTGATACTGCGGACCCTAAAAATTATAGGCCCATAACTTGTTTGCCGACGGTTTATAAACTTCTTACATCCATTTTGAGAGCAAAAATTTGTTATCATATTGATGAAAGTTCAATTATGTCTGCGTCTCAGAATGGATGTAGGAACGGGTCTCGCGGTACTAAGGAGTTGCTTCTCATAGATATGACCATCAGCCAACAGGTTCGCCGACTCCGAAAGAATCTGTCGACATGCTGGATAGATTACAAGAAGGCCTATGACTCTGTGCCACATACATGGCTCATGAGGGTGCTAGAGCTATATAAGGTAGATGTTTCTCTACGCACCTTCCTGCGGTCGTGTATGGGGCAGTGGAGAACAGTGCTTCATTATCCAGGATGTCGACAAATTCAAAGAATCAGTGAACCAATTAGGATTGAGCGTGGTATATTCCAGGGTGACAGCTTGAGTCCTTTGTGGTTCTGCTTAGCCTTGAATCCTCTCAGTACATTACTAGAGGAATCAAGGCTAGGATACCGATTGAGGCGGGGAGGTCAAGTGATATCCCATCTACTTTACATGGATGACCTAAAGCTCTTTGCTTCATCTGATTTGCATCTGATGGAGTTACTAAAAATAACGGAAAACTTTAGTAACTCCATCAGAATGGAATTCGGTGTGGAGAAATGTGCAGTCATGCATGTAAAACGAGGTGGGATTGTGGAATCTGTGGGAATTCAACTCTCGGATTCCACTCAACTTAGATCTCTTGCCTCAACGGAGACTTACAAATACTTGGGTATGGCGGAGGCTCTAGGCATCAACGTGGCTGACATGAAACAATCGTTGCAAGTGCGCTTCTTTGGGCGCCTGACCAAAGTTTTAAAAAGTCTTCTGTCAGGCGGAAACAAGGTGCGTGCTTTCAATGGTTGGGTCATGCCAGTCTTGATGTACTCCTTCGGCGTACTCAAGTGGACTCAGACTGAACTTGAAACCCTGGATAGGAAGGTCCGTACACTGCTTACGGCATATCGAATGCATCATCCACGCTCCTCGGTAATGAGACTATACATCCCGCGGAAATGTGGGGGTCGAGGATTTTTAAATGCCAAAAACCTTCACAACCGCGAGGTGTGTAGTCTCAGAGAGCATTTCTTAAAAACTGAAATGGGGATGCACCGAGATGTGGTTGCAGTGGACAATGGACTTACCCCTCTCTCCATGGCTAAAGAGAACTGGCGCAAACCTGTAGTACTTAGTACGAACGATCGTAGGAATGTGTGGCAAGGCAAAGAGCTACACGGACGCTATTACAGGGCTCTTCATGAACCTGGTGTAGACACCTTAGCGTCCGTTTCCTGGTTACGCTTCGGAGATCTGTTTGGAGAAACTGAAGGGTTTGTTTGTGCAATTATGGACGAAGTTATGATGACGAACAACTACCGGAAATTTATCGTGAAGGATGGTACGGTTGACATATGTCGGGCATGCCACCGGCCGGGAGAGTCTATCCGACATATTATCTCTGGGTGTTCGCGTCTAGCTAACGGCGAATACTTGCACAGACATAACCTGGTAGCCAGGATTATCCATCAGCAACTTGCCTTGAAATACAATCTTGTGGAATCGGAGGTACCGTACTACAAGTATGTGCCCGACCCAGTTCTTGAAAATGGTCATGCTACATTGTATTGGGACCGGTCTATCATCACTGACAGGACTATTATTGCCAATAAGCCTGATATTGTGGTGATAGATCGATTAGAGCGTCGTGCAATGATTGTTGACATCACCGTCCCGCATGACGAGAACCTCTTCAAAGCCGAAAAAGAAAAAGAAATAAAGTATCTTGATTTGGCACACGAGGTTGTCGACATGTGGGGGGTCGATGCGACGATCATAGTACCAATCGTTGTGTCTGCTAATGGTTTAATAGCTAAGAGCCTCGACCGACACCTTAAGAGGCTCTCATTAGGTGGTTGGATCAAGGGTTTGATACAGAAAGCAGTACTTCTGGACACGGCCCGCATTGTTAGGAGGTTTCTCTCTCTGGGACCCTGACCATCGGCAGCTTGGACCCTGCTCCCGATGCCGATGGGCTACTATTTTTTATATTTTTAAATGTTTTTCTTATTTTTATAAAAATATTTAAAAATATATACAAATAAGTTAAAATAATAAATAAATGGAATAATAATATAATTATATCTTTTATCATTTATATTTATTATAAATGCAAAAGTATATCTGTTTGTCTGTTTGTTACGTCTTCAGACCTAAACCGCTGAACCAATTTTGATACACAGATAATTTGTAGCTTGGAGAAGGACTTAGGCTACCTTTTTATGTCTCAAAAAATTATTTGAGGTGCTAGTGAAACCACGATTAAAAGCCAGTATTAAATAAATATTTTTAGGTCTCAGAAAGAGTACTAAGTCTTATAAATATTTACGGATTCGTATTCCTTTCTTCTCCGTCAATAAGCGTATATATTTCTAACGGCATTTCTCACAAGAGAGAAAAATCCCAGTTATCCGAGTTTTCTCGTCAAACTATTAATTGTATTTGACTCACCATAGACAAATGATTCATTAGGCTAGTCTATGTAGAGCCGGACGAGCGACGCCTCGGCGGCCGGACACCGCGTCACCGGACACGACGAGTGCCTCCGGACGTGGCGACAGATGCAGATGTAGCAGAATATATAGCTGGATAACAGAAAGGAAGCGATCACAATAGAACGAGGTTCAATCTATAACAATATAATAATAATAATGTGACATCTCAGCAGTGCATAGTCCCTCTTGTTTTATCAACAACAGGTGTAAAACCTACCCAGCTTCATCAGACTTGGATTACCACCCTACACATATTTTAACCTACAGAAAGCAGCCATCTTGAACATGTGCAGAATTGTCAGGAAATTGTTGCAAAAAAACAGAAGAGACAGAAATCACCACCCCAAACATACACACACACGCATCGGGCATGACACTATCACACAATCATCAATCCCACTCATCCCAACTCATTTTTTAGGATAGCACTTGGCCTCGGCCCGTGCTATCTTATAAAACTGGCACAAAACAACCAAGATAAAAAAGGCTATAAAAAAAATATCAGCCAGCCTGCCATCAGATGCAACGCAACTCAGTTGTCAGGCTTTTTGGGTTCTTGGACCACAACTAACGCTAACTAAGAACAACCTATTAACGTTCTCTTCGAGGCATGGTCACCCAACCATTGAGCGACCGCAGCTAGCGCAGCTTAACCTTGAGCAAACAAACCTACAAGCTCCTTTTGATTATGTTACTTACCCAGACACAGGTAGTACTGTGGGTATCTTCCAGGACTGCAGACAGATCGGACATTTGTTCTTCCAGCGGAGGGCCTGCTCATCACGCTGGAAATAATGTTATGTATTAAGAGTATTAAAACGGTCTATAATATATCGTAATAATAGTGACTACTGGTAGTTAAAGGATATTTCACAGACTTGATAGGCATTCATAAAATTTTAATACATACACGCATGACGATTTTCTTGAATTTTATGATTTTTATGATTACCTTGGGAGGTGGCGGAGTAGGTAGAGTCTGCGCAGGCGCAGCGCGGGAGTCCCACCAGCGCAGGAACTGAACCCCGAACGCGCCGTACTCCACCGCGCGCAGCGCCGCCGCGCCCACCATAGGAAATGTGATCACAGCACTCCTGTGCATATTATACGTAAAATTGTAAATACCCTTAGATTATAATCTGTCTAAATGTAACTGTAAACTGTCAAAAGATTGTAATTTAATGCATTATTTTTGGGTAGATTACAATCTACCGAAGTTAAATATTGGTTAGGTTAGAATTGTGACCACACAATGCACGAGCCGAGCGAGCGAAGCGAGCGGAGCCGCCGTAGTGGCCAACGAGTGGCGTCATGGTTCACAACTATTCGACGGTTTATATCTCGCGAGATACATTATAATCTAACGGTATTTATAATTTTACAGTGACATATACTATTATTAATAACTTTTCTAATCATGTGGATGTGGAGGCACAAACTGAACCCTTACTGCAGAGATTACGTTCATACAAAAGCTTTTAAAAGTGGGGAAGTAGGGTAAAGTCTGCTTTGCCTTGTAAAATATGTGTGATGTTTCTTAGCTCTGAAGTTATACATTATAATTATGTTGCATTATAGTACCTATAGCCGAAATAACTGTGGAAGTCTCAAATTTGTCTTGTATTGTCCGCAAATGGTTTTGCAGTGGTAAGTGGTAAATTATAATATAAAAACTTGGAGTAAATACAATTAGGTTTGTAAGTGTTTCGCATTGGTGATTATTGTTTTAAGTGATGTAGTGGGGTATTTTAACTTAGGTAGTGGTTGGTTTGTATAGTAATGATGGTATAAATACAAAATATTGAGTTTAAATTAAAAGAATTACTGATGTATCATTTAAGACTCTAACATTTACCATTGAGTTGTTATCGTAAAATAGATATACTCAGTATAGTCACTTGTTTATATTAACATTTTGTCGGTATGTCGCATGTCGATTTTTGTATGGATAAATATTTGTATGTGTTTTTAAGTTATTTTAGTAAAGGAAGATAAATACAAAAGGATAGTGATAATTTTTGTTTGTTATTGTATTCGCGATATAGAAAGAAAGAAAGAAAGAAAATGTATTTATTGACACAAAAACGAGAAGGTCACTTAAGATAACATAATTTTAATAAAACTAACAACATAACTACCTAGTCATTGTGCCAAAAGGGCCACAGCTCAGCATAATGTCAGCAGTGATAGGGACTACCACCTGACGCTGATTTTCAGCTGCAACCCACGGGTGCCATACGCTCGAACGACAAATACTCTAGTAATTATTTTTACCATAATACATACGTAAAAGTATACTAAAAAATTACATACATAAAACATTAAATAGTGCTAAATAAATAAATAATTGTAAAATAAAAAAATATTTATTATTGAAATATATTATGTCAAAAGATGTTGGTTGAGGGTTAAGTTATTGCAGCTGCGTGGTTACTATACTACGCTTAAAGGCTTAGGCTTAAGGCATAGGAGAAAATTTTATTTTATTATTAACTAGCTGTTCTCTGGCATGCGTTCTTTTACTGTCATAAATTTTTCCAGGCACGCACCTAATAATCCACCAAAGTTTTATCGGGATAGGATGAATGGTTTAGCAATAGCATAGCATATAAACAAATGCAAACAAAAACAAGGAATGGGAACTAGGGTAGACCCGCTTGGATTGCGGGGCCTAGGGCACTTGCTCATAGTGCCCAATGGAAAAGAGGGGCTTGCATACAAACATTAATAAAAACGATCAGTTCTAACCCGAGTTGTCCCGTAGCTAGTCTGCGGGCGAGGTCGGTCCAGGAGTGGTCGTGTTCGGTCCTCGGCGGCGCGGGGCGCAGCGCCAGGCGCAGCGCGCGCAGGCCGGCCGCGTGCTGCGGCGCGCGCCCCGCGCAGTACTGCGCCAGCTGCGCCGCGCGCACGCACCAACACACCGTGTACACCACCGAGTACACGCGGATACCTGCTCGACGAGCTCTGTCAGCTCGCGACTGGAAACCGTATCCACTATTTTATAAACTGTATCAATAAGGATGGAGCCTAATGTACGAAAACGACAGTTTATTGTTGGCGAGTCACACGAACAAAATGAATAATGAATCGGAACAAGTTTATATTTTTTGTAAATAAAAACTAAAAACTGTTCCATGATAGACATTGACCAATCCCACCCCACCTATGAAAAAACTCAAGACTGTCTATTACTTATATCTTACTCCATAATAATATAAGCAAACCATGGAATCCCACCCAACACCCAACCCAAAACTAATGTTTCTGAAATTTACCCAAAAGCACTTCAAATCTCAGTGTATATTGTGCCATTAATCATACCTATACTTATCCGTTTAACACAAGCCTTGCTCCCTTGAGCTCAAATTTCTATAAATACACTAAAATAAAATAAATATGTAGCGACAACACACCGTAAACCATTTGAAGTATATAAGTATGTATGAAAACGCAATATCCTGCTAACACTACTCGACACAACACACTAGTGTAATTTCTCCCTATACAATTGACAAAATTTAGCACCCATATAGGTACAACCTACCTATTTATTATAATAGATCGAAAAATAGGATACGCATATTTTTTATTGTCCCGATATTCAATTGTTAAACGGTGACTTGACGTCATTTTTCTGACCCTTAAAAAAATCTTATGTTAATTTCGCGTCTATCGCAGTTATTCAGAACCTTGTATTACCTATTTCGTTGTTGATTTACTATTATCTCGACAAAAAATCAATTCATCATCAGTCATCACACTATTTTTTAAATTTTTTCTCGGTAATTAAGAATTATAAAAAATATTGAAATAAAACTAGTTTTCACGGATTTTATCGCGTTGTATTGATATTATTTGATTTCCGACGTTTCGGAACCTTTACAGCATCCATGGTCATGGGTACACTATGTTGTTGGACGTCTTAATGTTGCAATTACTAACACCTACCTTAAATCTTTGTTAACGTGATAAAATCCGTAAAAAGTAGTTTTATTTCAATGTTTCAGTAGTTTCAATATTCGCGTAAGTGTCAGAAACCAGTATATTATAAAAAATAAATAAAATGTTTTGGAACTCAGGAGAGGAAAACCAAGAAACTGTATTTTTGTTTTGCTGGCTATATAATTTTGAAATGTTGTCAATTACATACACAAAACTTTTATCTTTCTGGTTTTACTAGATAATAATTTGGAAGGCTCTCTAAAATGTTATATTGAACTGATGTTATCCTGACTATTGTTCCAGTCTGACCAAGAGTATTTTTCCATGTGAGATTTGGGTATTTACCTAAAGTAACAAGAAGAAGTCAATCCTCTCACCTTCCCCAATCGCCCATCTTCTTCATCCTCTCTCCACTGGTCTACAATCTTCTCGATCTTGTCTGCAATATAAGGCAGCAGCACCAGTGTGGCTAGGGAGGCTCGCTCCAGGTACACAGGCAACTGCTGACCTGAGTTAAACTCACTAGACGCTGCTGTAGGTACACGGAGCAGACCATAGAAACTCTCTGAGAATGATGCAGCTGAAAAGATAGAAAAGCATTTATTATGGTCTCGTCATGTAATTGCGCAACTTACCGCCACATCTGTGAACTGTGAAAGTCAAAGCAATACCAGCAGCAAAAGGTAAATTTTTGTAATAGATCTGACCGAGAATCTGACCAGTTATTTATGTTGAGAGAGCAAAGTAATTAAGTAAATTTTAATTTGACAGGGAAGAAAAACATTGTGAGAAACCTGCATACATTTTCGTTGGTATTTAAAGGCTGCTGATTTGTACTAGACCTCTGCAGTAGACCACAACCACATCTTTCTCTGAGAGGAGACTGGTGCAGTAATAGAATGGTTATTATTATCACTTCTCACCGTAATGTTTGAGGTAGTAGTATTGCAGACAGCAGTCAAACAAGAGGTACACCTCATCATACCAGCGCAGACACCACCCACACTTGTTGGGGTAGATGGCAGCTAGGTACTGCCAACAAAGACAGCTTATATTATCCATTGCTTTATGGTAGAAATAGGCTACTAGTAAGTACTTGTATTTACAATTTAATAAATATCTCAGCACATCTTCTTCTTCTATACTTATAATAAATCTGTAGAGAGGTCAATTCTGTACATGAAATATATTTCCAAAATAACTATCAGCGGGTGATTAATCCCTCATGCTAAGGTAAATGCTTGTGTTATGAGTGGGTTTATGTCAAATTATCGACAGATGCACTAGCATTGTGTAGGTTTTGAACCGACAACCACATGATGGCAAATCTGACACCCCAGCCATTAGGCTACCACTGCTTCATTTAATTGTTACATAATTGAACAGTTGTATCGTATAAGGGTCCCAAAGCACAGATACAATATGTTTTGCATTGTTTAAGTAATTTGTTACTTGATAGGCCAATAATTTAATTTTAATGAGTGGACTTATCAAAACTAAATCTTCATAATAAAGATTAAATTATGCTAAGTGATAAAGCAATCAATAGGCATAATAAATTGTTTCTTTGAAGCTAGCATAGCCATGGAGTCATGTCTGAAATAAAGAATGTGAATTTTAATAGGCTACGAAAGGGTCTATACCCTTTCGTAGCCTATTAAAATTCACAGTTATATTGCTTTAAATACTTATTTGCAGCAATAAATACAGAAAAGGAAAATACAATAAAGTGTTAGGAAAGTATTCTGATCATTTGATGTGGTTAGAGTACTGCCAGAATGCTCAATATTGATTATCAATTATGATATTAAGTACCTACATAACTTATACCTAATACCAATGACATTATATATTTAGTTAAACAGAGGCTAATACCAAATACAATTAATATTCACAGAAAATTAGCACCAGGAGGGTCTACCTACTGTCTTTGAACTAGTACTAGCTGATTCTGTCTTAAAGACGAACCAACGATCGGATAATTCAAAAATTTCATAGCAATGGTGTTGGCCCCATATCCCATAAAAAAAACGAGATGCGGATATAGGAGATTCCACCGCGCGCACCAGGATTTAAAATTTCATACTCTCAATCAACTAAAGTAAGCATACTATGCCAGTAAATGTGAAGTCAGTAATTATGACTAAAGTTTACCTCTACAACTTTCTGTAGGGCAGGCTTCACAGTAGCTCCCAGAGCTTCTTGCGCCGTCACTTGGAAGATGGACGGCGTGCCCTGCAGGGTCCTGGTCAAATGGGCTGCGTACACAGCCATTGTCTATTTATTCACTACCTACACTAAATAAAGTTTCACTACACTAAATATTAATTTGACGAAGACTTCGTCCAAGTTCACCAAGTTGTTCTTTCATAAATGTCAAAATTGTCGACCAACTGTCAGTGTCACCGTCAAGGTGCTAACCAACTTCGGTAGAGTTTGGCGGGAAGAAATAAAGTTCACTTTGTTGGTTTTTATCATTATTTTCCAAAACTTGTGTTTCTCCGAAGTTTAATGTGTAGTTATAGTGCCTAGTTAACTATTAAGTTGTTTGTGAACGTGTGCGAGTGTAGGCAAATGAAAAATTTAATATTGTGACTTTTGTGTCCACTCCTAAACTCCATCCAAGCCTTAGTGAAGTTTCTACTGTTTTACTGAGGATTATTCTATAAACTTGACACAAGCAAACACAAAAAGTGTGGCGCCATTTAATATAATCCCATGACGGGAATTAATAAAAAATATTGGGTACTTGTTTACTCCATAAACTTGACACTGGCAAATACACAAAAAGTGTGGCGCCATAACCCATGACGGGATTTTTAAAAAATAAGTTGGTGTCAGGCTGTCAAATAACTTGTCAGTGAAGTGTCAAAATATGTTTTGTATTTTGTAACTGCAATATTTCATGGTTTGCCAATTTAAAAAAAACATCTTGGCATTGCATGGCAATGTACTAGTCCACTGCTGGACGTAGGTCTCCTGTACCATTTCATCAATGTGCGCCACTTGACCCAGTCCTCGACTGGCTGGGGTTGTTTAAACTCAGGTATTTTAAGAAAGTCCAGACTGAGGTGTAGGTACCTATCGGACATAGTTTCCATGATATCGAATTTAAATGTGGAGTATATAGGTATATGTATATATTCTAGTAAAACTAGTAAAATAGCAAGTTATACAAGACTAAAATAGAAAGTACTTTTAATTGGTATTTTTGGCGCTTATTACTTATTAACATTTATGATTTTAGATCTTATAATCTGCGATTGTTAATATTGTTTACGTAATAAAAATTCAATTAAAAATAATATGTAACAAAATGAATGAATTTCTAGAATTTTTGACTAAATGATTGTTACATAATGGTTAATATTTATTTTTATACGTACCAATATTATAATCATTGTTACATACAAACATTTTTTAATTTTCGGTTCACGTATCTAGTATTCTATTCTGCCCTATTCCACTACCGGGCCGTATGCTACAGAATGTGCTTTCCACCCTGCTAAAAATACACCAGGGTAGATGAGACTTGAGCTGTGCCATCCACCCCGTTAAACGACGTGCCCGGCACTACCGGGGTCGATGAAACAATTTTTCCCAACTGTCCGGGGCAGGACGACCGAGGTGGATGGGATGTACTTACCCAAACTGACCCAAACAGTGCGCCAAATCGGTGATGGCCCTGAAAATATAAGTAGGTACCTAACTGTAAGACTTATAACGGCCGCCTAGGTCGCTCACAGTGAAGTATTTATAAAAAGGAGGAATAAAGAACAACTATCCTAATAAAATATTTAATTTATTATTAAATTTACATGTATAATACACAAAATACATAACTAGAAAAGCATTCATTGTAGCACCTATTACACAATTACGAAGCGCATAAATTGACTGTGCATGTGTTACGTCAAGCAAATGACTGTGATCTCTTACAGAAAATATTTAAATGTTAACATTTATTTGCAATACAGCTCTCAATGAATAGAACACAACCAAATTAATTATACTCGCGATCTTGAAGTTCTCAAATAATATCAATACATATTTGGTAAGTGGGACGAGGGTGTGATCTCTGGAAAATAATATGAATAGGTACTGCAGCCCCGGGTCTACGATTTTTTCGTACCAGGGCAGAGACTTTCCTATTTATTACTATACTCTTTGGCAGAGACTTGTTAGTGGCGCCCTCTCTCTCCAGCGTTTAAGATAATTGTTTAAAAAATCTCAATTTTGGCGCCCCCTGAAGCTACGTTTGCCCCATAGTTCCGAGCCAGAGATACCTACTGCGTTTTAATGTTGCTCTAGCCTCATAAGTTTCTTCCGTCATAAAAAAGTATGAAAGAAGAGGGAAGAAAACTATCGGACAATTTGAAACAATGCCCGCCAAAAGTTGAGATCGCGAATATAATTTCAGTACAACTTAGTATTTACAGCTACTGAATCGTCTTGCTTATTCTAGTACAGTATTACTAAAACATTTTGGTCCATTTATAAAATAACAAAACACCATTTATGAGCGTTATTTATCTTCCTAAGTGACTCGCGATTATGGCTTAAACAATAGGAACATAGAAAAACTAAGCTGTTTTTAAATAGCTTCTTAATCTACTCAGGCGAGATTTCACACGGCGACAATGACGTAGTTCTTCTGTATATCTGATATAGGATGCTTTAAAACGAATCACATATTATCTAGATTGCCTGTGTTTTACTTTTAGGAAATTATATCTGCTTATAGCCTTGACAATATATTGCTTTTTTCTCTATAACATTTAGAAGTATTTTGTATAACATTTTGTATGAAAACTATCGTCACAGGCCTTGAAATATTTATTAGTATGATACAAATTTTAGTAAACGATGTGTTGATACCAAATACAAGATTTTTTTCTGTCTATCTAAGTAAATAACCATAGGTAATTAAATTATGAATTCATATATAGTAAGTTTTCATCTAAAGGCATGTATAAACAATTTTCAAGCCAAGTTTTGAGTAGACAAATAAGACATTTAAATAATAATACATGTTTTCGCAGACATGCAATAGTAGCGGCACTGTAAACAATAAATATAAAACTGTGTCAAAGTTACAAACAATTAAAGTAACAGGATTTGCAAAGTTTTTAGGCCAAGAATTAGAATCGATCTTAACCGTAAAATTATTCCATGTGTCAAATTTGCAATGAAATTTGCCTGAGAGCTAAATAAATATTTTATCTGTCAACCTTCAGCGTTTTAAGGATTAGAACATTAGAACATAATTATATACGCACAAACACAGAAAGTGCGTAAATGGATATGCTTCAATGTTATAAGTTATAATTATAAAATATATTTTTTTAAACATCCTTACAACAACTTCAGACCTAATAATATCACGTCACAGTCACGTCTTTTGATATCTTATGGTGCTCCTAGACTGCGTTATTAAATAATTATATCATATAACATTATTTGAAAATGTAACAGTTTGCTATATTATGTTAGAAGTTATTAAAACAAATAGCTTCTACACAAGTTTTTGATGTAGAGATAGAAAAAAAAAACATAAATATTTTGTATAAATGTTTACCCTTCCCATTAAGTACTATAATGTATACAACATTTACAAATTATAACATTTGTTAAACAATATTATATACGTACTGCAGTATGGGAGCCCTTTTTATTTCTAAATAGATTGTAATAACACATGACTTACACTATTAGTTTGTCAATGGGTACTTATTATGTACATATATTATTTCATTTATTTGAAATGCGATTGGCACAACGCCTGAGCGATTTACTTCTTCATTAGGTACTAGTCACAGGTTTAATTTCAGAGCGAAGAAATGTGTGTGTGGAAGTGATATTTAAATACAAATCTTATCAAACATATACAAAGAGTGAACAGGCACGACACATGTGACACGTTTTATTTTAAAAATATATTGATGGTATGTTATATTAATATATATATTATGGAAATACATACTATTCAATAGTAAATTTCTTTATATGCCACTTAAAAATCTCATATTTATTTTATCACACATTATAATTTACAGGATAAAACACTTGAAGACTAAATACCAAATGTACAAGGACCAGGGGCCAATAAAATGAAATAATTGCCATTATATAAGTACTTGTATAGATCATTGATCCATAGTCTTTGATAGAGGACTATAGAGATCAAAGGTATCTGTACTGATAGATCTTATTATGTAATAAGATCTATCAGTCACAATCAGATTGTCACAATACATTGCTAGCTATGTAGCTAGCAATGTATTGTGACAATCTATCTATACTAATATTATAAACAGGAAATATTTGTATGTAAGTATGTTTGTAACGAATTGGCTCAAAAAGTACTGCACCGATTTCAAAAATTCTTTTGCCGTTAGAAAGCTACTTTATCACTGAGTAACATAGGCTATATAACATGACGCCACGCCTCTTAGGAACGGAGCAACGCGGGTGACACCGCGAGCGAGTCGCTAGTACTATTATGAAATCGTAAAAAACCTGTCTGTACATTGGTGATATTAAAAAAAATTCAAGTGGGTTAGACTATATAAACGTCTCAATAAAAAAATAAGATTTTTATAATTATTGTATGATAAATATTGCTAGATTTCTAGGAAGGAATAATTCTTTATTTGAGCCAGGTAAATGTCAGTGATGTGATGTTATATGTTATTAGCTTTATTAGAAACTTAGTGTATTAAGTGCATCATCCAATGACTTTACTGTGACCAATGTCGTTCTTATGCGATTGTTTTTGGAAATAAATATCATTAATTCAGTATTTTTTCATTAATCAGTAGTGATACGTGTTGAAAAGAATATGCTGAGATGATTTGGACATGAGGAAAAAATGAATGAAAGACGATTAACGAATGGAATTTATAAGGAAAATGTCAGCGGCAGGGTCAGGGTAATTCAAGGGCACAAAAACAATAGATTTTGAATATTTACCTGCGTCACCGTATTCAGAGCTTTCAAGAGTGACGAGTAATCTAAATAATTGTTCTGCATACCATATCCTCATTATCAGCCTGTGTGACTGTTGCTAAAGCCTGATCAGTTATTGTGTAGCTTATGGTACGATTAGATTGAGCATCATAAAGGTGGAAGGGATTAGTTTTAGCGAACTTACCACGCACTTAGAAATTTGCTATAATTAGGAACCCTCAGTGAATTAGCTAAATCACCTCGTCCATCAGTATATTTTGAACTAAGCCTGACCTATTTACTTTTTTCAGATTAATATCAAGTTGAGAATAAAAATTGTAATATCACTTAAGTCTAAATTAATTCTATAATTAAATATTATTTCAATTTCAACTGAAGACAAACTTAGGTATTTTTGTTTTAAAAATCTTTATTCATATCCTAAAATACATTTCTCGCCATCTAACACACACTCAACCATTGCCAGGTATAACAATTGTATCGCATAATTCGCAATCCATTGCTCGCCAGTAACCATTCACCTGTCCTGCTGTCACAACAAAGCCCGTAATGTTTCCCGTACAGGTGCGGCGGAGCACTAGCTGGCGGAGTTGTTGTACTGGGGGCGGCCGGCTAGTTCTAGTAGGTACCTGTCGGGGTGCTCGATCCAGTCCGCAGCCGACAGTTTCACCTGGAAATGAAAATAAAATTAAGCATATTATCAAGCCATTCCCCGGAGAGTTAGGCAGAAGTGTACTAATTAATACACCTCTAAATTGAATACTAATTAATGGCTAAATGGGCTTGATCTATATTGTATTTTGATGTAACACCATCCTATGTACCCTATTTATTGCAAATAAATGATTTGAATTTGAATATTCACCCACACAAATTTCGCCGGTTTGTTTAGGTCCCATGCAATAGGGGGCGAACCTATTGCCATTAACCGGGCACAAATCCAGACTCTGAGCTGCATATAATAACCCAATAACACTGCGCGACCTAGGAATCGAACCCAGGGCCTCTAGCGTAGCAGTCACGCACTCCATTTCAAGCTATCACAAAACAGTACAATCTCACCTGTCGTTGTCTCTCGGCCTCCTTCACTTGCCACTTTTTAATTTCCAGCTGAGTCTCGCGGGACGCCTGGTCGCCGCAGCCCCACACCTGACAACAACAACATTCTTTTTGATCTTTCGATATTAGATGCGCGAGAGTTCGGTTGCATCCATCAATTACGTGAGGGCGGACGCCTCGTCCCTCTAAAGATGTGATATTTGACTCGACCCCCTCTCCAGACTCCATACCTCACGTGAAATCTTTTAAAATTTGTAATTTCAGTATAACAAGTCAACTCGTATCCTTCTCGAGCCTCTTGTTTAACAACCTTGATAATGGTGTACAAGTTGACACCTCTTCTCTCTCTCTTCACTCCTTGTACACAGACTTCTGCAAGGCGTTTGACAAAGTGGATCACAAATTGATGCTTGATAAAATCGCCATCAACGGTATCAGAGGAAACCTATTGCGTTGGTTTGCTTCGTATATCTCAAACAACTGCCAAAGGGTCGTAATCAACGGATATAACTCAAACTTTGTGGAAATAACATCCGGCGTCCCACAAGGTTCTATCCTTGATCCTCTATTATTTAACATGTATGTCAATTACATAAGAAATTGTTTTCATAATACTAAGTCTTTTTTGTATGTTGACGATCTAAAAGTCTACAAATCAATTAAAACTGTTGACGATTGCATCCTTTTCCAACAGGACCTGGACAGATTAACAGACTATTGTCAAAGAAACAAACTAAATTTAAGCCTACCCAAATGTAATTATCTTACTCTCACAAAAAACAAACACATTATTAACTTTACATACACTCTATGTCACGCAACTCTCTCACCAAATTGAACTCAATACGCGATCTCGGTGTCATACTCGACTCTGAACTCTGCCTTGACTTGCTTACTTGATAAAATTGTAAACAAAGCTTATCAACTTTTCGGGTTTATAATGCGATTCGATATTGACTTCAAAAGAACCTCGTCTTACTTATGCCTATATAATGCTCTAGTTAAGTCTCAATTGGATTATGCAATGTCAGTATGGAAGCCGTTCTACAAAAAATATATAGAAACAATAAATTTTTACATGCCATGCATTACACGTGCCACAAATCTTACCATTCTTATACCCAGTTACTCAGCAAGTACAAGCTCTTACGCTGTCGTAGAAAATACTTTGACGCTGTCACTTTATATAAAATAGTCAGAAACAAACTAAATTGCATGAATGTCAATAATATGATTTGTTACACAGTACCCAGAACCTTCTATAGGCGTCAGGTGCGCACAGGTACGCTTTTTGCAGTGCATACCTGTCGAACTAATTCTGGCCTCCGCTCACTTATACGGCGTATGGTTGACTCTTACAATAAAAAATTCAAAAATATTGACGTCTTCAAATTCGCAGGTCGCTCGTTACTAGTATTCTTGTTAACCCCTCGTGCTAAGCTAAAATGCTTGTGTTACGAGTGGGTTCGCGTCGGTAGTGCAATGGTCAGGTTTCGAACCGGCGACCATATGATCACAAGTCCGACGCCTAGCCATTAGGCTACCGCCGCTTTGGCGGCCTTACCTAATTAACTACCTTACTTACCTCACGTAATTAATGGACCTAATTAGGTAGTCTTAATCTAATCTAAAAAGTAAAATCTAAAAGTCTAATTACATAATAATAGTCCATTCCTAACTACTCGTATCTACATAACTTACACTATAATTTATTAGTGTTTTTAACGTAGTTTTGTTTTTAAAGATAATTCCGCTGTTTAGTAAGAAAACATATAATAATCAACAACCACTTTTCGACCTTATTGTTGAGAACATACGGTTAAAAATGGTTACGCACCTCGATAGCCTGTAGCTGGTAGGGCACTCCTTTGAAGAGTAGGGAATCAAAATCCTCGGGGATGTTGAGCAGCGGCTTGCGCGGGTCCGAACCCACGCGGAGCCCCTTGGGGTAGCCGCGGATCGTCGTGTTCAGGTACAACATCTTCGGACCTTTCTCTACCACTGCGAACCTGCAATGCAGACGAGTGTTTTTTTTATGGATTTAGTCGGCAAACAAGCTGACCTGGTGGCAAATAGTCATCGTCACCCATGGACACCTGCAACACCAGAGGAGTTGCTGATGTGTTGTCCACCCTTAAGAATCCCTACGGACTGCAGACTGCCAGAGCTGCAGCCACTCTTGCGCCGTGCACACAACCAGCGTCACCTCCTGCGCCTGTATGGTAACCCGGGCGGGGCGGCACTCACGTGGGGTACAGCTGTAGCAGCGCGCAGTCGGGCGCGCCCCAGTACTGGTGCGTCTCGCGCCACTCCTGCGCCTGTATGGTAACCCGGGCGGGGCGGCACTCACGTGGGGTACAGCTGTAGCAGCGCGCAGTCGGGCGCGCCCCAGTACTGGTGCGTCTCGCGCCACTCCTGCGCCTGTATGGTAACCCGGGCGGGGCGGCACTCACGTGGGGTACAGCTGTAGCAGCGCGCAGTCGGGCGCGCCCCAGTACTGGTGCGTCTCGCGCCACTCCTGCGCCTGTATGGTAACCCGGGCGGGGCGGCACTCACGTGGGGTACAGCTGTAGCAGCGCGCAGTCGGGCGCGCCCCAGTACTGGTGCGTCTCGCGCCACTCCTGCGCCTGTATGGTAACCCGGGCGGGGCGGCACTCACGTGGGGTACAGCTGTAGCAGCGCGCAGTCGGGCGCGCCCCAGTACTGGTGCGTCTCGCGCCACTCCTGCGCCTGTATGGTAACCCGGGCGGGGCGGCACTCACGTGGGGTACAGCTGTAGCAGCGCGCAGTCGGGCGCGCCCCAGTACTGGTGCGTCTCGCGCCACTCCTGCGCCTGTATGGTAACCCGGGCGGGGCGGCACTCACGTGGGGTACAGCTGTAGCAGCGCGCAGTCGGGCGCGCCCCAGTACTGGTGCGTCTCGCGCCACTCCTGCGCCTGTATGGTAACCCGGGCGGGGCGGCACTCACGTGGGGTACAGCTGTAGCAGCGCGCAGTCGGGCGCGCCCCAGTACTGGTGCGTCTCGCGCCACTCCTGCGCCTGTATGGTAACCCGGGCGGGGCGGCACTCACGTGGGGTACAGCTGTAGCAGCGCGCAGTCGGGCGCGCCCCAGTACTGGTGCGTCTCGCGCCACTCCTGCGCCTGTATGGTAACCCGGGCGGGGCGGCACTCACGTGGGGTACAGCTGTAGCAGCGCGCAGTCGGGCGCGCCCCAGTACTGGTGCGTCTCGCGCCACTCCTGCGCCTGTATGGTAACCCGGGCGGGGCGGCACTCACGTGGGGTACAGCTGTAGCAGCGCGCAGTCGGGCGCGCCCCAGTACTGGTGCGTCTCGCGCCACTCCTGCGCCTGTATGGTAACCCGGGCGGGGCGGCACTCACGTGGGGTACAGCTGTAGCAGCGCGCAGTCGGGCGCGCCCCAGTACTGGTGCGTCTCGCGCCACTCCTGCGCCTGTATGGTAACCCGGGCGGGGCGGCACTCACGTGGGGTACAGCTGTAGCAGCGCGCAGTCGGGCGCGCCCCAGTACTGGTGCGTCTCGCGCCACTCCTGCGCCTGTATGGTAACCCGGGCGGGGCGGCACTCACGTGGGGTACAGCTGTAGCAGCGCGCAGTCGGGCGCGCCCCAGTACTGGTGCGTCTCGCGCCACTCCTGCGCCTGTATGGTAACCCGGGCGGGGCGGCACTCACGTGGGGTACAGCTGTAGCAGCGCGCAGTCGGGCGCGCCCCAGTACTGGTGCGTCTCGCGCCACTCCTGCGCCTGTATGGTAACCCGGGCGGGGCGGCACTCACGTGGGGTACAGCTGTAGCAGCGCGCAGTCGGGCGCGCCCCAGTACTGGTGCGTCTCGCGCCACTCCTGCGCCTGTATGGTAACCCGGGCGGGGCGGCACTCACGTGGGGTACAGCTGTAGCAGCGCGCAGTCGGGCGCGCCCCAGTACTGGTGCGTCTCGCGCCACTCCTGCGCCTGTATGGTAACCCGGGCGGGGCGGCACTCACGTGGGGTACAGCTGTAGCAGCGCGCAGTCGGGCGCGCCCCAGTACTGGTGCGTCTCGCGCCACTCCTGCGCCTGTATGGTAACCCGGGCGGGGCGGCACTCACGTGGGGTACAGCTGTAGCAGCGCGCAGTCGGGCGCGCCCCAGTACTGGTGCGTCTCGCGCCACTCCTGCGCCTGTATGGTAACCCGGGCGGGGCGGCACTCACGTGGGGTACAGCTGTAGCAGCGCGCAGTCGGGCGCGCCCCAGTACTGGTGCGTCTCGCGCCACTCCTGCGCCTGTATGGTAACCCGGGCGGGGCGGCACTCACGTGGGATACAGCTGTAGCAGCGCGCAGTCGGGCGCGCCCCAGTACTGGTGCGTCTCGCGCCACTCCTGCGCCTGTATGGTAACCCGGGCGGGGCGGCACTCACGTGGGGTACAGCTGTAGCAGCGCGCAGTCGGGCGCGCCCCAGTACTGGTGCGTCTCGCGCCACTCCTGCGCCTGTATGGTAACCCGGGCGGGGCGGCACTCACGTGGGGTACAGCTGTAGCAGCGCGCAGTCGGGCGCGCCCCAGTACTGGTGCGTCTCGCGCCACTCCTGCGCCGCGCACACCACCAGCGTCACTTCCTGCGCCTGGATCAGCACCAGCGTCGGGCCCCTGACAACATTATTACAAAATACAACCACCATACGAGTTGAGAAACTGCCTGTATTTAATAAAAGTCATCGGAAAATCATCGAAAATAAGCAATTATCGGAAAATGGTGACCTAATTTACCTAAACTTCAAAGAACAGAACAAAAAGTGGAGACTTTCTTACGACAATTTTTTTTTTGTAAAAGTCGATTTGGGTTTCAGAATGTCATTAAAGTAAATTTAAGATTAATGTTATTAATACTTATAGAAAACGACTGAAATCCTTTCCTGTTTTTGTTTTCCAAAATTTAGATAAAACCAGTAGACACGTTTTTAATGTTTTCAAAAAATAAAAGACAATCTCCTTATCTTGGATTGAACGAAATAAGAAAGCGTGGAAACTAATGTTATTTACATACCACCTTTATTAACTAACAAGGTTGATTTCATTGGGGATATTATCTTATATTTTTCAAAACAATATGAAATTAGTGTCTCGTTTTGTGTCAATTTTAATTAAATTGTTTTACATATTAATAACATGAATATTTTATGCACTTTAGCGATGTCCCGAATCCGGACACAAATTTCATAAAAAAATGTTGTCGTAAGGAAGTCTCCACTTTTCTCTCTGTTTTTTAAAGAAGTTTAGGGAAATTAGCTCACCTCTTTCCGATCACTGATATTAAGCGTACTCACCGGTACGCGAGTGTGTGATGCAGAAACCGGTTGGCTCCTAGCCCGTGGTCCCGGGACGCGTACAGCGGCACCCAGTGGGAAGGCACTGCGCATACCAGCCGCGCCAGCCACGCTGTTGACGCTAGACCACCGCCTGCGGGGAACAGGGTGGTGAGAAGTGGGCTAGATAATCTGGGGCGCTTTAAACTGTTACAACTATTTTATTCGATTAAAAACGAAGGCTTCGTAAAACGGCTCTTTGGCGAAATCATGTCTAAATTCGGTATTGCCATCCTAATTTTCGAAAAAGGTACCTGATACTTAAACATAAAACAGTAGCATATGATGAATCATAATTAAGTATACTCACACTAAGGATCTGCTAGTATTTCAGTGGGCTAGAGGTACCTTCATGCTTTATCATTTATAGATATAAGGGTATGTTAGTATTAACCCGTGGCGGGGTGAGGCGGCGGCTGCACGGGGCGCGAGTAGAGCGGCGGCGCGGTGCCGGCCAGCAGCCACGCCATGGACACGGGCAGCAGCGCGCTGCCCGCCTGCCACGCGCTGCGCTCCAGCACCGGCGTCGCCAGCTCCAGCCCCGCGCCGCTGCCGTTCGACTCCACCTCGGCTTCCATATCCCGGTGGCGTGTGGCTAGCATGTGCACGCAGTATCTAAACGAAACATCGCCCCAAAATCATCCACTTTTGACTCGATACTCAAAAGTTCCATCATTATTTGTGATGAATTACGTACCTATGCACCGGAAATATAAGTCTGTGACAGTGTTCCTCTAGCCAGCGCACGACGAAGCCAACACTGTGCGCGTCCTTTTTGTTGAAGCATCCGTTCACCACCACCGTCAACGTCTTATTGATCTGGAGACAAAAGGCAATACCGACAATAGATCCTCAACTCAATTCATAGATCCTATTCGGTTTTGCTTAACTCACCATGAGACAAGTCTGCGGTCCCTCAGGGTAGTGGTCCATAGACAGCTTGTAACTGGTGTATAGAAGACTGCGGAAACCGTCCGGCGTTACCATGTTCTCTTCTGTCTCTGCAGCGAACATCCTGGACAGAGGAGGGGGCTGGATACTTGGACAGACCGGAGCTTTACTTTTTGAATCGTTTGTTAGGCGTAAGAATTCCGGTAAGTGAATGAACTTTCACTTTATCATACACAAAGGTATATAGTACAAAAAGATGTAAGTAGGTCATGAAAATGACTGTTATTATAAAAGAATGACGTAACAATCTTCGTGCAATAAATTAGAATGCAGTCCAGCTACACACCAGTGAATTTTTTTAACACGAATCGCGAACAGTACAATTTTTGTTCGCTTATCAATGTAATGTAGGCTATGTATACATTTAGTAAATAGCAAACAATGACTCACACACAATTGTTAGGAAAACCAAAAATGAACGACCTTCCATTTATTTATTTGGTATTGTCTTCAAGAGAATGACTGAAGCGAGACAAAACACTGTGATCTACTTATTTCAAGTTAGACATTGATTGACAACACCGTTGTATTCGCGAACGATGTGTCTTTACAGATTTTCGGGCAGACGGCGGCGGCATGAGAATTGCAGAGAGGAGATTATCAATATCACAGTATCAATTATATGGAAAAAAACAAAGTCGCAAAAGTTTGTTTCTTCGAAATAACTAGGTACGAAGAATTTATTTACTATTACTGCACATTGCTCTCGTGTCACTGCGTGGCAGGTCGCTAGCATAATATTAACTTTTGCTCTTATACAACGTGTAACTGAATACGCGCAAGACTTTAAACACGTCGATTAGAATATCGAGCCCTAATTATAATACCGAAACCCTAAAGACATTTTGAGATACGTAACCATATTTTTTCAATAAATTGGTTATAGGTATCAGTTTACACTACGATATCGGTGCGCACACGCACGCAATAACAATTTGCGCAAATAGGTTTCAGTTTTCCATACCCACTGATGGATCAGGGGGTTATAATTTCAAGGAAACTTTCGGGAAAAATTAACAGGTATTAAATCCACTGTAAACGAGTCACTTGTCGATTCTTAACTAACTACTTGCAGGTCCTGCGCTTATTCTGTTACAGGATATACATTCAGCAATCTTAAAAAGTGGGGGTATCACGGGATTCGGGATAAACCAGTCTCCTAGCTGTATCGATTTTTTGCAAGAAATGTTACCTGTCCTTACCTGACGTATGTCTCGATGATCATAGCGTCGTCGAGCATGGCGAGGATCTTCTCGCACTGCTGCCTGAACGTGGACAATGGTATGTGCTTGTTTTTACATTTGCCCATCCGGTGGATGTATTTGAAGAATTGTCGGGCGAGTTCCGGATACATTGGGAATAGGTATTTCTGGAGACAAGAAAAATATCCTTAAATGTCCGTTATCATCATAACCGATTTCCGTTAGTTAGACGTTCGTTGTAGGTCTTTGGCTACGACTTACGAGTACGATAATAAAAAGTATCAATACTTACTGTAAACGATTTCTCTGTGACGCCGTTAACACCATCTTCTTTCTGTGACCTCTGCACTAGCAACTGTAACAAATTAATTGTGTTACCATCATGACAAAAGCGCTAGGAAACCGTAATATGTTCCTTATTTTAGAACTACTTTAGTCCAAATTTCTAGACGAGTAATACGAATGAGCCGTTATGTCATCTTTCAGAAAGGAGTAGGTTGGTAGACTACGCGTAATTTTTACTTTACGGACAATGAAGAAATAACTGCACCCATTTAGCGTTAACTGGTAAGACAAGATACTTTATATCTCAACCGAAAAGTCAGGTATTTAGTTTAATATGTTGTCTACTTCCTTAAACCTCCTTTTTTAATTTGTTGTCTTTACGCCTAGAATAACATAATGGGGCACTTTAAGCAGCTTCAAGATCATCAACAAAACGTGGACGAATCGATGGTGGAATTAAACTTGTTCCTAACCAAAAAGGTTTTGTCCATAACTATATACCATTATTGTGTTATAAGCTGGATCCGGCAATGCAAATATCTCCGATATTGTAGGTCCAATTTGAAGTTTCCTAACGTATACTGATTTCTGACACTTACGCGAATATTATAAGTCATTGATGTAAATCTTCTTTTTCCGAAAAGGATGTTGTATTAGATCCGAAAAGTCGGGATTTAGTAATATCAACATAATGCAACATGTTAGATCCGTAAAAAGTAGTTTTATTTCAATGTTCTAATTTATTTTACAAACATACATCTAATTGTGTTGTTATACTATTTAACTCAGAATAATTTGGTAATCACGTGAATAAACAATATTTATGGATCAGCATTCTATGTCTGGCGTGTTATGCAGTCAATATTGTGGGTTAAGTAGCCTTCTACTGAAATAAATTGATTGATCCTTTATAACGGTAAAGGAAAACATTACAACAAAACGTGGACACCTCAAAGGGGTCCCTTAAGTTCTTGAAGGGGTCTGAGGTTTATTACCCTGCACTTGGCCAGCGTGGTAGATAATAACCTACACATCTCTCACACCTTGCCCGGCAGTGGAACTTTAAGAAAGAAATAAATAGTTTTCTGAAAGAATATCTGGATCTGGTTAGATAGAAAGTCTTCAAAATAGCTGAGAAAAGACCGAAGATTTCTAAATTTAAGGATGGCAAGCGGAAACAAGGCCTTAGGCTAGGTCCTTAGGTTGAAAGATTCAGAAAAGATATATGAAGAGGTGTAATATAGACACCTCTCGCTGGGGCAATCTGGCGCATAACCGATCGGAGTGGACGCTTAATGCATCAAAATGTTAACACTTTTGAAAACCAAAGGAGAGACCTCTTTTATAAACACCGAAACCGAAGTCATCATTGAACCGCGAGAGACACAGTCATCATGGCCGAAAACAAGGCAAGGTAGTTTCTATAAACTTTCCAAAAAGTTACTAATCCAAACTGGGCATGGCCATCATAATTCAATTAAGGCGCTGTGCATAGTCAACATTTAGGTATTTGAGGGGGTGAAGCAGATGAAGTGGGGCACGCGTAGTCCCGCCTACTGCGGGGCGCACCGGGCGAACGTCAACCATGCGCGACGTTCTTTAAATACAGAAACATAATTTCGCAACATTGGTTAAGTGCACGTTTGGCTTAGCGCGCCGCTGTCCCGCTTGAAATCGCGCTTCCACGAGTTCGAATCTCAATAGATACTATGAGTTTTTTTTTATTTTTAAAAATGTACACACTTGTTTTCTTATTTTTTTAAATAATTAATTATTAATTGTTATTTAAAAAAAAAAGAATATAGAGAAACTTAACAGATTCATCAGACGAATAATAAATTATTCATAAATAAAATGGCTTGGGCGTAGAATGGTCAATTCTAGAAATGGCCTATTCTCAAAACGGCAATTGTCAAAATTGCGAAAAATTAATATAAACAGACATTTTTATTCCCGTATATATTTTTCTTCAGAGTAGTATAAAAAACAGTCACCAAACTTGATGGTTTATTCTGAAGAAAAATAATACAGATACAGGATGTTACAAAAGACTGTAGTTATACCAAAGGAGGTCATTGTACTCACCACTATGAACATCTTTACTATGGCGCCTGCCCTAAAATCGCTAAAAAATATTTTTTCTCGTCTAACCTTTTCGCAAAACCATACATGCCAAAAAAAACTATGCCTTTTTGAGAATTTGGCATTCTGCGTCTAAACCATACGATGAACTAGTAACTAGTAAAGAGACGAGATCATTGCGAGTTGAATGAGGAATTACTCAAAATTACTGTATAGTAAGTTGTATTTTTTGAATTGACCATTTTGAGATTCGAATGCAAATTTCAATTTATTCAATTTATATTGTGATCATTTTGAGAATTCGTCATTTTGTGCCTAAGCACAGTGGTATGTTATACATACATACCTACTAAAGTTTATAATTTACAAATTAATATAAAATAAAATAGGTATGTGCAAAGACAACAATTATGACGATAATATTTATTGTGACAAGCGATGATTTAGCAAGTACACACAATGACGACGCTAACGTGGCCGCCGTTACAGGAATTACTTCTGCCGGTATTGGTTATTCGCAATTTTAAGAAATTACAGCATGTATCGACATACCCATATTTACGAAAACCACATATGCTCAAGATCCCAGATAAACGATTTGATTTGATTTGATCAAGACATCATTTATGAAAAATGGGAATCAACATCTGACGAATCCTGTGGCAGCAGTAGCAGGTTTTAAGAACGCATAGCTGCTGTTGTCATGGATTTTTTGCTGATGATGAATTTGGGTACGTCCATACATGCTGTAATTTCTTCGAATTGCGAATAATTCTCCAGTGGACTCGGGTGAGATTAAAAAAATAATCCTATCCATTAAATCAAATGCTGTGGGTTGTGACAACATCAGTCGGAATATGATCACCACAGTTTTGGACCACCTACTCCCTGCAATTTCTCACATTGTAAATGCTTCACTTGAATCGAGTTCTTTTCCGTCTGCGTGGTGCAAAGCACATGTTTTGCCTCTACCTAAGATTCCTAACCCTTCTCTCCCCAGTCATTTTCGGCCAATTTCTATTGTTCCTTTCCTGTCCAAGGTTCTGGAGGCCTGTGTCCACAATCAATTCTCACGCTTCATTTATGCAAATACACTCCTAAGTCCCTATCAATCTGGGTTTAGACCAGGTCACAGTACTGTGTCTGCACTCCTTAAGGTGACTGGCGATATTCGGGCAGGCATGGAAGACACTAAGGTTACTGTATTGGTACTGGTTGACTTTTCCAATGCTTTTAATACCGTCAGTCACGATATCCTTTTGTCCATCCTTTCCCATTTCATGATCTCTCCTGAAGTGCTGGAATGGTTCTCATCATACCTTCGAGATCGCCAGCAGTCAGTCCACATTGAGGAGTCTTTCTCAACTTGGTGCAAGCTGGAAACTGGCGTTCCCCAAGGCGGAATATTATCTCCACTGCTTTTTTCAATTTTCATAAATTTTATTACCCAAAAGCTTCAGTGTGCGTATCATCTATATGCCGATGACCTACAGATTTACTCTCAATCTAGAATAGAAGATTTATCCGTCGCGATCGAAGCAGTGAACCACGATCTTGACTCAATCAGGGACTGGGCTGATAGATTTGGTTTGGCAGTAAATCCCAATAAATGCCAGGCTATCATTTTGGGCAGCCATCGCAATATCTGCAAGTTGAGCAATATAAATATTTTACCAATAGTCTTCAATGACATAGCCATACCTGTGACTTCCAGCGTCAAAGATCTCGGCTTGAGTTTTGATCCTACATTGAGTTGGCGATCCCAAGTCTCAAGTGTAAGTCGAAAAGTTACAGGTACCCTGCGATCTCTCTACCGCCTCAAAAATTTTCTTCCAGCGCACATTAAAGCAATGCTTGTCGAAACCTTAATTTTCCCCATAATCGACTATGGTGATGTTTGCTACTTTGACCTGAATGCAGATCTGCTCAATAAATTGGACCGCCTTCTCAATAATTGCATTCGATTCGTTTTTAATCTCCGTAAATATGACCATGTCTCAGAATATCGAATAAAATTGAAATGGTTGCCCATTCGCCAACGAAGAAATTTGAGGGCGCTGACTACTCTTTATTCTATACTTTTTTCTCCTAATTCTCCATCGTACTTATCATCTCATTTTCAGTATATTACTTCCTTCCACAATAAACATCTTCGTTCAACTAATAATCGTCTTCTTCGATGTCCTTCTCACCACTCTGACTTTATACATTCTACCTTCTTCGTCCAATCAATACTGTTATGGAATGCTCTCCCCCTTGAAATCAGAATGATAAACAGCCGGCAATCGTTTAAAACTTGTGTGCGCAAATACTTGCTGGATAAAACGCTGTTAGATTCATCTCGACACTGACTTTTCTTTTTATATCTATTATGTATTGTATATATGTATAGTATATATGTATTGTATTTTATGTTATTTTATATTGTATATATATAAATATATATAAAATAAATATTTATGTAATGTATATAGTAATTGTGTAAGTTTATAGTTTTGGTAAGTCTTCAAGTCACACATTTCACTTCTACTCTTTTAGTGCATCTACCATGATCGTCTCTGCACCACCCTAAGGTCGTCTGGTAGAAAATGCCTAAGGCATTAAGACCGCCTTTGTACACTTCTGTACATGAAGCATAAATAAATAAATAAATAACCAATACCAGCAGAAGTAATTCCTGTAACAGCAGCCACGTTAGCGTTGACATTGTGTGTACTTGCTAAATTTTTGCTTGTCACAATAAAATCGTCTTTGCACATATTGCATCTAAAATTGAATCCGGAGATCAAGCCAATCCTTTATTCTGCTATGAGTAACAGCTGTGAGAAGTTACAATCGAATAAAGAACTATGGCTACATATAGTTTGCAACTGCTGATAAAATGCATTATGTCAACGACTCCTCGACTATGAACTGGTGAGTATGTATTATTGTCTTGAAATTCTGTTGACGGTTCAACGAATAGCACATCGTTATTGATTTCTCTGAAATAAAAATTTCTTCATTTTTTGTTTTGTTATAAACAAAAAACAACAAAGTAATTCTAAATCACAGTAATTACGCGATGTGTACAAATACAATGGATATATGACTGGGTGGACAGACAGATAGGTGGTTGTCACGCGATCTCTTTGGAGGATAACTCTTCGGAATCGTCAGCTCCCATGATTGACTGACGACCTTCGCCCATCTGTCGATACTTGCTACACATAATTTGATTACAAAGGTTGAAAGTGATTTTCCCAGGGTTTTCGTGTTCAGAATGTAAAATTGAAGCAAATAAGTTTTTAAATTTTGACATACTTACATGATTGTTTATATCAAAAAAAGTTAAAAGCAAATAGCTCTATAGGTCCAGACTACATCCCCCCTGGTCTCCTCAAAATGTCAAAAGAGTATATTTCGGAACCTCTCTGTCATATTCTTAATGTAGCTATAAGCACTGGCAATTACCCCTCACAATGGAAACTTTCAAGAGTCACGCCTATACCTAAATCCTCGAAAAAAACTGATATCGAAGAATACCGACCCATCGCGATTCTCTCATCTCCTGCGAAGGTCTTCGAGAGCATTTTGCATAAGCATATCAACGATCAAATTAGCGCCTACTTATGTAACGAGCAGCACGGCTTTAGGTCCAAGAGATCTGTGAACACTAACCTCATAACTCTTGTTGACTTCATTTCCACCCAGCTAGATCTCAGACTCCAAGTTGACGTCCTCTACTTCGATTTCCGGAAGGCGTTTGATAGGGTCAATAATGACATTTTGCTGGCGAAACTCTGTGCTATAGGTTTTGCCCCTGGACTTCTCAATCTGATCACGGACTATCTACGAGACCGTCAGCAATTTGTCAAATTGGGTATCTTTAAATCTAGACCCTATCACACGCGTTCTGGGGTAAGTCAGGGTTCCATTCTTGGGCCTCTACTATTCATTATTATGTTCAATGACATTCCTACAGTAGTCAGCCACGCACGATGCTTACTATATACAGATGACCTAAAGCTGTACGCAGCAATTAAAAACGAGGAGGACTGCTTGGCACTCCAGCGCGACATCGAGGCGGTGTATAAATGGAGCGTTGATAACAAACTTGAATTCAACCCCACTAAGTGTAATGCTATGACCTTTAGCCGAGCGCGGCACCCAGTTGTTTTCGTTTATAAGTTAAATAACGAAACTATACCTAAATCGTCGACCATGAAGGACTTGGGTGTTACATTCGACCGGGGGTTAACATTCCATGATCACATGGTCGCGGTTGCCAAGGAGTCCTATATTAGACTAGGTTTTGTCCTCAGAAACGCACGTGACTTCCAAAATACCAGTGTCATTCGAATCATTTATAATGCGCTGGTACGTAGTAAGTTGGAAACCAGTGGGTCTATCTGGAGTCCCCTTGAGAAAAGAAAAATTTCAGTACTCGAAAAAGTACAGAAGGCATACCTTAGATATCTTTACAAGAGGGTCTATGGATACCCATATCTTTACCCCACCAAGTTTCTCCTGGGTTGTCTCGATTACAATTCCCTAGAAACCAGAAGGAACCGTGACCAAATTGTCACGGTGTGCAAAATCCTACGTGGAAAAATTGATTCACCTGATTTGTTTAATGAACTGTGTCAACTCTTTACCCCTAATAACTATCTAAGAGGCAGGAAACATAAACTGCTTGCAGTGCCAACTTGCCGTACTCTAACCCGAGCAAAGTCCCCAATACCGCGAACACTCTCTGCACTCAACGATCTCCTGAACTCGTGCCCAGATATTGATTTTTTTGAGGATGGATGGGTGAGGCTATTGACGGTATCCTTGAAGTTGTGCGAGAGGGATCTATGATCGACTTCAATTTGGTGCGAATCTGTGATATGTTTTAGATTATTGGAATTATTTAGTATATTACACCATCGTTCTATGAATGAAAAGCCAAATGAAGCTCATAATGTAGTAGTTCTGAAATTTGTTTAGTTAATCAAGAAATTACAATTCTATTTAATTAGTGTAATTGGTCTATGACCGTTGTAGTTAAATAAATAAATAAATAATAAATAAATAAATAAATCATGTGATTTTTTGAGAAAATGATGAATATCCACAATGCCCCTATTATGCATTTAGCATTTAGAAAATTTGCCACTTTATCGATTTATATTGTGGCCACTTTACAAATTCGTCATTGTGCTATAGTCTAAACTATGGTCATTTCGTCGTCGAAGTTGTTCATAATAATGTCATTATGAACAACTTTCACTATAACTCCAACCCTAAAATCGCGAAAAATAATCTGCCGAAAAAGCTCATTCACCCGCGACTCTTTTTTTTTAAAGAAAAAAAGACTAAATGACCATAGTTTGTTGATTGGCACCACAGTAAAAGTTGTTCATAATGATGAGTGATGACTGTAATGACCCCTTTTCGTATTTCTGCACTCTTTTGTAAGACTGCAAATAATTTGAATATTATAAACTTTAGTAGGTATGTATGTATCACTTAGCACTGGGTTTCGATGCAATATGACGAGTTCTCAAAATGGCCGTAATATAAATTTAATTAATTTAATTGGCATACGAGTATCAAAATGGTAAATTGTAAAAATGACAAATTTTCTAATATAAATATGACAGTGACAAATTTTCATTTGTCATAATTGCCATTTAGAAATTGAGTAATATCAACAATGTACATTCTGATGCACATTGTTGATATTCCTCATTCAACTCACAATGATCTCCTTTCGCATTACTCACATTACCTACAATATTTTGTAACACCATATATAAGCATACTCGTGAAAAGTTTTCTCCGATGGTTCATCTACTGACGGATAGATCACCAGACGATTCTTTTTACTATAGAATGCAAAAAAAACGATTCAGGAAATTTAAAAAAAAACTTAGTAAAAGCTTATAAAAAAAGACAATGAATAGGAAGTTAAATAATAATTATTGAAAATTTATTTCAAACAAGAAGATAACAAAAGTAAATAATAATAAAAAAAAGCAATTATATGCTACAAATAAGAAAATCAACAAAAAGTGAAAAACTATTGCGGGGTTTGAACCCAAGACCAGTGCATATCTGTTCAATACACGATACCGCTAGACCAATCGAGTTATAGACTCATCCATCGAATTTACGAATCTATAGATAATCTATTTGTATGTACTTACTTTACAATTTCTATCATGAGTTTTTGTTTCATCGAATAAAAATGAATATTATTATTATTATTGTAATAAAATAAATAGCTTTTAAAACGACCAGACATAAAATTATTTCTGAGCGGCGGGCGGAACAAAGTGACATAGGTCCATCAGGCAGCGCGCCTCAGCGCTCACTGTCGCTTACCGTAGAAATGAAAGAGAAGAAAAAAGACTCCACGATGCCGCGATGTTTCGTTCGACTCGTGCGAGTTATTTATCATGATATTTATTAATTATTAAACATATAGTATTTCAATCAAAAAATAAAAACAACAGTTCCCTTTATTTTTATATATTACGTCACTGTTATAAATTTGATCAAGATTTGTTAATAAATAATACAGTTACAACTGCTAGAAATTTAATTTTAATGGTTATTTTATGATTTTTTTTTATCGAGAAAATTTAACAAAAACGTGTTTTGAAAACAAAGGTTCCCTCGTAAATATGTTCAAGATTAACATATATTTTTATTGCTGTGTTAAAATGTATACTTTTTGCTAAAAAATTGTTTTAAGATGCCTATTTTGACTAGTCACAGCGCCTTAAAATTCAAAATTCAAAATGTTTTTATTTCAAATAAGCTTTTACAAGCGTTTATGAAACGTTAATGAGTCTAGGTGCACGGTTCCAAAAAATTTGATCCTATGGAGAAGAATCCAGCAAGAAACTCCATGGACACTCTTTTTAAATAATTTGTATTACAATCTTCAAGTAGGTACAATAATGCAATAACAGGATGTGCTGACATTGATTTAATGTCCAAGTTGGACCGAAGTCGATAATAGAAAAAGAAAGTTCTCAGCATTCGAGAACTGAATGTCATTATGTATAAAAAAATTATAAGATAAGTGGGTAAACACACATAATCAAAGTATATAAAATTTGATGTCCACTTAGACATACTACAATGTATTCACATTTAGAAGTTCTGCTAGTACGTAGTAGAAGTAAACAATATTAACCACGAAAAAATTTGTCAGTTTAAGTCAAAATCAAGAAAATAGGGACTTATACTTTTTTTTTTTAATACTGATAGGGTTATAGGGTTATTTCAACAACGTCACCTTATGACGTAAATTCAGAATGTGAAGGCAAAATTTCAATCATGCGAGTAGGGTTCGCGGTGGCTTAGAGGTCAGAGCGTCTGGTGTATCCAACCAGGAGACGCAGGTTCGAATTTGAATTTTTTCCTTTACTAAAAAATAACCTCAGGTTGCCAAGGAGGCCACAGGTGCATCCGTATTTAAACATCACACATTCTTATCATCAATGTAGTCTTTGATTTTATAATAGGCTCTCTTAACAAGAACAGATTTGACGTGATTTTTAAATTTCTTGCCAGTGATATCGGTGACAGATTTTGGTAGTTTATTGTAAAAACGCACACAATTTCCCAGAAAATATTTGTTTGTTTTATATAGGTAGTCTAAATTTAGGTAATATAATAGAGACCGAAAATACTATGTGTTAAAAATAGATACTACAGAAATCGATTATTACTGAACCAGTTTAGTATCTCAGCCGGACTATGAATAGCGTAATAGGTAATTAATGTCAAGTTTATGCTCGCGTTAAATTGCCTTACACTAGCTTATCGAGTAGCAAACGAGTGACGTCACGACAAACAATGGAAACTCATCATGATCAGCTGACTGGATCTTTAACGTCATACGGTGGAAACTGTGAAACATTTGGTGGAATTTTGAAATATAAACAAGGACTCGATCGTCAAACGAGACATTATAATTTTATTTATATTGCATACATACTAATATTATAAATGCGAAAGTAACTCTATCTGTCTATCCGTCCGCTGGAACAATTTTGACGAGTTTTGGTGTTTACAAAGATAGATTGGACCTTAGAGAAGGCCATAGGCACTCATTGTCCCTATAGTCGCAAAAGTCCTTTGGGTAACGAGTGAAAATAGGGACATAAAATAATACTATAAATATGAAAGTTTGGATGACACACAGATATATATGTATTATAACCTGGACTAACACATACTATACTTTTTATCCAGGTTGAACCTAATTCTGAAGTCCATGCAGACGCTGTCGCAGGCAAAAAGCAGTGTTAAAGTACAAATAAATGTCCAGCGTAAGAGTATTAATGCAAAATTATATTTGTATTCGAAGTCCATTTATGTGGAGCATGGTCACATCGAATTGAAACCAACTTGAAATAGCATTAACAGCCTAATTAGAAACAGTTAGCAGCCACAATAGAAAAACAATTGTTTTTTAATGAATTAAGCGATGTTTTATTTTATTAGAATACTAGTTTTTGCCCCCGATTTCACCCACATCCCAAAAGTACTTTTTGAGAAAATAGACAGCTTATGTCGTTCCTCAGGATGCAATCTATCTCCTGCCAAATTAATCGAAATAGCCAAACAAAGAGGGGTACTTTCGCATTTATAATATGTATAAGTATTATTAAGTAGACAATATAGATAAAACTTTAAATGTTTTTAACAGTTCTTATCAGATTTATGCACAAAAACGTTGTCTTTACTTGCCAAAATTTTTTATATCAGTCATTAACGACGATTAAATACAATCAATCATTGTTTTGTCGATTAACTGAGTTACCGAGTCATAAAATTGCACAATTCATTTGTTTTAAACCGAATTCATTATTACAAAAATAGTTGTGATCTGATGAATTTATTTTGTTCTATGTTTTGTACTGAAAATTCTCATCTATTATCCGCTAGAGGTGGTGGGGCATGTCAAACTCGGTATCGACTAAAAAAAACATTGGCTTTCGCTTGCTCGATACTCAGATCTATGGGTCTCAACATAATCCTTCGCCACAGCAATGCCCAGTTCCAGTAGTTACCCATCTCTGTGATAAACTATACCCTCCTGGGGTCGATGTCTAGCAAACAGTTGTTTTCATGACTCTTTAGTCCTTTGGTTGATTGGTCCTAGTGTACGAAAGAATATTTTCGTAAACCTTACATACGCATCTTGCTGAGTATGTTGTTATTATGGCTAGGTTGCTACCCAGTCTGTGGATATAATAATTTAGTAGCCCTTTACGATACCTTAACCGTAAGGCTTGTCTAGTAAAGCGAATATTCAAAGAAATAGGAAAAGACAAACAATACAAATTTATAATTACGTCATTACAATTTTTTTGGTATAAAATTCATGACTAATTATTAAGCCGTTAAAGGGAAAAAATAGAAATTAGGTTGAAAAAGGCCTATTTACTTCAATTACTTATTATCCAAAATTGAGCAAATATATAAAAATTTTAAACAATACAATTTGTTTGTGACCTTAACATATATTTTTTATATGGCAAACGCACATAAGGATTACTAGAAACTTTTTTAAAGCTAGGGTGTTTTTTGGATTTGAGCGATGTAATGCCCTTAAATCTACAATCACTGTATCTTTTTGAGGAAGTACTAGGTAATTTTTACACGTAAATCATGCTAAAGGGCGAACTTAAATAACATTAGGTACTGTTTAATATTATTTACGGCCTTTTGATATTATAATAATAATTGGCCAATTAACATACGCACTTTGCATGTGGGTGAAGCAGTCTTCTTCTTCTTAATTCTGTTCACTTGTATGCCCACGGCTGTGAACCGCAGGTTCTTCACCACTACTCGCCACTGCTCCATATTTGCTCACGATTTAATTATAAGTATAGGAAACCGTTTAAGTTATATCACGATAGGCTATTGAAAGGATGTCGTATTATATTTTAGCGTGCCCGTTAATAAACAAGTAAATTAATGTTTTGATTACATTTTGAAATTAAACAAAAATATTTTCAAACCGATATTTAAGCTTATTTTAACTTGAAAATTCCGTGAAATTAATAAATCGATAGTCCTACAATTATTATGTTTAAAACATTTATTTATTTGCCTTTATTTATTTCACGCGTATTTATTCGGATTCCCGGTCAGCGACTGCCACAAGCATACAATCACTGCCATCAATCACAGATCCATGATAAGAATGTCCGCGCAGAATTATTCGATATTAACAAGCATTAAGATATGTTACTGTATAGTGCTGATAAATAATAGCAAACACGAGCTCCATTAAATCGATAATCAAACAATCGAGTTTAAATCGAGACTCATAATTCAATTCTCGAAAAAAGAAGGGAGACTGGATCCATTTGGTGTGCACAATAGTATAATAGTGGCCACTGCATTGTTGGACTATCTCACAGATGGGCCGTATCCTCCGAAGAGAGGACGGATACATAACATTATGTAGATATGTTATGTAAACACGAACCTATACTTTCTACAATATCATTCTCTTGGCACAGACGTAATATAAAATATATTAGGAACAACTAGCTCAACATCATCGTATCCACTGATTTCCACTGTTGAACAAAACCCTCCCATAGATTTCCAATGTTATAGAAATCTCAGTTCACACATAATGGTGTGACTTTTTGCACCGGCAATAATTACCGCTTATTTGTGACCTTGGGTGATTCCAAGGTCTTCCAAAGTCTCCATAGAAAGATTTAAGATCTGGTGAACTTTTTCATCATCAAGTTAGTTATTAGTTAGTTTTCAACTTTCTATAAGAATCTGTACTAAGACTGTCGTCCTTACCCGTCTAACCAAAGGATTGTAATTTAGCTCGCTAAGCGGATGACAGTTGCCGTTTGAGAAATATTGCGTCTAGGATCACAGCAATGCTCAGTTAGTACCAGATATATTATTTGGTGTAGGGCACGATCGCTTTCTTTCGGAAATCTTGCACAGATGATGAAATAGAATCGAATCACTATGCAAATAGCTAATCGATTCAAAATAGGAACAAAACAATCATCCGAATGCAAAAGCGAGACATGGATGACGACAATTAGTGCAACTCTGCCTTGTTCCATCGTTTCAATGAACAGACGGTCTCGAGGCATTCATTATACTCATACACACGCGCATCTATATCATGTGACGGCTATCACGTGATATTGTAAACACAATAAAATAGTGTTAATGAAGCCTCCATGAGCGGTCAGGTGAGATTTGCAAAGTATTTTGAGGAGTTTGAAAGCGTCGCGTGTAGTTTAAATATGGATCTTTATCTTATCTTTCTGTTTATCTGGCCTTTCATTTTTCCTCTATAGGAACACTGTTGTTTACAAAAGGAAGCAATGTCCGCGTTCGTAGTCACATGCAATATAAATACATTATTTTTCTTTACCTGTGCTATTCCTTGAAATAGCACAGGCAAGTAGGTGCTTTCCACAGACCCCAAAGCGAAGCGTATTGGCTCTGATTTCCAAATTGTAGGTTGAGGGTTTAACGAGGGCTGGTGGGTGACGAGACTGAGGAGTTGAGGAAAGCTTATGATCAGGCTTTGTAGCTTTAGATGTCTGTAGATGTCAAGCAGTCGAGTATAGGCTAATGATGATGGGTTTAACCCAATATCGAGTTTTGTGCTTAATGAGATCATTATTTATAATCATTACGTGTATCTTCAGCGTTTTTGCCGTAGGAAAATATCGTGAAGAAAAATCGGCATTAGTCAAGTCAAAGTTATTGATTTGATTTGTTGATGTTTAAATGGTTGGGTTTATAAACCTCCTCCATGCATAGTACGAATTTTTAGATAACGACATTCAGGACATTTAGGAAAAGCTTGCGAAACTTGCTAAAACTAATTGCATAAGGTTCAAATGATTCCCGCGCACTTGCAAAATGTAAATAATATAATATTGCGAAGAATAATAATAGGTTTTAGTCAGTCGATTCCGATATCTATGGCTCTCCACAGCAGTTTTCGAGGGTACCAAGCGTGTTTTCACAGAAAAAATACCTGCTGATAGATTTCTGTAGTTATCTTTGCTCGTTAGGGCGTAGCCGCGTAGACCTATTGTACTTTTTCATACTCAAATACCAATCTAAATTCATGTTCAATTTACACCAATAATTATGATTGGACTGCCAATCACTTGACTGTTTACGACCTAGGTATGGCGCGCGCGGGCAATTCCATTTGAGTTCGTGCGTTACATTAAATAAATTAGTTTATTAGCCAGTGTTCATTGTTATTAGAGACTTGTTACTAGATATAGGGTCTATTCACATAAAAGAATAAAAGACACCATTGCATAGATACTGAATATTATGGCTATATAATTAATGTACTAGCGGCATGTGCCGGCTTCGCACGGGTGGACATTATTGAAATAAATATAACATAATGTAACTCAGGGATAATGCAGCATTCTAATTGTGAACGAATTTTTAAAACCAACGGCATAGAGGTTTGTGTTTATTTGTTACAAACACACAAAAATACAATCTTTTCTCTATCTTTTTGTGATTTTTTGCATTTTCCATGCTAAGATTATTAAGTTATTTTTTAGTAAAGGAAAAAATCAATCGCGGGCAGGATTCGAACCTGCATCTTCTGATTTGATATACCAGACGCTCTGACCTCTAAGCCACCGCAAATATATATCAAACCAGAAGACGCAGGTTCGAATCCTGCCCGCGATTGAATTTTTTCCTTTACTAAACAATAACAATCTTTCCTCATTATAATATTATTATAGTATTATAAATACTTTGAATTTAAATATCCCGGAGGCCAGAATCCCCACGTATACGATACGTGTACCCGTTGCGGCTATAGATGGGTTTCTGCCCAGGCATTTAGGGGGCCAAAAAATAAATGCTCTGGCATAAACCCATCTCTAGTTGCGGCGCGACCGACGAAGGCCGGACCGAATGATTAACGCGCGCGTTATTATTTTGTCGCGCGAATTTTTATTTTGCCATAACTTTTAACTTATTTTTTTTAACTATATAGAGTTAAGGGCACAAATATTCTATATTAAATTTCCGTTTTAACAAACACTTCGATTACACTTAAACACTTAGATTTAGGTATAGATTAATACCATAGTGGTTAAATAAGCTTCGCAAAATATTTCCTTTTCAATCTAAAATTTTATTAGTAAAAGCAGTTATTGTGAGTTATCTGTCGGAGATACGCATATGCTATCGCGGACTTTTTTATAGATATTGATATGTTCTTTAATATTGTACTTAGTGCATTGTTTTGCTCTATCATCAATCGTTTTCGCAGCGCATGAGATGAAAGACATTTTATGACAATTTTTTTTACACCTCGGGTTACATTATAAGTTTTAGTAGGGATCCCTAATTATTTCTTGAAATAAATATAGCCTATGTTACTCGGTAAGATGTAGCTTTCTAAAGGAGAAAGAATTTTTTTAATCGGTCCCGTAGTTTTTGATGCAAATACGAACAAACAAATCTTTTCTCTTTATAATATTAGTTTAGATGGTATTATTCATGTAGGTATATAATGCAAGGTACCAATTACAGATCTTACAATGCAAAATCTGTTGTATGTGGGAACCTGTCCCTAATGCAATTTGATAAACAAAAAAGGTGTGGATTCAAGAATTTTTCCAGTATTTATTGGCACAACAGAAAATGTTTGTATTAGTAGTCTGTTAGGTCTGGTAATCACCGTAAGGGGCCTTTTTTACCACCTCCGAGTAATTTCCAGTTAAATTACTTGGCAGTAAATATCATACAATTCACCCCCCTTTTCACCACCTTAGGAGTTGAATTTCCAAAAATCCTTTCTTATTGGATGCTTATGTCATACAAAGAATACACCCTCCAAGTTTCAGGTCTCTACAATCAGCGGTTTAGGCTGTGTATTGATCCATCAGTTAGTCATTCAGGACAAGGTATTTTATATGTATAGAAATATTTTTAATTGTTTTAGAAATTTTATATAAATTATGATGACATGTCACAAACATAATTTAGTTGGTATATTATAAGATTGTGTGTCAAGCTAATAAGAATATGAAATCCATATAGGTATCGTAGATAAATTTTAAATGGTTCCTCACACCAATACACATAGTCTAAAAGACATCATAATCAAAATTAAATTACTTATGATTGCAAACACTTTAAATTAATGATAATTGTAGCAAGTGTTCTAGACAGCCTTGAGTGCTGACAGCGCTGAGGTCATTTTAAAGACCTCTGGGAGGCCATTGACCAAGGTCAAGTTCAGCATAAGTCTTTGATATGGTCAGCAGACCATAAACATTCAGCAAGTATATTTATTACATTGACCAATTTTTTCATCATAAATATATATAATTCATAGATGAGAATTGTGTTGAGAAACTAAGATTGTTTTGTGTCTCCATATTATATGAAGATACATTTTTGTTTCCTTGTTTACAAAGAATTGTTGCTAAGTAGGTAGGTACTGTTTGCTGTTATGAGTACATCCTCAATTATATCAAAGATAAAGAATGTATGACTGCAGATTCTTTGTGAATGATCTTATCTACCACTCGTATAGTAATATCGCCTAGCCACTGATACGAAAACTCTTCAGTCATATTACAAATTCTCCAGGTCTTACATACCCTTTTGCAAGCAGAAATTAGTCACAGCCAGTTTCTAAAAAAAAATCCATGATTCAATCACAAACGACCCATTCCCAATCTGTCAAACGTCGAAGATTTACCGATAAGATCGTTTTATCAACGCGAATCAAAACAAACAGACGAACGGGAAACGTCAATGTAACCCTGACGGTGACCCTCGACAATTATAATATGCATTTATAATTCTATTCTTACCTTGCCGAGCTTCTCTATAGACACCATAGATGGCGGCGACCGGTCCTTTGACTCCGCTAGGCCCTGCAAATCACCACCAGACCCTGACCGGGAGCCAGCACCTCGTTGGGAACCTCGCGGTGTGCTGCCTCCACTGCCTGACTGCTCACCCCCGACCTTCGGCTCATGACTATGGTGGTTCCCCATCACTTCACCGCACGTATTATACCTCAAGTACGTAATTAAAGCAGGAATGGATCTTACAGTCTCAATTTTATGCAAAATAATAGGAGGTGGCTTAGCTGATGATCAGATAAGTAAACGTCATGAGCGTGACAGGCAACTGACGTCAGCCAGTTGTCATTGTCAATGTCACTGTGAAGTAGACGCGTTCGTTCGGATTTCGGATCTTGATTATAGCAAATTCGGAAACATTCGCAGAAAATTAATACTTTGAGCCGTGACGACATGTGTGCAATAAAAACATGAATAGCCTAACAGGTGTTGTTTGTAATAAAACAACATGCTTTCTGGTTGTATCTTTATCGTTTTAACCGGTAATCTTGTAAAGCTGCCTGCCTGCGTAACCGTAAACGAAATGAAAACGTATATCGCCATACCTATGCGTTTTCATTTAAATGAAATGAAAACGTAGTATATCGCCATACCTATATGTTTTCATTAAATTGTTTTAATTATTTTGACTAACATCTTAATTTTAAAATTAATTGGGAATTAATAAAACTATTAAAATACGTGTCTTTATTTTTGAATCAGTCTTTATTATGGTTTTTATCAATCATTCAGTCTTTTTGAAATTAATTCGCTCTTATTAGTATAACAATTTGGTATCTATTGATTGATTATAGGACCTTTTTTAGGAATTAGGAATTTAGGAATGTAATCAAAACGACGACACGTTTGGCATAGCGGTTGAGCGATCGGCTTCTGCACCACGTATTGTGGGTTCGATCCCCACACGGAGAAAATATTTGTATGATCTACAGATGTACTGATCTACTGTGTGCTGTATGTGACACTTTGTGTTTGTAAATGCACCTACGATACAGGAGAAAATGCTAGTGTGGGGCAACGTTTTATAAAAAAAAGGCTTAAACTAAATGTAGTCATTTTGGAAATTTGCGCGTAAGCATTTCACATAGACTTTGCAAAGTACCTACTATGTTAAAAAGATCTACACTTATCATTATCTAAATGTAATCATGTTAAAATAACATAGGTATTATTATTTCTGGAAATGTTATCATGGCATCATATGACGACGCCGACAGTCTGAAACGTCACAAGATTAACCAAACTAGCAAATATTTAAATATACGTAATAGATCACATAATGACCAAGTTCACATGACACGTTATCCGGGCGGCTTTGCGGAAGTGACTAACAAACGAATAACAATAACATGATAAATACGGCATGATTTCGGAAATCGGCTTAGGCGACGCGCGGGAGAGTGAGCTAGAGATAAAAACGGGCGCTTGCGCTGGCGACAAATGTGAGTTATATCACATAATACAATTTCCTACTACTTATTACAATAAAACGCAACAATATATATATATATATATATATTAATGTTTGTAATACCGTAATCACGGTATTGGCTCGTCAATACCATGATTAAAAAAAGACCAAAATTTTTCGTGATTACGGCACGGAAGGAAGCCCTCGTACGTGTAGGGCGAATCGCTATGTCAATTAGTTTAATTTATTTTTCGTGGAAATAAAACAAAAAGTATGTTTTTAGTTATTACATTTTATTATTACCACATAATAACCCAGTGTCTCCTTAGTTTAAAATATCACAGCACAGATGACCAATTGAGCATAATCATGGTATAGTATTTTCAAATTAAAAGCCGAAACTTTATAATTATACATTAGTGTAATATATAAAATACAATACCAAATTAAAATATTGTGTTTCACTAAATCTACCCAGTAGGTACACATGCTTCCTGAACTACCGATGCACCATAGTCCCCATGTTAATTTATATATAAAAAAATCGAAATGTCGTTGGTTTCATCGATATTATACCTACAACAAACAACTTTTTTTTGTGTTTTTTTTTTGCATTTGCCATGCTAAGATTATAAAGTTATTTTTTAGTAAAGGAAGGTGGCATCGTACGACACTGAACTAACTGTAAATTAAGTCGTGTCGGTTGAGAAGTAAGGTAACTTGCCTCTCATAGATGTCACCAACGTCACCTTATGACGTAAATTCAGAATGTGAAGGCAAAATTTCAATCATGCGGGTAGGGTTCGCGGTGGCTTAGAGGTCAGAGCGTCTGGTGTATCCAACCAGGAGACGCAGGTTCGAATCCTGCCCGCGATTGAATTTTTTCCTTTACTAAAAAATAACCTACTTATCCTGTCCAATTCTCAATCTGCTCACCGCGATTGAATTTTTTCCTTTACTAAAAAATAACTTAATAATCTTAGCATGGAAAATTACAAAAAGATAGGATAAGTAGGTACTAGGTAAGTGTACCCTGGCGAATATAAGTATTTAGGTAAATTAAATAAAATTAAATAGATACCTACTGCTTAAAAATCTAGCAGCATAACTTTCTATGTCTGCCTCATTTGTCTAGTGGTCGTGAACGCAACTCTTACGCTAGAGGTCCTGGGTACGATTCCCAGGTCAAACAATTTGTCATTAAGCTCGTTTTACATGGGAGCTAAGCATACCGATGAACTGCATTACATCTGACTAAACCTTCAGGCAATACAGGCGTCATGATATGTTATAGGCATCCATTCCTATCTGTAGGTAACTGTTAGGGAAGTTCCTATAAAGACCTGTCAAAAAACTCGGCTGTGCTCTTGTATCTAACAAAAATTTGTATACACTTTCCATTCTTAAATATTTTCAAACATTCGGAAGCAAAGTTGGGTTCAAACCATTATCTATATTTTTTAAAAGGCGAAGTGTATTCCGAACAGTAGCAATGTATTTCCTACACTGTATGGCATTGAATATGACTAGCAGACTCTAATGATAAAGCCAGAGTATTTCTAAATCTATGAAAACAAAGACTGTAGGAACTTGGTGCCTGGCACTTCTATGAGCAGATGTAGAGGTAGCGCTGCGCAGTACGTCAGGAAAATTGTAGTGAGCCAATGTCCACCCTGCAACAAAAGAAAATGGTTGTCAAAATGTTGACATTTAAGAGTTTAAGCGCTACGGGTGTTTTGTTAATCGCAAACCTCGCCACGTAATTTTATTCTTCATTTTTATTGTTCATTTTATCATCTTGACTCGACAAGATGAAGAGAATAGATGCCCAATGCAAGTCACTTAAGCTTCTCTGCGTCTAAAACGATTAGCCATCCTTGTCTCTATCTCGGCTTGTGAGACGTTCGCTTAAAGGCATTTCTGTATTCTTGACGAAACGTTCTTCTTTTGGAGAAGCTTAAATAAATCGATCATTAGTTTAGATAAGATATTTTTTTATTCGAGTTTTTATTTTTATCAGAGCCCCTTTGTAATTTGCTGATTAAATACTTAAGACTTACAATATCCAGTACGGAGGCTCTATTAGCGTTGGACCGCAGAGCAAGTATCATAGTGGAGAGCTGCAAGTGGATCAGGTAGATGGGTAGTGACATGCGGCCTAGGATTTCCCAGCCACGCCACGAGAGGAACTTCCACCACAAACCTGGAAATGAAACGCATCATATACATATATGAAAGCACCCATGAAGTAGAAGTTTTTTTTTGTGAATGACTCGGCCCGGAGTATGTCTTACACTTTAGAGTGCAAATCAACATTTGCTATGCTGATCAAAATGTACAAACTAATTAGGATTTAATGTAAAAGTTTTCAACTGAACAAGTGCAAAATATACCTATTATGGAACAGCTGGGTAAACTATGGATACTCACTGTCAATTTTATTGAAGAACCCGTACATCGCAAAGGTGGTGAGGCTGATGAAGACGGGCCTGTCAATGGCGGCGTAGATGGACAGCCACAGGGGGTCGCTGACGCCCTTCATGAAGTAGCCACACACCACCCACGCAAACATGCACATCATGTTGAGCCGGTACAGTATTCGCAAAACCTGGGGATTAACATTATAAATAGAAAGAAAATCCCCTATTTTCCTATACCAGATGTTGCCCGCGAGTCACTCGTATTCCAAGATTTAGGTACTTAATATAGCTCTGCTTATAAGCGGCGCATTAAGATGAAACATGCACCAGATTTTAAGTTCCTCGCGCCTTATGGTAGATTCATTGTTCGTATGATAATCGCGATCGTGCTCTGTCAGCCACGGCGGGGTCTCATTGTGCACTCATTCATAGGAAGCGCAATCGATTGTACAGCTTAGTTACCTATTACTTCGCGATAAGCGCTCTCCCCTCCTCGATATAATAAACATTATGATTTTATCCTATCTAGAAAGATGTAATTGGAATTATCTTTATTAAGGCTGGTTGTCTGAAGTTGCTAAGGACTTGCATGGTCATGTTCCAGCGCTCAACGTACCTTGCTCTTGTCGGGCTGGTAGCCGGCCACTCGGTGCGAATGGTACAGAAAGGCCGCCAGTACACCCAGCAGCGCTGACGGCAGGCCGTCCCAGGGGGCTGCGTACAGCCACGTGAAGCTGCGCGCGCCAGTGAACCCGATCCTCATATTACTGCAGCAAATTTTACCCATCATTGCAGTGGCGTAGCTTTCTTTACAAGAGCTCTCTATCAATAATCATTTGTCAGTCAATCATTGGTCTACCCCACATGAACGCCCGCAATTTATTTCTTGGGTCCCAGCTCCTGGTCGAAGCTACAATGCAATGCTGCAAAGCTGACAATGCAGGGGGCATTGTCACAAAAACTTATTTAATTACTTATGTTACTGCTGCACACAAATCGCTCCACAGAACGAGGTTTCCTTATTTGTCCATTACGGCCATGTTGGCATTAGTTAGTATGACAAGGCCTCGCTCCTCGAGAAGGGTTCTAGATATCTAGACCACAACCTGACGTGTGGACATATTAAGTTTCTCAATTCTAGAATTTAAAAGGATAAATAAGTAGGTGTACGACGATGCTATGAGAAAACAATAAAATCACTCACAAAAGGTTAAATCCCCATTTCAAAGGTTAAAAAATACCTACACGAAAACGATAATATGACGTCATTATATCAAGGGATAATTTCGCAATATCAACAATAACAATTCACAAAAGGTAACAAATTGTTATTATGATTTTTTATTATTGCAAATCACTCAGTACAGGCAATGAATCCTTAAAGGTCCTAACTATGGCACATGACCTTAAAAGCAACAGTTAATGTAAAAGGAAACAAGGTCGATTTAAAGGAAAATTTTTCGATTTTGCCTTGAACTAGGTGTAGGTAGATCAATTATTTTAAAGAGACATGTGAACTTTTAGCAACGGGGCCAGGATGTAACTTGCATATCCGCATTGTTCTGTACATTGTCGACATTGTAATGAACACACAGGTTGTATATATACAATAATGTAGGTACTTAGAGCCAAGGAGGATCAGGGAGGCTAAAATGACGGCGTAGGCTCCGCTCACCCCTTGGATCTTGCCCCTTTTGATTAAAATGTTCAAATCGCCCGTTTTTATTTACTTTGATGTAGTGATTTGCCCCTTACGAAGGGGCAAGTGGCAAATTGACATTTAAATAATTATTTTGCTGTATTGAATCGCCTCTTACGGCATTTTCTTTGAATTTTAATAAAAAATGGTACGATTAGACAGAAAAATGTACACGTTATGAATAACGCTATGTTTGATTACTTTAATCATTCTATCTGTAATCTCACCAACTCAAAATTTGAAGAAAATTAATTTATTGAAATATTTAAAATCTTGTGTGCTGACGGTACTTTTAACTTATGTACTAACAATCGGGGAAGACGTGGGGTATCTAATATTCAAGGGGGCGAGTTGATACACTTCGGCAATTAGAGGCAAGAGCTAAGGGGCGAGCCGAGCCTATACCAAAATGACTATCTTTCATTTTTTCTCAGAGGCGTCAGCCAGCGTATGTTTCTTTACTCTCTTCTACCCTTCTGGTTATGTTACAGAAGTGAGGGGGGACTCTTTTGATGGAGTTAAAACTACTTATTGAAATTACTGCTGTTATCATCAATATTGATAATTATAGTTATAAGTACAATAAAAAAAAATTAAAGAATATCCATATGTTAAGACGACAAAATCTGTAAAAAGTGGTTTTATAGATTGGTCTAGTCGGAAATCACGATTATACATACATACGTTACGTCGGTTTAGTTCAAGGAATTTTATCTCAAACAATTTGAAGAGGTTGCTAAAGACTTTGTCGTTTAGTTAAGTCAGAGCTGTGACTTTCAGATCTAATGTTTTACAGATTATAGGAACAGATCACCGATCCTTTTAATAGCTCATAATTCATAATTGTATATTGTAAATGTTATAAGTATGATATCATGCTTAATTGGTATTTTATTGTCCCTGACAGAAACAATAATACCTAGGTACATATAATATTAAATTATTACAGTTAAGTATAATATTTATAATTACTATGATCTAAGTTTGTAAAATATTCGTGTTATTAATTGATATCCAATTAATAACTTCTTAATTTAAGTATCTAATAGTTTATGGGTTATTTATTTAAGTACGTATTGGATGGACCTTTTAGCCACTGTTATCATTTATAAGTTGATATCATGGTAGATTACAGATATTATAGTAGGAACTTACTCAGGAGTCATAAGCAGCACCATAGGTTTGAGCTCCCAGGTGTATGAAATTGTGAAGTTAAGCAGCATCACCCCGATAATGAGACTCGCTAGCACCTTGATTGCGGAGCGCGGCCATTTGCCCAGCACCAAAGTCAGCACTGCGGTTAAGAAATACAACTGCATATCCACAGCCAGGAACCTGTGGAAACGAGAACAGGTATTATAACTGGTGATGATGATAATGATGGCGATTCTTTAGTTTCATGACTAGTCGTGATTACAGGAGCGGTTGGGAAATGCAAATTCTTAAATTGGCTTTCCATGTCAAGTAATCGGGTTATTATTTATTTATATATTTATTTAAATATAAATATACAGAACGACATCCAAAAAATGATATATTAGGTATCAAACTATTGTAAAATCAGTACTGGGTAAATAGTAATATAAAATCTATAAAAAGTTATGCTACTTATAACTAAGAAAAACATTACATTACATATTCGATATGATCTATTATGGAAAATTCAGATCTAAGTGCTGAGTAAGCAACAAGTTAAGCAATGTGGTTGCTCTAGGAGTGGGTGCTGCGGCAGCTCGACACGTGCGCACTCCTGGTGGCTCCACAAATAATTTCCTCCGTCGACGTGGTCCTTCAACGCCTTCTCCCCCGACTAAGAATATATATTCTATCTATCGAGGAAAACAGGCATGATAATGGAATAGTATATCCATATAGGTCACATGTAAGAATTACAATATCCTGTCATTATAATCTACGTAAATAAAGAACGAAAAGACCTTGAAAAAGAAAGGTTTCCCCCAGGGCTCAATTATAGGTTCCAATAACGTTGTGACGCAAGTACGCTAATGTTGTTTGGTGTTTTCTTATTTATAACAATTTTAATGTTTACATACAGCTGCAACATAAATACTTAGTTGAAAATTTATGCAGAAATTTCATTAGACATAATTTTTTTTCATAGAAGTAAATTAGCATCATAACGGTTTTTAAATAATGAAGATGACAATTTGTAAAGATAAAAAATAATCACAACTATGACCAAACTGAGTAAAAATACTGTTACGCCGAGTAACTAGGACGACGGAGATGGGTCATGGAGATTCTGGATTAGTCGATGAAGCAGGTAGAAAACAAACAAGACGAATACGCTAGAATGTGGCACCCGCAACAAAAATAAAACACAATAGTTTGAGACCGGGTTCAAGGTCAACATTAACAATGACGAATGTAAACATCTATTGTTCGCAAGAAGAATGAAGAATGTAAACATCTGTTGTCTCAAGAATGCGAGCGGGTCGCATAAGCCCGGTTAATGGCATTAGGCTCACCCTTATTACATGGGATCTTAAAACATACTGGCAAATATTAGTACATTGTACCTTACATTAGTACGCTTCTGCCTAACCCTTCGAGGAATAAAGCAGTGATGGTATGTTAACTTTTCATTTTATGTTTTAAATAAAAAAAAATGTCTTAGTTGATGAAGAATGATGATTTAAAGTTACCATGTATGTATGAGACACTTTTCGTCCGGTTGCATAAAGTTGTTGACGAAAAGCACGTGCTGCCACCACTTCTCCCGGCAACGGTCTGAGTCGTCCACCATCAGCCTGCCCCACAAGGGGCCATCCCCGGTGTGCACCCACCAGGTCGTCCCCAGCCCCAGCACGAACAGGTACAGAGGATATATTCTGAGTGGGAAAATACAGGCAGTCGTTTAAAATTTGAATAAATACATTGATGCGGCTCGAAGGACCAGCCTTTAAAGTATCATGGATTTGAAAGGATGAAAGGATTTGAAGAATCATGTCTCCTATAGGTACATATGTATAGTCGAGGGGCACGGTGATGCCACGGGCAAGATTATATTTATTATAGTTTGTAACACTTACTGATGTTATCGCGGTTTATAATTATACAAATATAAAAATACTAAATGTTTAATACAAATACAAAATAATAATGTAGTTACTTTCATTGGACCACAGTATAATTAAGTAGTGCTTGAAGTCCCCTTTTAAGCAAATAATGTCTGTGTTAGGAGAATTCGACTCTTCATCATATATTAAAATATTACTAACCCCCTGGTAGGCTGTGTAAGATATATAAACTTGTTAGGTTAATTTGGCATTTCAAGAAATGCCAAATTTGGCAAAATAATTAGTAGCGATATAATGTAGAGACATTAAAACAACTAACTAAGATCTGGGAAGATCTTTCTTGAGCGGCGGTAGCCTAATGGCTAGGGCGTCGGACTGGCGATCATGTGGTTGCCGGTTCGAAACGCACCCATTACACTAAAAAAGGATGCGTGTAATAACTCGCCAACCAATAGTGCACAATAGTGCTTCTTTATGCTTTTTCTTCTTTAAGTCTTACCTAGTTAACCTATGCACTAAGCACTTAGGCAGCATCTTCAGACTCATCTGCTTCTTAGGATTGTCAGCCACATAGATGAGCAGATTGTACGTCATAAGGAAGCTGGATATCATCATGAAGGTATGCACTATGACCGTGCCGTTCTGTAGGTACGCTGCCAAGAAGTGGTGACTGCTCTGGGACGAGAAAAAAGTTGGAAAATGTTAACATTTTGAGATGAATCAGTGTTGTTTTGAAGCGAATTTGTCATAAAGATTGATAGTCGGTACTTCTTTAGCTTGGATTTGTTTATATCATGATGGGTTTCCGTCAACGGTGTGTATGGTAGAAAGGAATATATTATTATTTGTGTGAAATATGGTACTTACTTATAATAAAGGCTTTATTTTAATCAAGTCAAATATTTATAGGAGACACATAAATCTATTGGTTGCAAAAGATGCGTTTTAGCAAAATATTATAGGTTTATAAGGAAAAATTGTTACGAAACAATATAAAATGAAGTACCTACTTAGTTATATAAGAAATTTCGAAAACACATACTTTCTCAAGAAACTGTGGATTGTAGATGTAGGTCATATGGTAGACCATCACCGAGTGAGCCAACATCACCAGAAGCAACGTGATTGCTCTGAAAAAACAATACATAACTAGATAGCTCTTATATTTTTAATCACTTTAAATAATAACAAGAAATTTCCAAAGATTTAGTTTCAAGTCTGGTTATAATTTGTGTAAATTACTTGTAAGTTTGTGATGTCCTCCGCGGCACAGAGCCGTTAGTTCCCTGGGGTGACAGATGTTGTTTAAAAAAACATGTAACTATACTATAATGATTCATAGGTACACTGTTACTTCAACAGGTTCAAATGGTTTGTGTAGACAGAGTTATAATGTAACTGTAATTACACAAAGGAAATATTATTTGGTAAGTTAACGAAGTCTATACCGCAGTTATGTGACAATCTTTTAAAAACTCTTTTGATTTTTTTTATTAAGTACTTACATGGTATCAGAAAACAGGTTGGTGAACTGTGAGATTGGTGTATATGTCATCAGTCCCTAAACCTCTGCCTCTGTCAAGCGTGATGGTAAGTATAGTTTTTTTTTCAAAGTAAATATAAGTCCTTACTTCATTCCCTGCACGGGCTTGAGTGCGGCCAGCCTTTGGTCTCCGCCAATATAGTCCGCTGTCAAACGCTGCCAGTTCGCCACGAAGGACCAGGCGAGTAACGGTTTCATAGCTGTAAACCAGGATATTATTATGATATTTGTTGTGATTTATAGTTAATTATATATGACATTCATGATCGCGTGCCTCTGATGTTGATTTTTTGCTAAATAGTCCGTGAAGTCCGATTTATTGCTAGACTGATTCGATTCGAGGTTAAATTGTGTCTAGGGAGGATGAGGAGCGATATCACGCTGACCTTTTTATACCTACCCAATGTGGGCATTATTAGTCATAAACTTTTGCAAAGTCTTACAGTGTTCAATAAAATTATTCAAAGGCTGCTTTTCAATTAAATTTTTCTGGTAGTTGAGTTTTAGATTTATAACTTTCGTTTTTATTTAACACGTTTTGGTTAATCGCGCTTACTTCAAGTATCGACTGTTAAAATCAATACCCTTTTTTTATGTAGTCAAGTAACAAAATCATCACGGCCAAAATAGAAGACATGCACGTGTAATTTTTTTAATGCGTTTAATGAGAAGGTCAGCAGTCTATGTACCTATTAATAAAAATATCAGTCGAATACATGATTGTTATTATGAAGAAAACATGTTTACCATTATTATAACTTATACCTGATAAAATCCATTAATTTTCGATAATATATCTACTTAACTACCTAAAAAAGTTTGTAAAAATTAAAAGTGCTAAATGTTAAATTTTATTTCAAGTAGCTATAGTTCACCTTTTTTTAAAAACGTTGCCCCACCACCCCCCTTATAATCGTGCGGATGAGTAGCACCGCTCAACATACCGATAAGAAATTTCTTTGCAAAAAAACATGATTGTTATGAGTCCGTCGTCCACCCAACAAAGACTCCAATAGATAGCACGCCCTAGTGAAGGACGCTGGACCACAGCATGTTGGGGTGATCGTTAATTTGATCACGAATCCCTTAGCCCCAACCATAGGGCAAGGAAAGGTAAATGCGATTTAAGTATTCTGTACGAGTCGGCATACCCTGTCGCCTCCTCTAGGGCGGACGAGTCATGAGAACAAAAAACGAGGTTTTCAATACATACGTGTCCCTTTCTTGTCCCTCAGCAGATCGTACGCAGTTCCTATTAAGTTCATGACCAGCACTATCCCGACGATATATGCGAAGGTCTGGTCCCATTCGTCCACCGGCCGCGAATCCCTTTCCCACATCTTGCAGTACAGCAGATGCGTAAGGTTGGTCTCCAACCCATGCTTGGCTCTCGTGAGGTTGTTGACGCAGCGGCTAAAGCGATTTGCAGGGTTTGGATCCTGGATGTGGCCGCACGAGGCGGGCAGGCAGAGACCTCGGTGAATGTGCGTGTGGTTGAAGTGGTATATGTTGGCAGAGAAACCCTGATAATGCAAATAGATTATAATTTAAATTATACCTACTTTAACAAGCCAATATTTTTGACAGTACAATCTCAGAAAATCAGTGTGTGAAAATCAGTGGTAGATCTTTTAAAGTCGAGACATGATAAGTATAAATTAGCATCAGAGTGTCACAATATAGATAATAACCACAGCAGCTACCCTGATCCGGGCAAGCTTGGATCATCACCGTCTAGCTCAACTGACCCACAACAATACCAATCAGTAGGATATTTGCGAAGGCCATTGAGGGAATGGGTTGTTTTTATCGTTTTATTGGACGAGTCGGAGGTTTGTCTCACTTTTTTCCTCAACAGAGTTATTTACCTTTATAAGATTAAGCAGCTGGTCATTATCGTGTGGCAGGAGGTCGAAGGTGCCCATACAGAAGGTGCCGCGGGTGGCCACGCACTCCTCCCAGTCGTCCAGGTGGAACAGCCGCGGCATCCTGTGATACTCTTCATCTGTGTGATGACCACTTTACTTTACTTTCGAGTGAACGACATCCCCACATTGGAATCTTTATATTTAGAACGCATAAAAGATGCTTATAAATTTTCACAGGGTATAATTACGTAGTATGTAAAGAAACAAAATTACCCTTAAGTTGTTTTGAGTAAAAAGTTTATAAATGTCAGATACATAGTACCGAACTCACTCGCAACCATGCATATGTAAAAACCCTTTACTTACATACTTACCTTAATAGCATCACGCCTGTATCTTTTAAAATGTAGGGCAGAGGTGTAACAACAACAACCACTATCATTATAAATATAGATACATAGCATTCTATTATATATATTATTATACACATTCTACATATAGAACCTATTTATACATACAGGAACCTACCAAGGTCACTTGGTTTAAAAAATTAAAATACTTAATTCATTTTAAATAAAAAAGAATCACTTTCATTTCCCGAGCGATATGAAAATGAAGTTAAAAATACCAATACCTATGGCTAAAAATACAGTTTGTAATTATCACAAAGAACGTACCAAAATACTTTAGAGATGACTTCTTAAAATAAAAACCGGTCAAGTGAGTTTGTAGTTGAACTTTGTGTTCTGTACGTACTATATTTATTATTGATATAATTTTATACTTATGTCAATAATTTTTTCCAGATATTTATAATATTATTGGAGATTAGCGACGAGAATAGAAGACTATTCTCGTCTCTAAATATTGCATGCGCAATGCCAGCAATAAATATTTTAAATTATAATTTAACACAAAGTATTCTCATCGTCTCAAAATAATCGAGAGCGAGTGCTTCGCACCTTGCCCCTTAGCTGCCAAGTTTTAAAAAAATATATCTTCGCGAACATATTCCCCTGAGGGCTAATTGCTCTAATGTACAGTGGCGACTAAAAGTCCATAGGCAATCTCACAACGCAATAGCTTGATGTTTAGTTTGATTTACGACCTTCTATTCTTTGTCGATAACAAGTGACACGCACTGGCTGTATCGAGCCCGCACGTACTGTTCATAGCAATGTAATCCTTAGCGTGCTTATGGACTTTTGAGCGTTTACTTTACGTATATCTACGGTTCGCCCGGTATATTTAGGTCGTGTTGCTTTTTGTTTATGTGCCAGTATGTGTGCAACAGAGATACCTACCACAGACATCGCGTTGACATTTTGTGCCACGTCTCACGGAACACTAAAAAATAGGTCAATAAGATCAAGCGCGTCTTCGTGAGCCTACGCACAACGAGAAATATTATTATAATCAGGTAGGTCAAAATCCTGATTGTATAACGAAAGTCTTAGTCACAATCGATGGCCTTCGTCGGGGTTTTTACCTACATCAATAATATTTATGCATTTTTGTCATACGTGAACTTTTTTATTTTATTCAAACACTAGCTTTTGCCAGCGACTTCGTCCGCATGGAATAGTTACTTTGTTCCCTAGTTCTTCGCCCGCGATTTCACCTGCGTTACCCCGTTCCTAAGGGTTGTAGCGTGATGTTGAAACCTTTCTCATGAATCACTCATTTTCCCAACATTTCCCTTCACTGCTCTGCTCCTATTGATCGTAGCGTGATGAAAAGTATACTATAACCTGCCCAGGAGTATGAAGAACAATTGTACCAAGTTTCGTTGAAATCCGTCGAGTGGTTTTTGTTTCTATAACGAACATACAGACACAGACAGACAGACAGACAGACAGACAGACAGACAGACAAAAATTTTACTGATTGCATTTTTGGCGTCAGTATCGATCACTAATCACCCGCTGATAGTTATTTTGGAAATATATTTCATGTACAGAATTGACCTCTCTACAGAATTATTATAAGTATATAGACTAGCTACTGTTGCCCGCAGTTTCACTCACGTTCCAAAAAGATTAACATACTATAAGTCCGATTCTAGGCGGCGTATCAAGATGAAACATGCACTACACTTTAAGTTACACCTCTAGCAATACATCGGTGAGAACTGCATTAAATTCCATGCAGTAGTTTTTTTTTCGTGATGCGCGTACAAACATACAGACAGACGGAGAAAAATTCTAAAAATGGTTGTTTTGGCTTCTGTTGCTCTAATAAAGACTTCCCATATTAGTTTTTCTATAATATCTATAATGTACAGATATTGGCTTGTTACAATTTTATTATACACTAGCTTTTGCCAGCGACTTCGTCCGCGTGGAATAGTTACTTTGTTCCCTAGTTCTTCGCCTGCGGTTTCACCTGCGTTGCCCCGTTCCTAAGGGTTGTAGCGTGATGTTTTATAGCTTGAAACCTTTCTCATGAATAACTCATTTTCCCAACATTTCCCTTCACTGCTCTGCTCCTATTGATCGTAGCGTGATGAAAAGTATACTATAACCTGTGGTTTGGGCTGTGCGTTGATAGATCACTATGTCAGTCAGTCAGTCACCTAACGTAAGAGTAGACAAATATAATCAGAAAGCTCCGAACTGCTAAGCTATCGGGAGTTACACGTGTTATTGTGAGTCAACCATAAAAGATAGACATTTGCTGTCGTGGAATATTTTTTATATAATTTTAAGAAGAACATTTCCGTCATACATGATTTCTGTGTAGCTTTAACCATTAAGGCTGCACACGCGACGGAAGCTTAAAAAATGGAGTAAGTTCTCCTGTTTTCCCAACATTTCCCTTTACTGCTCTGCTCCAATTGATCGTAGCGTGATGAAAAGTATACTATAACCTGCCCAGGAGCATGAAAAACAATTGTACCAAGTTTCGTTGAAATCCGTCGAGTGGTTTTTGTTTCTATAACGAACATACAGACAGACAGACAGACAGACAAAAATTTTACTGATTGCATTTTTGGCGTCAGTATCGATCACTAATCACCCGCTGGTAGTAGTAGTGATATTTTGGAAATATATTTCATGTACAGAATTGACCTCTCTACAGATTTATTATAAGTATAGATAGGTACCTATAGATTATGCATTTATAATTTTATATTCAATTGAGAGAGCAATGCAGCATGCAACGTGGGAGAGCCATGCTTCTTACGTGGGAGAGCCCATGCTTCGGCACGAATGGGCCGGCTCGACCGGAGTGATACCACCAGTGTGAGGGCTCACACAAAACCGGCGTTAAATAACGCTTACGTTGTGTTTCGCCGAGGGAGTGAGGTTACCGGAGGCTTTTAAAAGGTGAATTACATAAATAATTAAAGTAACAACTACTATGTCATACATAGGTATGTATTTAAATTCTTGACTGTAATTTATTATTATTTTGTATTTAAAATATAATTTATTGATCAGTTGACTCAGCAAATGTAATGTAGGACGCCCACCGACAAGATGCAGTGCTTGATGATTTGCGAATGGTTGGTGGCGGAAGCTGGATGCGACAAGCCGAGGACAGGGTGAAATGGTGAAAATTGCAATGAGTTGCCATTTCACACAGTGCACAGGATTCGAACCTGCGTGTTCTGGTTAGATACACCAGACGCTATGACCACTAAACCACCGCGAGCACTACCCGCCAGTTCGAAATTTGCCTTCACATTCTGAATTTACGACTTTATGGTGACGTCTATGACATCTATTGATCCTTTTTTGATTATTGATTGAGAGACGTAAATTAACGTAAAAGCTAATTGCATTTTAGTACTTTGGGTTTGACTTTACTGATTTAATTTTAAAATTTGGCCGGTCTTTGAAATTTATCTCTGTATATACCGAAGTAGGATGTAGTCACAAAATTATATTGTTCTACACATCTTAGCTGCGCGTCTGTGCCTGAAACTGGGCAGTAGTGCAGTACAATAACGATTTTTACACATTTTCCTGATTCCTCCTGATAGGCTTACGCTTGACCGCTATCGCTTATTCGCTGCGATCTACGATGAAGAATGCTTGCCTAAAAAAGAAACTGATTCACTCTTGATTTAGCAGTGTCGCTTAACATCAGGCGAACTGGCGATCAAGCGTAAGCCCAAAGAGTATAATAATAAATAGGAAACGTAAATCTATCAAGAATAAAAATAAAATAAAGACACCCAGAAATAAAACTATTTGTATATTTGGCCGCGTTAACTTTTTTTTTTAAAGAAACAATGCCCCATACTAGAATTGGACCTGTATCGTGGGTGCGTTTACAAACACAAATTCTCACATACACAAACGCCCAGACCCGGAACAACTATCTGTAGATCATACAAATATTTGCTCCGTGTGGGAATCGAACCCACAACACGTGACGCAGAAGCCGATCGCTCAGCCGCTACGCCCAACGTGTCGTCAAATATTCAACAAAAAAAGCACAAAAGAAAACAATGACCAGGAAAACATACGCATAGGTATTAAACTGAATACGTGTAAGTAGGTAGGCATAATTACTTTATTATTTTCAGCGGAACAAGGCTGGCGCTACCTCTGTTATTAGTTTCAACAAATAAGTTAAAAACTTTCCGAAACTTTCCGTTTGTCAGATAAATGCCTACTCATGTATACAGTCAACATCAGATATATCTGGACTGGACGCATATACTGTTCATAATGATCTAAATTAAACTATATCTCAGTGACACAAAGGATGTTTTAGAATGAACACCGTACACATTAGCTGTCTTTCTGACATGTACTTTATTCTATTGAGACAAAGTTTAATTTCTCTAGTAATACAGATGATTAGATATATTCGATGGTGACTGTACTTGAATCGATGACGTTGGTAACAGACGTCCGCAATATAAAACTCGGGGTCTCGATAATACGGTCCGCCAAATGATTGTTTTTAACGTATCCACATTCCATACTGCGAAATAAGTTTGCCTGTTAGGTACTTTTCCACGACAAAGGACCAATTTATCATATCGCCAGATAACTTTTAACTGAGGAAATAAATTGACGTTTGACAGATTTTGAATAAAACTTATTTCATTATTTAAAAAAGCCACACGTGTATTATCTCCTATATTGTGGGTTGGTTTGCAAACTCAAATTCTCAAGTACACAAACACCTAGTCTAGATTCGTATGAGAATCAAACCTGGGACCATGTGGCACAAGAACATAGGATACTTATAATCTGGATGCAAATACAAAGACATTCACCAATACTTAGTTTATTAATATAAAATTTATCGTACCATTACGCCTGTATTTCCCGAAGAGTAAGTCAGAGGTGTACTAATGTACACCCACAGTTCGTCGGTATGTTTAGGTCCCATGTAATTGAGGGTGAGCCTATTGCCATTAGCCGGCCACAAGTCCAAACTCCGAGCTGCTACTGAGAATTTCATAGAAAAACTCAATAAAACTTTGCTCGACCTGGGAATCGAACCCAGGACCTCTAGCGTAACAGTCGCGCTTGGGACCACTAGACTAATGAGGTAGTTATATTATTAATATAAAACCTACATAGGTACTATTAAATATTTTGCCGTTAAGCAATAATGTGCTAATATTATTGTGTTCCGGTATATAGAGCACGGCTGCTACGCTAGATATCCTGGGTTAAATTCCCGGGTCGAGCAAAGTGTTAATGCTTTTTCTATGATATTTCAGTAGCAGTTCGGATAGATAGCTTGGGTTTGTGCCCCTTAAATGGCAATAGGATCGTCCCTTATTATATGCGACCAAAATATGCATGTGAACTGTGGATGTAGGTTCATCATTAGACGTCGGTCCTACTCTTCGGAGAAATATGATTGACAATAATTTTGTGTTATGTCGCATAAGTGGTCACGATTTGCAGCAATTAGGCAACAACGAAGAACAAAATACTGAAAATACTCGGACGAAGTCGCGGGCTAAGCTAGTTAGTTAACAAACAATGGTTAACACTCAAGGTGACAGATGACTGAGAAGTAATTAAGTAGTGCAATAGAGACTATTAACTGACCTATTGTAAACCGGTTAATGACCTCCTTAGTGGGTGGTTCCGTACACGTAGTGACCGCTTATAATTACGATTGGGTATTAATCTTTAGTCAAATAAATGGTACCGGATTCTGCCAAATATTCCGCCAAAAGTAAAATCAAAATATTATATTGATTTCTGAGACTTCAGCGAACATTAGACATGTTAAAAATACCTTTTGTCCTAATCAAACAGCCTCTCAACCTAAACGTATATACCCTCTCCGTTCTACGTGGGTAAAAATATGACACGGAATCGAATCAACATCTTGTTTAATGTCATGCATGACAGATATTTGACATGACTTCTATGGAGCGTATGTCAAAATTCGATTTCTAGCAGCGACAGTAAAACCTAAATTGGAAAAATCGAGATCGCACGGCTTGAATTTTAATAACTGAAATGGATTTATCACAACCCACTTTTTGTAAGCTCGTTCTGGATTTTATTATTAATCAATATTCGTCGTTGTTTAGGTAGTTAATTTTTCGCTTACTTAAATTCATACCACTCAAGTCAATGGCATTATATAGTTAAATAGAGGTAGGCACGTTATCATCCTTCAAACGTGAATATTGTTTTGTGGGCAATGTGTCTTAGGTAGTGTGACATACGTGGTTGATCGACCTAAGGTACAGAAGCGTGTTTGACAGCGCTATTTTTTTTTTAAATAAAACGTTGCCCTACACTAGGATTTTCTCCTGTATCGTGGGTGCGTTTACAAACTCAAATTCTCACATACACAAACGCCCAGACCCGGAACAACTACCAGTAGATCATACAAATATTTGCTCCGTGTGGGGAATGTGGGGATCGAACCCACAACACGTGACGCAGAAGCCGATCGCTCAGCCGCTACGCCAAACGTGTCGACAAACGTATTGACAGCAGTAAATTGTAATTTTATTTAAATATACCGTCTTGTGCTGTGCGATACTACACAAATTATGAAATTATCATAGGAAAGTGAGGAAAGATCATGGAGTATCTTATCACAAGTAAGTAAATAAATTCTTAGCATCTGTACAATTTATTTTATTTTCATCGTTGCAAATAATACGTAAAATTAAGAAAGAGTCAGCACATGCCTTATTATAGTATGAAAGAAAGGGACTCAATACTTTTCATGTCACACGTCGCTACATACAGGCATACTAAGTATGGAAAGCATTGACAGAACTGATAGATCAAAATCAGAAGCGACGATTTTTTGGATACTTATATGTACCTATTATCTGGAAAGTTGCGGGACTTTATTTTTCATTGTGATGCGTTTTATTGACAATATTACTGAGCTTCTTATTACATAACATACCATCACGCCTGTAATCCTCCAAGAATCGGGCAGAGGTATACCCATGTACACCCACAGTTCGCCGGTGTGCTTAGGACCCATCCATGTCATTTCATAGAATAGGGTGCGAGCCTATTTCCATTCACCAGGCACAAATTCAAACTCCAAGCTGCACTGCGAATTGCATAGAAAAACCAATATCACTTTTTCGACCTGGACTCACCCAAGACCTGTAGCGTAGCAGTCGTATTTTATTTATTTTGTTAAATTTCAATGAAAATATTATTAGGGAAAAAGTTGAGGCCTTTACTCAGGAGTGAGACAATACAGGCTAATTAGTTTACTTAAAATGTAAGTTCGCAAATAAAGTAATGATCACGTGTAGTTTGATACAGTAGGCAGGTAATAATCAATATGTACTATGATATTTTTTTTAGATTTCCATCTAATGATATCTTACGAGAACAATGGGTGTCCTCTCTTCGTATTCAAAGATTTGAACCCAGCTGCATGCCCACAAAATATAGCTCAGTATGTTCTATTCAGTTTAAACCGGACAGCTTATATAGCTCTACTAAAGGGATCAGTTAGTGAAAAAAACAGCTGTTCCAGTTTTTCAGGTAAAAATATGTGTTCATTTTACAATGACAGAGATTTCATACGTGCTAAAGAAGTCAACAACGTTAGCGTAAATACTAAATTATAAATTGATTTTATATAAAAAAATAATTTACGACAGACTATGTTTAGGTCATTTAATTTCTCTTTTTTTGATTTTTTTCTAAATTAGTTCAACAAAGTAAAAGGCTAAAAAAATAATAATGAAGGCATGAGGGATATATTAAAGAGATTGAAGAAAAGAGAGCACATATCTGAAGATCAATTTTTAGAACTCAGTTTATAAAGCGAAGTAGTTGATTTATATAACAGACTTAATTACAAAAAAACAGCAAAAAGATCAATTCGTAAAAATTATCCCCCATCTTTACGAAAATTCGCACTCACACTAAATTTTTATTCACCCGTGGCTTATAAATACGTGAGACATGTTATGTACCTAATTTTCATTCTGTTCAACAATAAAAAAAAATCTTAATCTTTTTTTTAAACGACGACACCTTTCAAATGTATCATATAAGACAACTGCTTAGTGCTATTTCTTTTCATCTTATGCTACCTGTATCTATGCTCGCGCTCATTATTAAAGCCTAAAATATTCAGTTATAGGTAAGGACATGTAGCGCGACTCAATTTTAAAGGACATTTACTATATATCATTATATATCATTGACTCAAGTTATTAAAACGGTATGTCATCATCAGTCGCTAAGTTTTTTTATTCGATCGTTTTATAATTCCCCTTATTTAATAGGTGTATTTAGTTATACTTCTATGCACAACACATTAGTAGTATAACGCAGATTAAATGCCATAAGGCATTCTCTACCAGTCAACCATTGGGTTCGGGAGAAATTATAATAAAAAAAATATATCATCTCACCGCTCAAATCGAAGCCACTGACGGCGACTATCACTGTTGCTAATATCAGCCACATGACCGCAACTGTCACTCACTGTCACTGTCAATGTTATAACTGATCACCACTGTTTTTTACACAATCACATACAACTTAAAAAAAAGAAAATCCCTTAGAAATTACTGATAATTTGAACAGGTTTGAAACAGATTTTATTTATTTTTATGGTCTTTTACTTAATCCCTTTTTATTTAAATCACAAATGAGGGAAATTTTTGGTTCGAATTATTAAAATTTAAAAGACCCAAAAATAAGTCGCGTGTTATGGTCGGTATATGAGTTTAATAGATAGAATTTGACTTATGAAAAATAACTACTAAAAACTATGCATATAAGATAAATAATTGCCGGCGACTTCGCCGTCTATAAATTCTAAGTAAAAATGGCAACGGTGAGGCTTCCGACTACTTTTATATACAAAACTTATGCGCAGGCGAGAAGCCAAGGAGTTGGTGCTAAGGTGCCGCGCGCCTCGTAGTCGCAAGGAGTAATGACGCTTGATACCAACTTGGTCCAACCTTATTCTGTTGATAGCACTTACACACTGTTTAATTTCATCTTAACAAAAAAAAAACTTAGGCAGACGTGGTTGCCCACACTTTACCGGTATGAGTTTCTAGCCTGAAACCAAAGTCTGAGATGCTACCTACTAAGAATTTAATAGAAAAATTCTTTAATTTACAGTGTTTGATTAATATAAAGTTTAAAGATTTATTTATGAAGCAATAATAATGCAGTTTAATGTTGAAAAAGCTCATTAAACCGTGAGGAGTGAAAGAAGGGTGCTCTGCAGTGGGATAAACCGGTGTAATAATAATAATATGTGAAATTTGACATAAGAACCATAGGAGTTATGTAAAATTTCGACCTCCAGTAGATAAAATCTGTTTCGGCCGTAACCCGGCTCCTAGGCGGCCCGTCAACATTTGTTTTGATTGCTTCGTTCGGTAGCGGGTTTATATAATTAGTTGGTTTATCAGGAAGGATATTTTTATAGCTTCCTTATCGCTCACTGGTCTTGTGGTCGTGAATTCGCGGCTGTGGAGCGAGAAGTCCTGTATTCAATTTCCAGGATGAACAGAGTTTCGCTGATCTGGTATCGTCATGCGACGGGTTGTTGAACTCCCTAAATTATGGTCTCGAGCTTTACAGTGAGTGCTTAGGTACATACTTACATGTGTGCCGTGGACAGTCATCATCTGCTGAGATTGGTCTACCCAAAGCCGCTGTGGCTCATTCTTCAAAAGCCCATTTCATACATTGCCCTTTTTTAAACGGCCACACCGGTTCTCTTTGAGGCTGTCACCCCATGGCTGGCATGGCAGCATGGCTCTCTCACGTAAAAATGTAAAATTGCGCCCTATATTGTAACAATCTCATTGTTACCCATGATTCTCTGAGTTTGTTCTCAGGGGTCATCATTTATGAAATGCCGGCGCCATCTAGTATAAAGGATTGACGAAGTAGATTGTAGAAGTGTCTTTAAAAGATCTAATTAATAACTTAAATAATGAATATTAGTTATTTATTTTATTAATTTTTCTGTATTACTATAGTTCTTACAGTTTTATATTACCTGTAATATGTTTTGTATTATCACAACATAGGAAACTCTAAAATTTATTGAGAAAAGACTAGGAGGATTATGATGATGCCTGATTGTTTCTTTTTTCTTTCTTTTCTTATTGTGGCCGTTTTTACAATAAACTACCAAAATCTGTCACCGATCTCACTGGCAAGAAATTTGGTAGGATCTCTTGGGCTCCGACTGGCTGGCTTATCGCCCTTACGTCAGAGTCTGGCATAAATTAGTGCGTCTTTTGACTTTTAGGCGTGACAGTCAATCACCCCTAGTATTTGCTGCGGCTCCGGTCTGCAGTCCGTAAGGGTTCTGATGACGTGGCAACACATCAGCAACTCTTCTGGAGTTGCAATTGTCTATGGGCAGCGATGATTACTTTTAATCAGGTGGCTCGTCTGTTCGTTTGCCGACAAAAACAATAGAAAAAACCAACTATAACAAAAAAAAACCCCGTTATTGAAATTTTCCACGGATACAAACTATTATATACTAAGTACTGACTAAGTACTGGAAAGTTAACCCTAGACATTTTATTTTTCTTTTAGGTTTTTACACAGGTATGCTATGTTATTTGGCTACGATTTTCTGCAAGGTGGAGGTAATTCCCCAGTCGGGTAACTCCAATTGTGAGTGGAATTATTCGATTCCACTATTACCTATATGTTCGAAATGCGCTACCGATCGTGAATGTTGCCCTGACTATTAATTAGTGGCATTATGGCAGGGACCTGGACTGATTTTAACTTGTGAGTATGTTAGCTTATTAGGTTTACTTGGGAAGAAGGTTATAATTAACCAGTAGAATACATGGGTCACCTCCCAATATTTGAATTATTGTGAGAAGAATGCATGACTGTGTTTAATCCTACAAATATTATAAACGTTGCATTGAAATAAAACTACTTTTTAAGGATTTTATCGCGCTGTATTAATAATATTTGATTCCCGACTTTTCGGATCCTTTACAGCATCCATGGCCACGGGTAGACTAAGTTGTTGGACGTCAATACAACGCGATAAAATCCGTAAAAAGTAGTTTTATTTCAATGTCTAATTAATATTCGCGTAAGTGTCAGAAACGATGCATTATTTAATTAATAATTTTCCTAATATAGACTGGATGGATGGTTATGGACCCCTCTTTAAGGAATCTATTATTTCGGATAAGTACTGTAAAGATTATATGTTACTTTAAACTTTGATTTCATACTTTACTATTTGATTGATTTTGTACATTACTTTGTTGAGGCACGATAGATACACAAATGCTCGTGTCGGTAACTTGCCGTTCAAAGTAAAACCGCTAACTAGTTATGATATATCACTATCGTGAACACGATAACGGTACACGCGATCAGCTCTTAGAGCAATGCGGATGCTGGGAAAACCCTGAGATGAAAGGAACAATACAGTAGTTAGGTAATAATAAAATTGCTAATCGGAACCGTCCTTAATGGCTTTTTAACATAACGTGTCATAGTGATAGCTTAGTGGTATGACCGTTGGACTGCCAAGTCAAAGGTCTCGAGTTCGAACCCAAGGCACGTACCTCTGACTTTTCGAAGTCATGTGCGTATTAAATAGTTATTTATCACGCGCTTAAACGGTGAAGGAAAAAAAATCGTGAGGAAATCTGCATGCCTGAGAGATTTTCACGATGGCGTGTGACGTCTGCTACCCCGCACTAGGCCAGCGTGGTGGACTATAGCCTAATCCCTCACATTTTGAGAGGAGACCCGTGCCCAGCAGTGGGACAGTATAATGAGTTGAATTGGATCACGTATGTATGTATAACGTGTCATCACGCCTGCATTCCCCGATGGGTTAGGAAGAAGTGTACTTAATGTAACACCCACAATTCATTAGTATGCTTAGGTCCCATGTATTAGGGCACGAACCTATTGCCACTATCTCAAGAGGGCATTGAGCGAGTTCGGGGTGTAGAGAACTTGGAGTGTGCAACAGTACGAAATGAAATGAAATTGAAATGAAATGAAATTATTTATTCTGCAAGTAGATCTTTAGAGATACTTTTACATGTCAATGGTTTGGGGTTTTTTTTTTAGCTAGATGGCTTCGGCATTTCCTAACTGACGACCTCTGAGAAGAAACACCGAAACAAACTTAGAGAATCATGACATCACGACATGATGGAACTGCAAATATAGTATACCTATGGTTCCTACTGCGACGGGAGTTATCAGGAACAAATAATTGACACACTTGGTTGTCAATGTCGGGAGCGTCAATATTTGATTTTAAGATTTTGCATAAAGCAATATGGAAAGTTGGTTGGTATGAACTGTGTACACGCCTGTATCTCCGAGGGGTTAGGTTTTTCTTTCTTTTCTTTTAATATATATTTTGTTGATATGGTTTTACACTTAGGAACAGTTAACACCAATCGTACCTACCTACAGTTAGCCACTGATTGTGAGCAGAATCAATATACACAGATCCGTGGATCCGTTGATCCTGTACGGACGTGATACCCATATAGTATCCATCAACTATTTCGTTCAACAGTTTGGCAATGATAACTTTGGTATGAACCGACCATTATTGTGAATCTATTAGCTAAAAATATTCGTCATATTTATAAGCATTCCAATTGCAATGTAGGTAAATCTTGGGCGTTGACTGATTGCCACTTTTCGTATAAGTAAAAAATTATTCAACAATTCTTGTTAAAAATGTGTGAAATTATACTAAAAGTGTAATCAGTGTCCATTATCATATACTCAATACTCAATTCGTTTATTGCACTCCACAATGTGCAATATATTATGTAATTATATACATAATTACTTATTCTACAATTATTTAGAAAACTCAAACCCATTATCATTCCAAACATTGTCTAAAATAGGTGCTTATAAAACTATTTTTTTACTATGTGGAGTAGGTAAATTATCTTCAAAGACCTGTCGCTAAGTGCGACAAGTTATGCTGGCGAAAGAGGCCGCAGAATGGGAGAGAAAAGCATCCACCTCTCTCTCAATCGGTAGTAGATTATATCTAGACAGCCCCTATCCAAGAATTTTCTCAAAGGATATGGGAAGGGAGGGGGAAATGTCGGACTATTAGCGATTAAATAAGCTGTATGCTCCCTGTATGCTGTATACGGGGCTATCAGAAATCTTAATACTTATACAGTTGGCGGTGACAGAACTCACCAGGAGATACTACTTGCGTTTGAAGGGTGATGTAGCCAGAGTAATTACAGGACGAACAGGGAACAATAATGTTGGCACGTTAGGTATTGCTTACTTGGCAATGCAGCGCTATCAACCTACCAACCCAGACAAATTGAGCATAACAGCACAAGAGTACACATACCGCCACACCATATACTTTTAAAGTAAACTAGCTTCTGCCCGCGACGTCGTCTGCGTGGACTTCACAATTGGATCCGACCTGGATAAAAAGTAGCCTATGTGATATTCCAGACTATAATATATATCTCTGTCTTTTTGTGTTTTTTTGCATTTTCCATGCTAAGATTATTAAGTTATTTTTTAGTAAAGGAAAAAGTTCAATCGCGGGCAGGATTCGAACCTGCGTCTTCTGGTTTGATATACCAGACGCTCTGACCTCTAAGCCACCGCGAACCCTACCCGTCAACGCCAACGTCACCTTATGACGTAAATTCAGAATGTGAAGGCAAAATTTCATCCGTTCAGCCGTTCCACGTGATTTTGTATAGGATATCAACGCATCAAACATTGTTCTAGTACATTCTTTTATGTTATAAACATGTATTGCGTAACTTAAGATATATTTTGAACTTTGTTAAGTATAAACAACAAGCAAAAAACCACATCGATCGGGACAACATTAACATTACCATTCATTATACTATATCTAGATAGGACGAGTACCTAGGTACTTACATTGGAGGTGTTTGCGTCATCGGCAAGTTGGAGAATTAACCAAGTAGGTACTAATTACAAAGTAACTGGAAAGTAGCTACGTATAAGGTCTATAATTCAGTTTGTTTGTTCATAATATTGAAGAGAGTATTTTAAAGTGAAGAGCCATGAAGTTTACCACTTTTTCCATGATTAAAGAGAGGTAACTAGTTAGTTAGTATAGTTGAATCGAAAAATTCCACTCGTAATTGGAGCTGGGGAAGTACCTCCACCTTGCACAAAATCGTAGCCAAATAACATATCTCCGTGCTATGTTGTTTTTTTTTATGGTATAGGTGGGCAAACGAGCAGACGGATCGCCTGATGGTAAACGATTACCGCCGCCCATGGACACCCGCAACACCAGAGGAGTCACAAGTGCGTTGCCGACCTTTTAAAAGGGTATTGGGCCTCCGGTAACCTCACTCACTCGACGAAACACAACGTAAGCGTTGTTTAACGCCGGTTTTGAGGCCGTGGTATCACTCCGGTCGAGCCGGCCCATTCGTGCTGAAGCATGGCTCTCCCACGTAAAAAAAGTTGTGTTGTTGTGTCCCTAACGGTGAGCAAGGTCGCCAGAGCTCCACGAGGAAGCATTGTGTTGGTAGATAGGATAAGCATCACGGTATTGTCTTCTATGCTGCCAGCCCAACTATTCCTACTTTATTTTAAAACTGTATTCTTTCTTTATTTACAGAGTAGTCAACGCGCGAGTGATGCCCCTGGTGTTGCAAGCAAGTCCATAGGCTGCGGTAACCGCTTACCGGGCGGGCCGTATGCTTGTTTGCCAGCTTAGTGGTATAAAAAATAATTAAAGATGTTATAACTCGTGTAAAATGTGTTAGAAACGCAATAACTCTTTTACCTGACTGCCGAAGGAGGGGAATGTTTTGATGATCGTATATACATAAAAACGATCGAAAGTTGTAGCGTAATGTTATCTAAAATAAACCGATAAATAGGTAATTTTGTCTTTATAGGAATAGTTATGTACATAGCTATGTGCATACAGTAATAAATGATCAATATATACTTGTACGTCACAAGGTAATTAACATCTAGTGATGACGTCAGTGTCCGGGGAGAATTACACATAGTAGCTAGATATAAATCAATAGGATGTAGATATCGTGTGGAAATCCTTACGAATAACCCGCTCGAAAAGGTTACGTCGGGTTTCTACAAACTGAAACTGTGGCTATAGCTAAACTTTGAGTTCTTCTATGCATGTTTGGGCATGTAGAGAGGATCAAGGATGGATGAACGAAAATTTACGAAACATGTATACATTGCGAGAGCGGATGGAAGAGTGGGAAGGAGCCGACCTCGGCCAACGTACCACAACCAAACTACGGACGATCTCAAAAAAGGACAGGTTAAGATTGCCATAACCCGACGATCATGCAAGAGGAGATTAATGAACGTAGATGAAGCGAAAATGGTATGCCAGAATGGTAGCAAGTGAAAATCTATAGTCTCTGCCTACCCCAATGGGAGACAGGCATGAAAATATGTATTGTTACGCTGAGTAACTATTAGAAGTACGGAGATAGGTCACGAAGATTCTAGATAAGTCGTAGAAGCACGTAGAACATTTGAAGAAAAGCCGGGTTCAAGGTGAATGACCGTAAACAATAGACGATCACTTTATCGTCTATTGTTTAAAGGTAGGTACTTACCTACTCGTATTTTGTGGACCTATCGAGATTGTTCGATTCTAGAATCTTCGTGACTCATATAAATACTGGTCGTGAGGGTCGGCCAAGGCAGTTTAGTTCTGAACACGGTGAAGTGAATATCAAAGTGAAGTTAAGTGATAACAAGTGCGACATTATAGTGCGATAAGTGATACTGTAGTGACTCTCTCAGTAATTTCTGTTGTGTGTTTGTCAAGTTAATTAAAATATTTGTTGTTTCGGTGAAATTGGTGTTAATTAAATTTATCCCGAGGCCCAACTCATAACAGTATGTATGTATGTGGTTGCCGGTTCGAAACCCACCCATTGCAATACCCCCGTGAACCCACTCGTAACACAAGCATTTAGTACGAGGGGTTAACAAGAATACTAATACCTAATGTGCGACTCACATTGCTAGTAAGCTTTAAGAAAAACAATACCTATACAATGCGTAGGAATATATAACGTAGTTTTATTTTTATTTCAGCCTTGGTACACTAAATATACCTCAATAATCTGATTGAAGTACGACAAATTAAGTAGCAAGTTACTTCTCAACCCCTGTCTGAATCGAGTATCGACCAGATTTGACGTGTTGTTGCTATAATAGGTTTTGTAGGCGTATTTTATTTTGTAGCAAGTGATTAAATAAAATGGGACTCTGTTGCGGGAACTCGTATTCGCGGTACCACCGCAGTGGCAAATCAAATATTCTGCTACTGGTTAATTTTTGTCTGTCTGTCTATTTTTAATTGGTATGCACAACACGCAAAAACTATTGCACGAAATTGGATGCAGATTCGAGGTCTAATTTGATATCGGCTGCATGTTTCATCTTGATAAGCCGCATAGAAACCGAGTTATAGTGAGGTGCCTGTACCTACCTGCCGCCCGGCAGCGCGCCGGCAGCGGTATTTATTGGGGTATTCTATACTCATTGGGGGTATTCCTCGAAGTGCACCCAACCAAGCGCACCTAAACTATTCCTCGAAACACATCTATTAGGTGTGCTTGAAAAACAAATTAATAATATTACAATTTTATTCCTCGAAGCCCACCTATGATGAAACATATGGAAGGACATGGAGATCATTTAGATCATTTAAAACGATAAATAAATGATATCGATAGGCGTTTTGAAATTCATCTGTCCTAATTGTTTACTTATTAAAACTACCTGGAAAGTATATTTTTGAAAAGTACCAGGGCAACATAAATGAACAGAAGTTGTGCACCAATGATTATTATTATTCTCTGTAGATAGAATCTTAAAATTCAACTATCCTATTTTACTCATAACAATCAGAAAAACAGAAATGATCTGGAAGTAGTTGCATGCGATACTACATAGTTGATTACATGCTTTTTACCATATACCACCATCCATTTTGTTAATGAAAAGTACCAGGGCATCAGAAATGAACACTAAATAGGCACCCAAGTGGAAATGCTCGGCTGGATTCAGAATCACTCGGTGACGGTGAAACAAAAAGTGGATATAATATACGCGCAGTCCCGCCATTGCACCTGTGGACAATGGCGGGACTATCGCTAATAGCGATATGTACCAGACGACCTTGCATTACAACGACCTTTCCAGGTCGCTGCCATCATTGAATATTATCATCGTAACTTCTAAATGTTACAAGACAAATAAAAACGTTTTCAATAAAAACGTTCAAGCTCGGTTTTTCGAATAATATCGTAGCACTAGACTTTCATACAAACTTTCATCCCCCTATTCACCCCCTTAGGAGTTTAATTTCCAAAAATCCTTTCTTATCGGATGCCTACGTCATACAAAGAACACACCCTCCAAGTTTTAGGTCTCTACGATCAGCGGTTTAGGCTGTGCGTTGATCCGTCAGTCAGTCATTCAGGACAAATCATTTTATAATTGTATAGATAAAGGAAGATATATAGTTACTCTGAATAAAGAGGCATGGCAGCATGATGATATGACAGAACGGGCGCTGATAATTCTTTAGACTTGACGATTAGGTAGATCTGGCCAGAGAAGTAATATTCCTTCAGGAATCGCGAGAAAATGTGTGAAATACGCGGGTGAATATTCGATCGGGATGTATTGAGTATTGAGTATCATTGTTCTCATAAATTGTAGTCTTTAGTTCTTCTGTCATAGTTCAGATTGTTTTAAACCCCCGACGAAAAAGAAGGGTGTTATAAGTTTAACGTGTGTATCTGTATGTCTGTCTGTTGCATCCTAGCGCCTGATTGGGTGAACCGATTTTGATCATTTTTTTTTATTTAAAAGATGTGTTAATCAGGAGTGTTCTTAGCTATAATTCAAATCAAATCTGCTCAGCCGTTTGAAGATTATCACCACTTTTCTTGATAAAGAGATATATATCAGTTTCACAGGTCTGATGAATCCGAAATTTGAAATCCTGTCATTTGTCAATGATATTACAAAATCCTGCAGCATATCCAACCCGCCAGAGGAACTCCTCAACGGTGTACGGCATCTACCTTGTGTTGGGGCTCATACGATGCGTTTTGACGAGCACATGATAATACAAGCATTATTAGGTTAGATACTTAGCGGTCCCCAGATACAACGACGCTTGGATTAAAATATTCTTCATAAATTCCTTTTTAGATAATTTTGTGTCGGGGGTTTCTTTAAATTTTTTATTTTATTTTATTATTCTCGTTTAATAACTTGATGGCAGTGCAGTGGTTTTCATTATCATAATTGTATGTAGTTTTAAACATCTGCATTTTTATCTTTGGGATGAAGTTATTGATGATTTGACAGATTTATTATAAGTATAGATAGACTAGCTTCCGCCAGCGGCTACGCCCGCTTTATCAACGACCCATGTCACTTCCCAGAACAAAATCTATACTTATAATAAATCTGTAGAGAGGTCAATTCTGTACATGAAATATATTTCCAAAATAACTATCAGCGGGTGATTAGTGATCGATACTGACGCCAAAAATGCAATCAGTAAAATTTTTGTCTGTCTGTCTGTCTGTCTGTCTGTATGTTCGGTATAGAAACAAAAACCACTCGACGGATTTCAACGAAACTTGGTACAATTGTTCTTCATACTCCTGGGCAGGTTATAGTATACTTTTCATCACGCTACGATCAATAGGAGCAGAGCAGTGAAGGGAAATGTTGGGAAAACAGGAGAACTTACTCCATTTTTTAAGCTTCCGTCGCGTGTGCAGCCTTAATGGTTAAAGCTACATAGAAATAATGTATGACGGAAATGTTCTCCTTAAAATTATATAAAAAATATTCCACGACAGCAAATGTCTATCTTTTATGGTTGACTCACAATAACACGTGTAACTCCCGATAGCTTAGCAGTTCGGAGCTTTCTGATTATATTTGTCTACTCTTACGTTAGGTGACTGACTGACTGACATAGTGATCTATCAACGCACAGCCCAAACCACAGGTTATAGTATACTTTTCATCAAGCTACGATCAATAGGAGCAGAGCAGTGAAAGGAAATGTTGGGAAAATGAGTGATTCATGAGAAAAGTTTCAAGCTATAAAACATCACGCTACAACCCTTAGGAACGGGGCAACGCAGGTGAAACCGCGGGCGAAGAACTAGGGAACAAAGTAACTATTCCACGCGGACGAAGTCGCTGGCAAAAGCTAGTAATCAAATAATTTTCCCGTTTTTGCAACATTTTTTCATTGTGCTCCGCTCCTATTGATCGTAGCGTGATGAAAAGTATACTATAACCTGCCCAGGATTATGAAGAACAATTGTACCAAGTTTCATTGAAACCCGTCGAGTGGTTTTTGTTTCTATAACGAACATACAGACAGACAGACAGACAAAAATTTTACTGATTGCATTTTTGTCGTCAGTATCGATCACTAATCACCCGCTGATAGTTATTTTGGAAATATATTTCATGTACAGAATTGACCTCTCTACAGATTTATTATAAGTATAGATAGACTAGCGACCCGCTCGCGGTTTCACCAGCGCTGCTCCGTTCCTAAGAGGCGTAGCGTGATGTTATATAGCCTATGTTACTCAGTGATAATGTAGCTTTCTAACGGCAAAATAATTTTTGAAATCGGTCCAGTACTTTTTGAGCCAATCCGTTACAAACATACTTACATAGTACAAATCTTTTCCTCTTTATAATAGCCCCAGCCCCGCGCCGCTGCCGTTCGACTCCACCTCGGCGTTAACGTATTATACCTCAAGTACGTAATTAAAGCAGGAATGGATCTTACAGTCTCAATTTTATGCAAAATAATAGGAGGTGGCTTAGCTGATGATCAGATAAGTAAACGTCATGAGCGTGACAGGCAACTGACGTCAGCCAGTTGTCATTGTCAATGTCACTGTGAAGTAGACGCGTTCGTTCGGATTTCGGATTTTGAATATAGCAAATTCGGAAACATTCGCAGAAAATTAATACTTTGAGCCGTGACGACATGTGTGCAATAAAAACATGACATAGCCTAACAGGTGTTGTTTGTAATAAAACAACATGCTTTCTGTTTGTATCTTTATCGTTTTAACCCGTAATCTTGTAAAGCTGCCTGCCTGCGTAACCGTAAACGAAATGAAAACGTATATCGCCATACCTATGCGTTTTCATTTAAAAAAAATGAAAACGTAGTATATCGCTGTATATGTTTTCATTAAATTGTTTTAATTATTTTGACTTACATCTTAATTCTAAAATCGTGGACTTTTCAAATACCGGACTTTTACAATACTGTGAACAATACCGGTATTATCTATTTGTATTTTTTTTTGCATTTTCCATGCTATGATTATAAAGTTATTTTAGTATTAAATGGGCAGAAAACTAAATGTATAAAGTTTGCTCTACCCAATGTAAAGTGTGTAGATTGTGACATCGTACTAAATAATGATAAGCTGGAATTTGTCGACCACACGGTTTTCCTAGGAATAAAGATAGATTCAAAGCTACAATGGGGGCCGCACATTAGGACTTTAGCAGGACGCCTGAGTTCGGCTGCTTATGCGGTTCGAAAAATCAGACTACTTACAGATGAAGCCACCGCAAGACTAGTTTACTTTAGCTACTTTCATAGCATTATGTCTTACGGAATATTGCTATGGGGCCGCGCTGCAGATATAGAATCTATTTTTATACTGCAGAAAAGAGCTGTTAGGGCCATTTACAACCTACGTAGTCGCGATTCACTCAGAGAACTCTTCAAAGAAATAAATATATTGACAGTACCTTCTCAGTACATCTATGAGAATATTATGTACGTAAGAAAAAATCTACACCTTTATTCAAAAAAATGTGAACTGCATAGTTATAATACGAGACATAAATCAAAACTAATGCAGCCGCAGTTTCTTCTCGCTAAAGTCCATACTTCTTTTATGGGATACTGTGAAAGATTTTATAATAAAATTCCGGAATTCATTTTAAAATTCCCAGAAAACAAATTCAAAAAAATTATTAAGTTTACTCTGTGCAGGCAAGCTTACTATAAATTGGAAGATTATCTTTTAGATAAAAATGTTTGGCAAATTGCTGGTCCAGCTCCACAGGATGATGTCATGGATAATTTTAATGTAGACTATACAATTTGACATACCCAATTGGCAATATTATATTTGATGACATTATATTAATATTTATTTTCTATTACCATTTGTCAGCATAATTATTTAATTGAATATACCATACAATATACGAGTATACATTATGATAACAATTTGATGTACATATTGATTGAACTAGTATGGTATAATTTCCTAATTAGTATACCTACTGTAAAGTGTGGGGATCGTGCAGATATTGATGTAACAATTGTGTTAGTATATTTATCTATAAGAATATTGTGCCCACGGTCTGAGCTTGTCATGCTCACTTAAATGTCCTGCTGATGGTGGCGTTGTGTGTCGGGTCGTTTTATTCCCTACAATATGGTTGAGTCGAACCGCGCCGATACACACGTCATGCTCGTGAACGGGTGCTGTCTGTCGGGACTGGTCAGCTCTTACTTGCTGTGGCAATCCCTTTCTTTCTATATAATTACTAAATATAACGCCTACTTATACTGAATAAATCATCATACACATCAAACTGCATAATTGTCAAACTATTTAAAACAAAGTTGTAAAGATTAATATTGTAATCATGTTTAAAAGAGTATCTATGGAGTTTCTTGCCGGCTCTTCTCCATAAGACCCACTTTTTGGAACCGTGCAATTAGTTTGACTTTTCAAAAGTACCTTTTTAATGGTCTAATTGAAATAAATAATTTTGACTTTGACTTTGACTTTAGGAAAGGTGGGGTTCGCGGTGGCTTAGAGGTCAGAGCGTCTGGTGTATCCAACCAGGAAACGTAGGTTCGAATACTGTCCGCGATTGAATTTTTTCTTTACTAAAATAACTTTATAATCTCAGCAAGGAAAATGCAAAAATAACTCAAAAACATATGTAGTTAAAAGGTAAGATGGCTTCGTAGGACATTGAACTAACTGTAAAGTAAGTTGTGTCGGTTGAGAAGCAAGGTAACTTGCCTTTCATAGATGTCGCCAACGACACCTTATGACGTAAATTCAGAATGTGAAGGCAAAATTTCAATCAGGCGGGTCGCTTAGAGGTCAGAGCGTCTGGTGTATCCAACTAGGAAACGCAGGTTCGAATCCTGCCCGCGATTGAATTTTTCCTTTACTAAAATAACTGAATACTGGTATTAGTCTGGTTTAATTAGGAAATTAATAAAACTATTAAAATACGTGTCTTTATTTTTGAGTCAGTCTTTACTATGGTTTTTATCAATCATTCAGTCTTTTTGAAATTAAATTCGCTCTTATTAGTATAACAATTTGGTATCTATTGATTGATTATAGGACTAGGAATTTAGGAATGTAATCAAAACGACGACACGTTTGGCATAGCGGTTGAGCGATCGGCTTCTGCGCCACGTATTGTGGGTTCGATCCCCACACGGAGAAAATATTTGTATGATCTACAGATGTACTGATCTACTGTGTGCTGTATGTGACACTTTGTGTTTGTAAATGCACCTACGATACAGGAGAAAATGCTAGTGTGGGGCAACGTTTTATAAAAAAAAGGCTTAAACTAAATGTAGTCATTTTGGAAATTTGCGCGTAAGCATTTCACATAGACTTTGCAAAGTACTATGTTAAAAAGATCTACACTTATCATTATCTAAATGTAATCATGTTAAAATAACATAGGTATTATTATTTCTGGAAATGTTATCATGGCATCATATGACGACGCCGACAGCCTGAAACGTCACAAGATTAACGAAACTAGCAAATATTTAAATATACGTAATAGATCACATAATTACCAATTTCACATGACACGTTATCCGGGCGGCGGGAGGGTGAGCTAGAGATAAAAACGGGCGCTTGCGCTGGCGACAAGTGTGAGTTATATCACATAATACAATTTCCTACTACTTATTACAATAAAACGCAACAATATATATATATATATATATATTAATGTTTGTAATACCGTAATCACGGTATTGGCTCGTCAATACCATGATTAAAAAAAGACCAAAATATTTCGTGATTACGACACGGAAGGAAGCCCTAGTACGTGTAGGGCGAATCGCTATGTCAATTAGTTTAATTTATTTTTCGTGGAAATAAAACAAAAAGTATGTTTTTAGTTATTACATTTTATTATAACCACATAATAACCCAGTGTCTCCTTAGTTTAAAATATCACAGCACAGATGACCAATTGAGCATAATCATGGTACATAGTATTTTCAAATTAAAAGCCGAAACTTTATAATTATACATTAGTGTAATATATAAAATACAATACCTAATTAAAATATTGTGTTTCACTAAATCTACCCAGTAGGTACACATGCTTCCTGAACTACCGATGCACCATAGTCCCCATGTTAATTTATACATATATAAAAAATCGAAATGTCGTTGGTTTCATCGATATTATACCTACAACAAACAACTTTCTTTTTGTGTTTTTTTTGCATTTGCCATGCTAAGATTATAAAGTTCTGTTTAGTAAAGGAAGGTGGCATCGTACGACACTGAACTAACTGTAAAGTAAGTCGTGTCGGTTGAGAAGTAAGGTAACTTGCCTCTCATAGATGTCACCAACGTCACCTTATGACGTAAATTCAGAATGTGAAGGCAAAATTTCAATCATGCGGGTAGGGTTCGCGGTGGCTTAGAGGTCAGAGCGTCTGGTGTATCCAACCAGGAGACGCAGGTTCGAATCTTGCCCGCGATTGAATTTTTCCTTTACTAAAAAATAACAAACAACTTACCTATAGTAACAACATAGTTAGGCACATGCCCACTAAGTACAAATTTAATAGCTATATCATGGTCGTAAATTCTGAATAACTTGCTGAGTAGACACCTCTATGTAAGGATTGGTCAGGGCATGGAGTCATCATAGACTTTTGTCACTTAAATAAGTGTCAGGGTCGGCTTTCAGTCTAACCAAGTAACCATGTCTAACCAGATGTGGCAGAATACCTACTTAATATGAACGAACCGATTGCCATTATCCGAATTATGGGCAATTCCATATCGATATCATCATAAGGATAAACAGAATGATAGAGTATTTATAACACAGCTTATGCTCGCGACTTTATCTGCGTGGACTTCAGAATTGAATCCGACCTTGATAAAAAAGAAGCCTATGTATTATTCCAGACTGTAATCTAGCTCTGTACCAAATTTTATCCAGATCCGTGCAGCCATTCTGGCGTGAAAGAGTAACAAACATCCATACATCCATACTCACTAAGTTTCATGTTTTTAATATTAGTAGGATTCAGTTGAGTTTTTAGACGGGATAAGTAGGTACTAGGTAAGTGTACCCTGGCGAATATAAGTATTTAGGTAAATTAAATTAAATTAAATAGATACCTACTGCTTAAAAATCTAGCAGCATAACTTTCTATGTCTGCCTCATTTGTCTAGTGGTCGTGAACGCAACTCTTACGCTAGAGGTCCTGGGTACGATTCCCAGGTCGAGCAATTTGTCATTAGGCTCGTTTTACATGGGAGCTAAGCATACCGATGAACTGCATTACATCTGACTAAACTTTCAGGCAATACAGGGGTCATGATATGTTATAGGCATCCATTCCTATCTGTAGGTAACTGTTAGGGAAGTTCCTATAAAGACCTGTCAAAAAACTCGGCTGTGCTCTTGTATCTAACAAAAATTTGTATACACTTTCCATTCTTAAATATTTTCAAACATTCGGAAGCAAAGTTGGGTTCAAACCATTATCTATATTTCTTAAAAGGCGAAGTGTATTCCGGACAGTAGCAATGTTTTTCCTACACTGTATGGCATTGAATATGACTACCAGACTCTAATGATAAAGCCAGAGCATTTCTAAATCTATAAAAACAAAGACTGTAGGAACTTGGTGCCTGGCACTTCTATGAGCAGATGTAAAGGTAATGCTGCGCAGTACGTCAGGAAAATTGTAGTGAGCCAATGTCCAACCTGCAACAAAAGAAAATGGTGGTCAAATAGATGCCCAATGCAAGTCACTTTAGCTTCTCTGCGTCTAAAACCACTAGCCATCCTTGTCTCTATCTCGGCTTGTGAGACGTTCGCTTAAAGGCAGTTCCCTCTTTTTTTTTTCCTCTGGCAACACTGAAGCTAACAGCTGATTTAAATTTGTTCTCGTATAATTTTAATTTCTATATTTGAATAAATCGTATGTTTATCCCCAAACCACAACTATTTAGCATGTATATTGGATAAATTAGGAATCCAGTGTGTAATTACAGTGAGAGAAGCGGAAATAAAGTTTACTTGGTTTTTAGCATAAATCATTAGTTAAATATAATCTTTTAACACCGTTATACATTTTAAATCTAAATACCTGAAAAATACAAACATAACCTTAATCTTGTTTGGTGACACAACGTCTTACTTTTCTTCTATGTAATCTCACGTACTTTCAATTCTGCTAAGCTTATTTCTATATATTCACTTTCTACCAGTCCTTATTTCATCTCTTCACTAACCATGATTATGACTCGCAAAGCCTCCGCTCGCCAGAAGGAGTCAAAACTCCAACTGGCTTTGAGTGAATTGAAGGCATCCAAGGAGTTGTGTGATCAGCTGATTAGGGAAAGAGATGATAGTGAGGGGGATCTATTAGACTTACTGGAAAGAAACAAAAACTTAAAATCAGAAATGGTACAGTTGCATATAAAGTGCACTGATGCCATTAATGCCCGAGACAGCCTCCAACTCGTTGTGGATGGGTTTGACCAATGTGGCACTGAGTATGTACATGCTCTTAACCATATAAATTCCCTACAACAGCAGTTACATGAGGCTAACAATAAAATCTGTAAGCTTGAATCCTGTCAATTAGACATCACCGCCTCATTGAACCATAATCTATTCAACGAGTTGGTGGTCAATGGTTCGGTCATGCCTTCTGCTGCAATTAACATACACCCCACACACTTCATAGATTTAACATGTGACGATGACTTGGCAAAGTCAAATAATTCAGTCAGGGTAGTTAAATGCAGCAGGAATAAATTAAAAAAATATGTGAGAATCAATAAATTTATAAGGAAAACCCAGAAATTAGTTCATAGGCAAAAGTTTTTTATAAAAAATGTAAAATTAAATAGAGAGTGGCTTTCATTGTTGGAAAAATTAGATATATACTCTCAAAAATGTAAAGATAACACTTTAAAATACAAAACTAATGTACAAAATTTGAATTTAGAATTAAATCATCTTCATGATAAATTAAATTCTATGACAAATAGGTATAAAAGCTCTGAAATGCAAATGAAAGAGTATGTGTTAGCTATGAATGAGCTGGTGAGCTCATGTTCATGTAGTCATGAGTGTTCACAATCAATGACAAGCAATAACTCGATCAACTGCCAGCTCTCACCGGCTCATTCAAAGTCAGTGTCTAATATTAAGATATTACATACCAGTAACAATGAGACTAATACTAATAGTTCCCCTATTCAACATATTAGAAGTGTATTAAACCAGAAAAAAATAAAAGATGATTTCCCAACTGGAAAACATAAAGTAGTGATATTTAGTGATGAAATTGGGAAAGATATGGGTAGATTGTTATCAACTACTTGCACAGGAAAGTCTGTCACAAATTATTGCATGCCTGGTCTTAATTACCTTGATGTCATGAAAAAAATTGTGTTTAAATTTTAGCCCGGACACAACTTTAATTATAATGATTTCAAATAGAGGTACTGCTAACCGAAAAAGCCTACTTTACTACTATGATAGATTATGTAACATGAATATAAAAAACATTATTATTTTCACATTACCTTATAGCGACAGTTTGCCCGAGGAAGAAAATAACACTAGATATAAGCTAAACTTGATATTACATACTTTTACTTTTTATAATAATCAATTTAGTGTTTTTGACATTAACAATTATGTTAGCAAAAATTTATTTTTCACAAAAGATATTTAATATCTTACATCTCATAATAAAAGACAAGTAGCTGCATCGCTATCATATTTTATTGATATTTTAGCCAAAAATTTGGCTGATAGTTTATTAGATGTTGCTTCTTTTGAGCAGCTTTCTGACATTTCTATTGACATTACAAGTAATTTAAATTAAATGATGAGACAATAGAGGCAACCTCTTGCTTAAATACTATGAAAATTAAACCTATTTGTAGTAATGTTTGTAAGGTCCAAAACACAATCAATCTGGTTCATCAAAATATTCATGGCATGTCAAACAAAGACCTGGAAATTGAGTTATTCATGAACTGCAACAATATTGACTTTCTATGCATTACTGAACATTGGCTCAAAAGCCACCAGTTCATGTTTAACTTCAGTAATCACCAGGTTGGTAGTGCATATAGCAGAGAACACGCAATACATGGCGGCTCACTAATTTTAATTAATAAACAATTTAAATTTAAAGAACGTAAAGACATAGTGGGCCTCTCTGTTGAACGGACAATTGAAATAGCCTGTGTGGAATTGGAGCGACTTGTTGTATTGAGCGTGTACAGACCACCATCATCATTAGATGATTGTTTTGAGAGAGTCATGGATGATGTGTTGCAAAATTATGCAAGTCAAGTAAAAACATAATTGTATGTGGTGACTTTAATATTAACCTTTTGGAGGATACCGCAGTGTGTCTAAAAGTTAAAAATAAAAAAGAAATTATTAATTTACTTGACTCTGATCACTGCGGACAATTAATGACATTTCTCAAGCAGACTAAACATTTGACAAAGAAAGATATGTGTTACCTAAAACTGCAGGTCGCTTGGAGGTTTTTAAAAATAAACTTATCAGTAAAATGTATTATTTACATTTCAGTGAAGATCCAAATCAAATGTATAATTCTTTTTTTTCTTTATATTGTACGGAATTCAGTTCAACGTTTATCCCCAAGAAGATCTCGGTTAAAGGTACGGCAACTTTCAGTGAATGGGCTACTATTAGTATACATAGAAGTAGGAAAAGACTATATGAGTTATATGCAGAAAAAAATTATAACAAAAGTGAAGAATTTAATCTTTAAGTCAAAAATTATTCAAAATTATTTAAGAAAATCTGTAAAGTAGCCAAGATTAATTTTTTTTTTTTTATAAAAACTTTGCCCCACACTAGGATTTTCTCCTGTATCGTGGGTGCGTTTACAAACACAAATTCTCACAAACACAAACACCCAGACCCGGAACAACTACCTGTAGATCATACAAATATTTGCTCCGTGTGGGGATCGAACCCACTACACGTTGCGCAGAAGCCGATCGTTCAGCCGCTACGCCAAACGTGTCGTCCAATTATTTGAGTTCTAAGATTAAGACTAGTTATAATAAAATTCAAATGACCTGGAATATTATTAACAATGAGACTGGAAGATTTGCAAATCGAGATAGCGACTATAGCCTTAACTTTGAAAATACTATAGTTAAAAAAGATGAAGAAGTTGCCTCAGTTTTTGAAAAATTCTTTACAGACATTCCAGTCTCTACCACTAAGTCTTTAAATTCTTCACCCACTGTCGCAGAGTCATTATTAAAACAAAATGTAATCTCCTGTGAGAATGATTTCACTTTTCATTATGTAAATGCCAGAGACATTGTTAAAACCTTTAATACACTTAATGTAAAAAAAACCGCTGACCTATGGGGAAATTCAGTAGAGGTTATAAAATCAGTTATTAATATAGTAGCCTCCGAATTAGCTGTAATATTTAATCAATGTATTGACTGTGGTGTATTTCCTGATCTTATGAAAAGTAGTAAAATAATTCCATTATTTAAATCAGGTAGCACTTCAGATCCCACGAACTTTAGACCAATTTCCGTGCTACCCACCTTTAGTAAAATATTTGAGAAATTAATATTAGACCAATTGCTAAGTCATTTCAACAGGAATCATTTGTTGGGTAGGAAACCGTTCGGATTCACTAAGGGCCGCTCGACAACCGATGCAGGTGTTGAGCTTCTTGAACATATATTCGATGCCTGGGAGGATTCACGTGATGCCTTAGGCGTCTTTTGTGACTTGTCAAAGGCATTTGATTGCGTTTTTCATGAGACGTTGATCAGGAAATTGCACCACTATGGAGTTAGGAACATTGCTTTGGATCTTCTTATTTCTTACTTGGATAACAGGATCCAAAGGGTGGACGTTAACGGAAAGAGATCTCCGGGGTCTATGGTAGCTATGGGAGTACCGCAGGGCTCAATTCTTGGCCCGTTCCTTTTTTGGAGAAGCTTAAATAAATCGATCATTAGTTTAGATAATATATTTTTTTATTCGAATTTTTATTTTTATCAGAGCCCCTTTGTAATATGCTGATTAAATACTTAAGACTTACAATATCCAGTACGGAAGCTCTATTAGCGTTGGACCGCAGAGCAAGTATCATAGTGGAGAGCTGCAAGTGCATCAGGTAGATGGGTAGTGACATGCGGCCTAGGATTTCCCAGCCACGCCACGAGAGGAACTTCCACCAAAAACCTGGAAATGAAACGCATCATATACATATATGAAAGCACCCATGAAGTAGAAGTTTTTTTTGTGAATGACTCCGCTCGGAGTATATCTTACACTTTATAGTGCAAATCAACATTTGCTATGCTGATCAAAATGTACAAACAAATTAGGATTTAATGTAAAAGTTTTCAACAGAACAAGTGCAAAATATACCTATTATGTAACAGCTGGGTAAACAATGGATACTCACTGTCAATTTTATTGAAGAACCCGTACATCGCAAAGGTGGTGAGGCTGATGAAGACGGGCCTGTCAATGGCGGCGTAGATGGACAGCCACAGGGGGTCGCTGACGCCCTTCATGAAGTAGCCACACACCACCCACGCAAACATGCACATCATGTTGAGCCGGTACAGTATTCGCAAAACCTGGGGATTAACATTATAAATAGAAAGAAAATCCCCTATTTTCCTATACCAGATGTTGCCCGCGAGTCACTCGTATTCCAAAAAGATTTAGGTACTTAATTTAGCTCTGCTTATAAGCGGCGTATTAAGATGAAACATGCACCAGATTTTAAGTTCCTCGCGCCTTATGGTAGATTCATTGTTCGTATGATAATCGCGATCGTGCTCTGTCAGCCACGGCGGGGTCTCATTGTGCACTCATTCATAGGAAGCGCAATCGATTGTACAGCTTAGTTACCTATTACTTCGCGATAAGCGCTCTCCCCTCCTCGATATAATAAACATTATGATTATATCCAATCTAGAAAGAAGTAATTGGAATTATCTTTATTAAGCCTGGTTGTCTGAAATTGCTAAGGACTTGCATGGTCATGTTCCAGCGCTCAACGTACCTTGCTCTTGTCGGGCTGGTAGCCGGCCACTCGGTGCGAATGGTACAGAAAGGCCGCCAGTACACCCAGCAGCGCTGACGGCAGGCCGTCCCAGGGGGCTGCGTACAGCCACGTGAAGCTGCGCGCGCCAGTGAACCCGATCCTCATATTACTGCAGCAAATTTTACCCATCATTGCAGTGGCGTAGCTTTCTTTACAAGAGCTCTCTATCAATAATCATTTGTCAGTCAATCATTGGTCTACCCCACATGAACGCCCGCAATTTATTTCTTGGGTCCCAGCTCCTGGTCGAAGCTACAATGCAATGCTGCAAAGCTGACAATGCAGGGGGCATTGTCACAAAAACTTATTTAATTACATGTTACTGCTGCACTTGTCCATTACGGCCATGTTGGCATTAGTTAGTATGACAAGGCCTCGCTCCTCGAGAAGGGTTCTAGATATCTAGACCACAACCTGACGTGTGGACATATTAAGTTTCTCAATTCTAGAATTTAAAAGGATAAATAAGTAGGTGTACGACGATGCTATGAGAAAACAATAAAATCACACACAAAAGGTTAAATCCCCATTTCAAAGGTTAAAAAATAACTACACGAAAACGATAATATGACGTCATTATATCAAGGGATAGTTTCGCAATATCAACAATAACAATTCACAATAGGTAACAAATTGTTATTATGATGTTTTGTTATTGCAACTCACTCAGTACAGGCAGTGAATCCTTAAAGGTCCTAACTATGGCACATGACCTTAAAAGCAACAGTTAATGTAAAAGGAAACAAGGTCAATTTAAAGGAAATTTTTTCGATTTTTCCTTGAACTAGGTGTAGGTAGATCAATTATTTTAAAGAGACATGTGAACTTTTAGCAACGGGGCCAGGATGTAACTTGCATATCCGCATTGTTCTGTACATTGTCGACATTGTAATGAACACACAGGTTGTATATATACAATAATGTAGGTACTTAGAGCCAAGGAGGATCAGGGAGGCTAAAATGACGGCGTAGGCTCCGCTAACCCCTTGGATCTTGCCCCTTTTGATTAAAATGTTCAAATCGCCCGTTTTTATTTACTTTGATGTAGTGATTTGCCCCTTACGAAGGGGCAAGTGGCAAATTGACATTTAAATAATTATTTTGCTGTATTGAATCGCCTCTTACGGCATTTTCTTTGAATTTTAATAAAAAATGGTACGATTAGACAGAAAAATGTACACGTTATGAATAACGCTATGTTTGATTACTTTAATCATTCTATCTGTAATCTCACCAACTCAAAATTTGAAGAAAATTAATTTATTGAAATATTTAAAATCTTGTGTGCTGACGGTACTTTTAACTTATGTACTAACAATCGGGGAAGATGTGGGGTATCTAATATTCAAGGGGGCGAATTGATACACTTCGGCAATTAGAGGCAAGAGCTAAGGGGCGAGCCGAGCCTATACCAAAATGACTATCTTTCATTTTTTCTCAGAGGCGTCAGCCAGCGTATGTTTCTTTACTCTCTTCTACCCTTCTGGTTATGTTACAGAAGTGAGGGGGGACTCTTTTGATGGAGTTAAAACTACTTATTGAAATTACTGCTGTTATCATCAATATTGATAATTATAGTTATAAGTACAATAAAAAAATATTAAAGAATATCCATATGTTAAGACGACAAAATCTGTAAAAAGTGGTTTTATAGATTGGTCTAGTCAGAAATCACGATTATACATACATACGTTACGTCGGTTTAGTTCAAGGAATTTTATCTCAAACAATTTGAAGAGGTTGCTAGACTTTGTCGTTTAGTTAAGTCAGAGCTGTGACTTTCAGATCTAATGTTTTACAGATTATAGGAACAGATCACCGATCCTTTTAATAGCTCATAATTCATAATTGCATATTGTAAATGTCATAAGTATGATATCATGCTTAATTGGTATTTTATTGTCCCTGACAGAAACAATAATACCTGGGTACATTTAATATTAAATTATTACAGTTAAGTATAATATTTATAATTACTATGATCTAAGTTTGTAAAATATTCGTGTTACTAATTGATATCCAATTAATAACTTCTTAATTTAAGTATCTCATAGTTTATGGGTTATTTATTTAAGTACTTATTGGATGGACCTTTTAGCCACTGTTATCATTTATGAGTTGATATCATGGTAGATTACAGATGTTATAGTAGGAACTTACTCAGGAGTCATAAGCAGCACCATAGGTTTGAGCTCCCAGGTGTATGAAATTGTGAAGTTAAGCAGCATCACCCCGATGATGAGACTCGCTAGCACCTTGACTGCGGAGCGCGGCCATTTGCCCAGCACCAAAGTCAGCACTGCGGTTAAGAAATACAACTGCATATCCACAGCCAGGAACCTGTGGAGACGAGAACAGGTATTATAACTGGTGATGATGATAATGATGGCGATTCTTTAGTTTCATGACTAGTCGTGATTACAGGAGCGGTTGGGAAATGCAAATTCTTAAATTGGCTTTCCATGTCAAGCAATCGGGTTATTATTTATTTATGTAATGTATCAAACTATTGTAAAATCAGTACTGGGTAAATAGTAATATAAAATCTATAAAAAGTTATGCTACTTATAACTAAGAAAAAGATTACATTATATATTCGATATAATCTATTATGGAAGATTCAGATCTAAGTGCTGAGTAAGCAGCAAGTTAAGCAATGTGGTTGCTCTGGGAGTGGGTGCTGCGGCAGCTCGACACGTGCGCACTCCTGGTGGCTCCACAAATAATTTCCTCCGTCGACGTGGTCCTTTAACGCCTTCTCCCCCGACTAAGAATATATATTCTATCCATCGAGGAAAACAGGCATGATAATGGAATAGTATATCCATATAGGTCACATGTAAGAATTACAATATCCTGTCATTATAATGTACGTAAATAAAGAACGAAAAGACCTTGAAAAAGAAAGGTTTCCCCCAGGGCTCAATTATAGGTTCCAATAACGTTGTGACGTAACTAAGTACGCTAATGTTGTTTGGTGACAAAGTGTATTATTAAAATTGTTATTTTCTTATTTATAACAATTTTAATGTTTACATACAGCTGCAACATAAATACTTAGTTGAAAATTTATGCAGAACTTTCATTAGACATAATTTTTTTTTTCATAGAAGTAAATTAGCATCAAAACGTTTTTCAAATAATGAAGATGACAATTTGTAAAGATAAAAAATAATCACAACTATGACCAAACTGAGTAAAAATTCTGTTACGCCGAGTAACTAGGACGACGGAGATGGGTCACGGAGATTCTGGATTAGTCGATGAAGCAGGTAGAAAACAAACAAGAGGAATATGCTAGAATGCGGCACCCGCAACAAAAATAAACACAAACCAAACACAATAGTTTGAGACCGGGCTCAAGGTCAACATTAACAATGACGAATGTAAACATCTATTGTTCGCAAGAAGAATGAAGAATGTAAACATCTGTTGTTTCAAGAATGCGAGCGGGTCGGATAAGCCCGGTTAATGGCATTAGGCTCACCCTTATTACATGGGATCTTAAAACATACTGGCAAACATTAGTACATTGTACCTTACATTAGTACGCTTCTGCCTAACCCTTCGAGGAATAAAGCAGTGATGGTATGTAATGTTATGTTAACTTTTCATTTTATGTTTTAAATAAAAAAAAATGTCTTAGTTGATGAAGAATGATGATTTAAAGTTACCATGTATGTATGAGACACTTTTCGTCCGGTTGCATAAAGTTGTTGACGAAAAGCACGTGCTGCCACCACTTCTCCCGGCAACGGTCTGAGTCGTCCACCATCAGCCTGCCCCACAAGGGGCCATCCCCGGTGTGTACCCACCAGGTCGTCCCCAGCCCCAGCACGAACAGGTACAGAGGATATATTCTGAGTGGGAAAATACAGGCAGTCGTTTAAAATTTGAATAAATACATTGATGCGGCTCGAAGGACCAGCCTTTAAAGTATCATGGATTTGAAAGGATGAAAGGATTTGAAGAATCATGTCTCCTATAGGTACATATGTATAGTCGAGGGGCACGGTGATGCCACGGGCAAGATTATATTTATCATAGTTTGTAACACTTACTGATGTTATCGCGGTTTATAATTATACAAATATAAAAATACTAAATGCGTAATACAAATACAAAATAATAATGTAGTTACTTTCATTGGACCACAGTATAATTAAGTAGTGCTTGAAGTCCCCTTTTAAGTAAATAATGTCTGTGTTAGGAGAATTCGACTCTTCATCATATATTAAAATATTACTAACCCCCTGGTAGGCTGTGTAAGATATATAAACTTGTTAGGTTAATTTGGCATTTCAAGACGTTTTCAGGACAATATGGCAAAATAATTAGTAGCGATATAATGTAGAGACATTAAAACAACTAACTAAGAAAGATATGGGAAGATCTTTCTTGAAGCGGCGGTAGCCTAATGGCTAGGGCGTCGGACTGGCGATCATGTGGTTGCCGGTTCAAAAGCCACCCATTACACTACCGCTGTGAACCCACTCGTAACACAAGCATTTAGCTTAGCACAAGGGGTTAACAAGCTTTATTTTTTTAAAAAAAGGATGCGTGTAATAACTCGCCAACCAATAGTGCACAATAGTGCTTCTTTATGCTTTTTCTTCTTTAAGTCTTACCTAGTTAACCTATGCACCAAACACATAGGCAGCATCTTCAGACTCATCTGCTTCTTAGGATTGTCAGCCACATAGATGAGCAGATTGTACGTCATAAGGAAGCTGGATATCATCATGAAGGTATGCACTATGACCGTGCCGTTCTGTAGGTATGCTGCCAAGAAGTGGTGACTGCTCTGGGACGAGAAAAAAGTTGGAAAATGTTAACATTTTGAGATGAATCAGTGTTGTTTTGAAGCGAATTTGTCATAAAGATTGATAGTCGGTACTTCTTTAGCTTGGATTTGTTTTTATCATGATGGGTTTCCGTCAACGGTGTGTATGGTAGAAAGGAATATATTATTATTTGTGTGAAATATGGTACTTACTTATAATAAAGGCTTTATTTTAATCAAGTCAAATATTTATAAAAGATGCGTTTTAGCAAAATATTATAGGTTTATAAGGAAAAACTGTTACGAAACAGTATAAAATGAATTACCTACTTAGTTAAATAAGAAATTTCGAAAACACATACTTTCTCTAGAAACTGTGGATTGTAGATGTAGGTCATATGGTAGACCATCACCGAGTGAGCCAACATCACCAGAAGCAACTTGATTGCTCTGAAAATACAAAACATAGATAGCTCTTATATTTTTAATCACTAAATAATAAAAAGAAATTTCCACAGATTTAGTTTCAAGTCTGGTTATAATTTGTGTAAATTACTTGTAAGTTTGTGAAGTCCTCCGCGGCACAGAGCCGTTAGTTCCCTGGGGTGACAGATGTTGTTTAAAAAAACATGTAACTATACTATAATGATTCATAGGTACACTCTTACTTCAACAGGTTCAAATGGTTTGTGTAGACAGAGTTATAATGTAACTGTAATTACACAAAGGAAATATTATTTGGTAAGTTAACGAAGTCTATACCGCAGTTATGTGACAATCTTTTAAAAACTCTTTTGATTTTTTTTATTAAGTACTTACATGGTATCAGAAAACAGGTTGGTGAACTGTGAGATTGGTGTATATGTCATCAGTCCCTAAACCTCTGCCTCTGTCAAGCGTGATGGTAAGTATAGTTTTTTTTTTCAAAGTAAATATAAGTCCTTACTTCATTCCCTGCACGGGCTTGAGTGCGGCCAGCCTTTGGTCTCCGCCAATATAGTCCGCTGTCAAACGCTGCCAGTTCGCCACGAAGGACCAGGCGAGTAACGGTTTCATAGCTGTAAACCAGGATATTATTATGATATTTGTTGTGATTTATAGTTAATTATATATGACATTCATGATCGCGTGCCTCTGATGTTGATTTTTTGCTAAATAGTCCGTGAAGTCCGATTTATTGCTAGACTGATTCGATTCGAGGTTAAATTGTGTCTAGGGAGGATGAGGAGCGATATCACGCTGACCTTTTTATACCTACCCAATGTGGGCATTATTAGTCATAAACTTTTGCAAAGTCTTACAGTGTTCAATAAAATTATTCAAAGGCTGCTTTTCAATTAAATTTTTCTGGTAGTTGAGTTTTAGATTTATAACTTTCGTTTTTATTTAACACGTTTTGGTTAATCGCGCTTACTTCAAGTATCGACTGTTAAAATCAATACCCTTTTTTTATGTAGTCAAGTAACAAAATCATCACGGCCAAAATAGAAGACATGCACGTGTAATTTTTTTAATGCGTTTAATGAGAAGGTCAGCAGTCTATGTGCCTATTAATAAAAATACCACTCGAATACATGATTGTTATTATGAAGAAAACATGTTTACCATTATTATAACTTATACCTGATAAAATCCATTAATTTTCGATAATATATCTACTTAACTACCTAAAAAAGTTTGTAAAAATTAAAAGTGCTAAATGTTAAATTTTATTTCAAGTAGCTATAGTTCACCTTTTTTTAAAAACGTTGCCCCACCACCCCCCTTATAATCGTGAGGATGAGTAGCACCGCTCAACATACCGATAAGAAATTTCTTTGCAAAAAAACATGATTGTTATGAGTCCGTCGTCCACCCAACAAAGACTCCAATAGATAGCACGCCCTAGTGAAGGACGCCACAGTATGTTGGGGTGATCGTTAATTTGATCACGAATCCCTTAGCCCCTACCATAGGGCAAGGAAAGGTAAATGCGATTTAAGTATTCTGTACGAGTCGGCATACCCTGTCGCCTCCTCTAGGGCGGACGAGTCATGAGAACAAAAAACGAGGTTTTCAATACATACGTGTCCCTTTCTTGTCCCTCAGCAGATCGTACGCAGTTCCTATTAAGTTCATGACCAGCACTATCCCGACGATATATGCGAAGGTCTGATCCCATTCGTCCACCGGCCGCGAATCCCTTTCCCACATCTTGCAGTACAGCAGATGCGTAAGGTTGGTCTCCAACCCATGCTTGGCTCTCGTGAGGTTGTTGACGCAGCGGCTAAAGCGATTTGCAGGGTTTGGATCCTGGATGTGGCCGCACGAGGCGGGCAGGCAGAGACCTCGGTGAATGTTTGTGTGGTTGAAGTGGTATATGTTGGCAGAGAAACCCTGATAATGCAAATAGATTATAATTTAAATTATACCTACTTTAACAAGCCAATATTTTTGACAATACAAACTCAGAAAATCATGGTAGATCTTTTAAAGTCGAGACATGATAAGTATAAATTAGCATCAGAGTGTCACAATGTAGAAAATAACCACAGCAGCTACCCTGATCCGGGCAAGCTTGGATCATCACCGTCTAGCTCAACTGACCCACAACATTACCAATCAGTAAGATATTTGCGAAGGCCATTGAGGGAATGGGTTGTTTTTATCGTTTTATTGGACGAGTCGGAGGTTTGTCTCACTTTTTTCCTCAACAGAGTTATTTACCTTTATAAGATTAAGCAGCTGGTCATTATCGTGTGGCAGGAGGTCGAAGGTGCCCATACAGAAGGTGCCGCGGGTGGCCACGCACTCCTCCCAGTCGTCCAGGTGGAACAGCCGCGGCATCCTGTGATACTCTTCATCTGTGTGATGACCACTTTACTTTACTTTCGAGTGAACGACATCCCCACATTGGAATCTTTATATTTAGAACCCATAAAAGATGCTTATCAATTTTCACAGGGTATAATTACGTAGAATGTAAAGAAACAAAATTACCCTTAAGTTGTTTTGAGTAAAAAGTTTATAAATGTCAGATAGATAGTACCGAACTCACTCGCAATCATGCATATGTAAAAACCCTTTACTTACATACTTACCTTAATAGCATCACGCCTGTATCTTTTAAAATGTAGGGCAGAGGTGTACCAACAACAACCACTATCATTATAAATATAGATACATAGCATTCTATTATAAATATTATACACATTATACATAAAGAATCTATTTATACATACGGAACCTACTAAGGCCACTTGGTTTAAAAAAATAAAATACTTAATTCATTTTAAATAAAAAAGAATCACTTTCATTTCCCGAGCGATATGAAAATGAAGTTAAAAATTCCAATACCTATGGCTAAAAATACAGTTTGTAATTATCACAAAGAACGTACCAAAATACTTTAGAGATGACTTCTTAAAATAAAAACCGGTCAAGTGAGTTTGTAGTTGAACTCTGTGTTCTGTACGTACTATATTTATTATTGATATAATTTTATACTTATGTCAATAATTTTTTCCAGATATTTATAATATTATTGGAGATTAGTGACGAGAATAGAAGACTATTCTCGTCTCTAAATATTGCATGCGCAATGCCAGCAATAAGTATTTTAAATTATAATTTAACACAAAGTATTCTCATTGTCTCAAAATAATCGAGAGCGAGTACTTCGCACCTTGCCCCTTAGCTGCCAAGTTTTAAAAAACCATATCTTCGCAAACATATTCCCCTGAGGGCTAATTGCTCTAATGTACAGTGGCGACCAAAAGTCCATAGGCAATCTCACAACGCAATAGCTTGATGTTTAGTTTGATTTACGACCTTCTATTCCCTGTCGTTAACAAGTGACACGCACTGGATGTATCGAGCCCGCACGTACTGTTCATAGCAATGTAATCCTTAGCGTGCTTATGGACTTTTGAGCGTTTACTTTACGTATATCTACGGTTCGCCCGGTATATTTAGGTCGGTGTGCTTTTTGTTTATATGCCAGTATGTGTGCAACAGAGATACCTACTACAGACATCGCGTTGACATTTTGTGCCACGTCTCACGGAACACTAAAAAATAGGTCAATAAAATCAAGCGCGTCTTCGTGAGCCTACGCACAACCAGAAATAATATTATAATCAGGTAGGTCAAAATCCTGATTGTATAACGAAAGTCTTAGTCACAATCGATGGCCTTCGTCGGGGTTTTTACCTACATCAATAATATTTATGCATTTTTGTCGTACGTGAACTTTTTTATTTTATTCAAACACTAGCTACTGTTGCCCGCAGTTTCACTCACGTTCCAAAAAGATTAACATACTATAAGTCCGATCCTAGGCGGCGTATCAAGATGAAACATGCACTACACTTTAAGTTACAGCTCTAGCAATACATCGGTGAGAACTGCATTCAATTCCATCCAATAGTTTTTACGTGATGCGCGTACAAACATACAGACAGACGGACAAAAATTCTAAAAATGGTTGTTTTGGCTTCTGTTGTTCTAATAAAGACTTCCCATATTAGTTTTTCTATAATATCTATAATGTACAGATATCGGCTTGTTACAATTTTATTATACATAGGTACCTATAGATTATGCATTTATAATTTTATATTCAATTGAGAGAGCAATGCAGCATGCAACGTGGGAGAGCCATGCTTCTTACGTGGGAGAGCCATGCTTCTTACGTGGGAGAGCCATGCTTCGGCACGAATGGGCCGGCTCGACCGGAGTGATACCACGCCCTCACACAAAACCGGCGTTAAATAACGCTTACGTTGTGTTTCGCCGAGGGAGTGAGGTTACCGGAGGCTCAATCCCCTTTTAAAAGGTCGGCAACGAACTTGTGACTCCTATGGTGTTGCGGGTGTCCATGGGCGGCGGTAATCGCTTACCATCAGGCGATCCGTCTCCTCGTTTGCCCTCCTATCCCATAAAAAATGTGACGAATTGAATAAGATAGACTGATATGAGTGTGAATTACATAAATAATTAAAGTAACAACTATTATGTCATACATAGGTATGTATTTAAATTCTTGACTGTAATTTATTAATATTTTGTATTTAAAATATAATATAATTTATTGATCAGTTGACTTAGCCAATGTAATGTAGGACGCCCACCGGCAAGATGCAGTGCTTGATGATTTGCGAATGGTTGGTGGCGGAAGCTGGATGCGACAAGCCGAGGACAGGGTGAAATGGTGAAAATTGCAATGAGTTGCCATTTCACACAGTGCACAGGATTCGAACCTGCGTCTTCTGGTTAGATACACCAGACGCTATGACCACTAAACCACCGCGAGCACTACCCGCCAGTTCGAAATTTGCCTTCACATTCTGAATTTACGACTTTATGGTGACGTCTATGACATCTATTGATCCTTTTTTGATTATTGATTGAGAGACGTAAATTAACGTAAAATCTAATTGCATTTTAGTACTTTGGGTTTGACCTTACTGATTTAATTTTAAAATTTGGCCGGGCTTTGAAATTTATCTCTGTATATACCGAAGTAGGATGTAGTCACAAAATTATATTGTTCTACAGATCTTTGCTGCGCGTCTGTGCCTCAAACTGGGCAGTAGTGCAGTACAATAAATTTTTACACAACATTTTCCTGATTCCTCCTGATAGGCTTACGCTTGACCGCTATCGCTTATTTGCTGCGATCTACGATGAAGAAATGCTTGCCTAAAAAAGAAACTGATTCACTCTTGATTTAGCAGTGTCGCTTAACATCAGGCGAACTGGCGATCAAGCGTAAGCCCAAAGAGTATAATCTATCTTCTATACTTATAATAAATCTGTAGAGAGGTCAATTCTGTACATGAAATATATTTCCAAAATAACTATCAGCGGGTGATTAGTGATCGATACTGACGCCAAAAATGCAATCAGTAAAATTTTTATCTGTCTATCTGTCTGTATGTTCGTTATAGAAACAAAAACCACTCGACGGATTTCAACGACACTTGGTACAATTGTTCTTCATACTCCTGGGCAGGTTATAGTATACTTTTCATCACGCTACGATCAATAGGAGCAGAGCAGTGAAGGGAAATGTTGGGAAAATGAGTGATTCATGAGAAAGGTTTCAAGCTATAAAACATCACGCTACAACCCTTAGGAACGGGGCAACGCAGGTGAAACCGCGGGCGAAGAACTAGGGAACAAAGTAACTATTCCACGCGGACGAAGTCGCTGGCAAAAGCTAGTAATAAATAAAAATAAATTAAAGACACCCAGAAATAAAACTATTTGTATATTTGGCCGCGTTACTTTTCAGGGTGAAGGCTTCGGCCGCCAAATTCAATATTCAACAAAAAAAGCACAAACGAAAACAATGACCAGGAAAACATACGCATAGGTATTAAACTGAATGCGTGTAAGTAGGTAGGCATAATTACTTTATTATTTTCAGCGGAACAAGGCTGGCGCTACCTCTGTTATTAGTTTCAACAAATAAGTCAAAAAACTTTCCGTTTGTCAGATAAATACCTACTCATGTATACAGTCAACATCAGATATATCTGGACTGGACGCATAAACTGTTCATAATGATCTAAATTAAACTATATCTCAGTGACACAAAGGATGTTTTAGAATGAACACCGTACACATTAGCTGTCTTTCTGACATGTACTTTATTCTATTGAGACAAAGTTTAATTTCTCTAGTAATACAGATGATTAGATATATTCGATGGTGACTGTACTTGAATCGATGACGTTGGTAACAGACGTCCGCAATATAAAACTCGGGGTCTCGATAATACGGTCCGCCAAATGATTGTTTTTAACGTATCCACATTCCATACTGCGAAATAAGTTTGCCTGTTAGGTACTTTTCCACGACTAAGGACCAATTTATCATATCGCCAGATAACTTTTAACTGAGGAAATAAATTGACGTTTGACAGATTTTGAATAAAACTTATTTCATTATTTAAAAAAGCCACACGTGTATTATCTCCTATATTGTGGGTTGGTTGGCAAACTCAAATTCTCAAGTACACAAACACCTAGTCTAGATTCGTATGAGAATCAAACCTGGGACCATGTGGCACAAGAACATAGGATACTTATAATCTGGATGCAAATACAAAGACATTCAAATACTTAGTTTATTAATATTAAACATGACATACCATCACGCCTGTATTTCCCGAAGAGTAAGTCACATGTGTATCTACTAATGTACACTCACAGTTCGCCGGTATGTTTAGGTCCCACGTAATAGGGTGGGCCTATTGCCATTAACCGGGCATAAGGCCAAACTCCGAGCTGCTATTGAGAATTTCATAGATAAACTCAATAACACTTTGCTCGTCCTGGGAATTGAACCCAGGACCTCTAGCGTAACAGTCGCGCTTGGGACCACTAGACTAATGAGGTAGTTATATTATTAATATAAAACCTACATAGGTACTATTAGATATTTTGCCGTTAAGCAATAATGTGCTAATATTATTGTGTTCCGGTATATAGAGCACGGCTGCTACGCTAGATATCCTGGGTTAAATTCCCGGGTCGAGCAAAGTGTTAATGCTTTTTCTATGATATTTCAGTTTGTAGCAGTATTTGTAGTATTTGTAGCAGTTCGGATAGATAGCTTGGGTTTGTGCCCGTTTAATGGCAATAGGGTCGTCCCTTATTATATGCGACCAAAATATGCCTGTGAACTGTGGATGTAGGTTCATCATTAGACGTCGGTCCTACTCTTCGGAGAAATATGATTGACAATGATTTTGTGTTATGTCGCATAAGAGGTCACGATTTGCAGCAATTAGGCAACAACGAAGAACAAAATACTGAAAATACTCGGACGAAGTCGCGGGCTAAGCTAGTTAGATAACAAACAATGGTTAACACTCAAGGTGACAGATGACTGAGAAGTAATTAAGTAGTGCAATAGAGACTATTAACTGACCTATTGTAAACCGGTTAATGACCTCCTTAGTGGGTGGTTCCGTACACGTAGTGACCGCTTATAATTACGATTGGGTATCAATCATTAGTCAAATAAATGGTACCGGATTCTGCCAAATATTCCGCCAAAAGTAAAATCTAAATGTTAGGTATATTGATTTCTGAGACTTTAGCGAACATTAGACATGTTGAAAATACCTTTTGTCCTAATCAAACAGCCTCTCAACCTAAACGTATATACCCTCTCCGTTCTACGTGGGTAAAAATATGACACAGAATCGAATCAACATCTTTTTTAATGACATGCATGACAGATATTTGACATGACTTCTATGGAGCGTATGTCAAAATTCGATTTCTAGCAGCGACAGTAAAACCTAAATTTGAAAAATCGAATTTGTCTTAATATTGAAGTTGTCCTTTCTGTATTTCTAGTCGCTCACTTAGTAATGTAGTCGCACGGCTTGAATTTTAATAACTGAAATAGATTTATCACAACCCACTTTTTGTAAGCTCGTTCTGGATTTTATTATTAATCAATATTCGTCGTAAGTTTAGTTAATTTTTCGCTTACTCAAATTCATACCACTCAAGTCAATGACATTATATAGTTAAATAGAGGTAGGCACGTTATCATCCTTCAAACGTGAATATTGTTTTGTGGGCAATGTGTCTTAGGTAGTGTGACATACGTGGTTGACCGACCTAAGGTACAGAATTGTGTTTGACAGCGCTATTGACAGCAGTAAATTGTAATTTTATTTAAATATGCCGTCTTGTGCTGTGCGATACTACACAAATTATCATAGGAAAGTAAGGAAAGATCATGGAGTATCTTATCACAAGTAAGTAAATAAATTAAGAAAAATAAAAATAAAAAAGTAAAATTAAGAAAGAGTCAGCACATGCCTTATTATAGTATGAAAGAAAGGGACTCAATACTTTTCATGTCACACGTCGCTACATACAGGCATACTAAGTATGGAATGCATTGACAGAACTGATAGATCAAAATCAGAAGCGACGATTTTATGGATACTTATATGTACCTATTATCTGGAAAGTTGCGAGACTTTATTTTTCATTGTGATGCGTTTTATTGACAATATTACTGAGCTTCTTATTACATAACATACCATCACGCCTGTAATCCTCCAAGAATCGGGCAGAGGTATACCGATGTACACCCACAGTTCGCCGGTGTGCTTAGGACCCATCCATGTCATGTCATAGAATAGGGTGCGAGCCTATTTCCATTCACCAGGCACAAATTCAAACTCCAAGCTGCACTGCGAATTGTATAGAAAAACCAATATCACTTTTTCGACCTGGACCCACCCAAGACCTGTAGCGTAGCAGTCGTATTTTATTTATTTTGTTAAATTTCAATGAACATATTATTAGGGAAAAAGTTGAGGCCTTTACTCAGGAGTGGGACAATACAGGCTAATTATTAGTTTACTTAAAATGTAAGTTCGCAAATAAAGTAATGATCACGGCGGTTTCACTTGCGGTCGGACAGGTTATTTTAGACAAAAGTTAGCCTTTGTCCTTTCTCAATATGCAATCTAGCTTCTTGCCTTATTTATTTAAACGGACAGACTTATTTTCGCAATAATACATAGTATGGACGGTACCTAAGTACCTAATTAGTCATTTAATCGGTTGCAGTTTGTGTTTCATTTTCTTTTTGTTACTTCTAATATTCTACTTCTTTTATTTGTAGGTTATGTACCTAATATTCATTCTGTTCAACAATAAAAAAAATCTTAATCTTTTTTTAAACGACGACACCTTTCAAATGTGTCATTTATGACAACAGCTTAGTGCTATTTCTTTTCATCTTATGCGACCTGTATCTATGCTCGCGCTCATTATTAAAGCCTAAAATATTCAGTTAAATGCCATATGGCATTTTCTACCAGTCAACCTATGGGTTTGGGAGAAATTATAATAAAAAAAAATATCTTTTTCTTCTATTTTCTTTGTGGTAATTGAGTTGGTGGCGACTATTTTGCCAATGTCAAAAAAAAAATATCATCTCACCGCTCAAATCGAAGCCACTGACGGCGACTATCACTGTTGCCAATATCAGCCACATGACCGCAACTGTCACTCACTGTAACTGTCAATGTTATTACTGATCACCACTGTTTTTTACACAATCACTTTTCCATACAACTTAAAAAAAAGAAAATCCCTTGGAAATTGATAACAAAAACAGATTTTATTTATTTTTATGGTCTTTTATTTAATCCCTTTTTATTTAAAATCCCAAATGAGGGAAATTTTTGGTTTGAATTATTAAAATTTAAAAGACCCAAAAATAAGTCGCGTGTTATGGTCGGTATATGAGTTTAATAGATAGAATTTGACTTATGAAAAATAACTACTATTATATAACCGGCGACTTCGCCGCCTATAAATTCTAAGTAAAAATGGCAACGGTGAGGCTTCCGACTACTTTTATATACAAAACTTATGCGCAGGCGAGAAGCCAAGGAGTTGGTGCTAAGGTGCCGCGCGCCTCGTAGTCGCAAGGAGTAATGACGCTTGATACCAACTTGGTCCAACCTTATTCTGTTGATAGCACTTACACACTGTTTAATTTCATCTTAACAAAAAAAAACTTAGGCAGACTTGGTTGCCCACACTTTACCGGTATGAGTTTCTAGCCTGAAATCAAAGTCTGAGATGCTACCTACTAAGAATTTAATAGAAAAATTCTTTAATTGACACTGTTTGATTAATATAAAGTTTAAAGATTTATTTATGAAGCAATAATAATGCAGTTTAATGTTGAAAAAGCTCATTAAACCGTGAGGAGTGAAAGAAGGGTGCTCTGCAGTGGGATAAACCGGTGTAATAATAATAATATGTGAAATTTGACATAAGAACCATAGGAGTTATGTAAAATTTCGACCTCCAGTAGATAAAATCTGTTTCGGCCGTAACCCGGCTCCTAGGCGGCCCGTCAACATTTGTTTTGATTGCTTCGTTCGGTAGCGGGTTTATATAATTAGTTGGTTTATCAGGAAGGATATTTTTATAGCTTCCTTATCGCTCACTGGTCTTGTGGTCGTGAATTCGCGGCTGTGGAGCGAGAAGTCCTGTATTCAATTTCCAGGATGAACAGAGCTTCGCTGATCTGGTATCGTCATGCGACGGGTTGTTGAGCTCCCTAAATTATGGTCTCGAGCTTTACAGTGAGTGCTTTGGTACATACTTACATGTGTGCCGTGGACAGTCATCATCTGCTGAGATTGGTCTACCCAAAGCCGCTGTGGCTCATTCTTCAAAAGCCCATTTCATACATTGCCCTTTTTTAAACGGCCACACCGGTTCTCTTTGAGGCTGTCACCCCATGGCTGGCATGGCAGCATGGCTCTCCCACGTAAAAATGTAAAATTGCGCCCTATATTGTAACACTCTCATTGTTACCCATGATTCTCTGAGTTTGTTCTCAGGGGTCGTCATTTATAAAATGCCGGCGCCATCTAGTATAAAGGATTGACGAAGTAGATTGTAGAAGTGTCTTTAAAAGATCTAATTAATAACTTAAATAATGAATATTATTTATGTTTTCTGTATTACTATAGTTCTTACAGTTTTATATTACCTGTAATATGTATTGTATTATCACAACATAGGAAACTCTAAAATTTATTGGGAAAAGACTAGGAGGATTATGATGATGCCTGATTGTTTCTTTTTTCTTTCTTTTCTTATTGTGTCCGTTTTTACAATAAACTACCAAAATCTGTCACCGATCTTACTGGCAAGAAATTTGGTAGGATCTCTTGGGCTCCGACTGGCTGGCTTATCACCCTTACGTCAGAGTCTGGCATGAATTAGTGCGTCTTTTGACTTTTAGGCGTGACAGTCAATCACCCCTAGTATGCTGCGGCTCCGGTCTGCAGTCCGTAAGGGTTCTGATGACTTGGCAACACATCAGCAACTCTTCTGGTGTTGCAATTGTCTATGGGCGGCGATGATTACTTTTAATCAGGTGGCTCGTCTGTTCGTTTGCCGACAAAAACAATAGAAAAAACCAACTGTAACAAAAAACATACTACGTTATTGAAATTTTCCACGGATACAAACTATTATATACTAAGTACTGACTAAGTACTGGAAAGTTAACCCTAGACATTTTATTTTTCTTTTAGGTTTTTACACAGGTATGCTATGTTATTTGGCTACGATTTTCTGCAAGGTGGAGGTAATTCCCCAGTCGGGCAACTCCAATTGTGAGTGGAATTATTCGATTCCACTATTACCTATATGTTCGAAATGCGCTCCCGATCGCGAATGTTGCCCTGACTATTAATTAGTGGCATTATGGCAGGGACCTGGACTGATTTTAACTTGTGAGTATGTTAGCTTATTAGGTTTACTTGGGAAGAAGGTTATAATTAACCAGTAGAATACATGGGTCACCTCCCAATATTTGAATTATTGTGAGAAGAATGCATGACTGTGTTTAATCCTACAAATATTATAAACGTTGCATTGAAATAAAACACTTACGCGAATATTAATTAGACATTGAAATAAAACTACTTTTTACGGATTTTATCGCGCTGTATTAATAATATTTGATTCCCGACTTTTCGGATCCTTTACAGCATCCATGGCCAGGGTAGACTAAGTTGTTGGACGTCAATACAACGCGATAAAATCCGTAAAAAGTAGTTTTATTTCAATGTCTAATTACTGGAAGTTCAGTTGTCGTATCGGTCGCGCGCGGACGTGTGTCGCTGCACGGAGTGTATAAATTTTGTGATTGGATACCGGTCCTAAAGTCATTTCCTTGTTACTCTTTAAGTGTACCCATTAAATGACCAGCCCACTGGGCGGTCCTAGACAGAGATAGCTACTTTCCTGTCAATTTGGTTTACACAAAATTCGAAAAGCACTTCTCGGATTTGCTGGGATTCGAACCGCCTCCCCGCCGCTTGAGCGCAAGCCGCGCCTTTTACCACTGGACCACGCAAACAAGTGATGCACACTGCTAAGCTAACAGTCGCTACGAACGAACGCTACGAAGCTCCGACGTCACCGCTACGACTCGGCCGCGCGGTGGGGATACCTACTACATCGTCTACGCGCACAGTTCTGAGAACCTACGCCCGCGCCTTGTTTACATTATTTTGCGATCGAAAATTGACAAGTAAGTCGAAGCAACATTACAAACAGAATTATATTCTACACCTATATTAATCTGCTGCACACTTTGAGAATAGTATGTCGCTCCAACGAACACCCCCTAAAACCTGTGACATCTACTATAGGACATACCCAGTCGGAATCGGATTTGAATTCGATACAACTCAGCGACGCCTCCTTTGTAAATATGAACCGAAACAAGCGCCCACGCCATACCCAATCGCCTGTAGAAAAAGATCACGATCTCAAGCAAGAAATAGTGGGGCTGTTGAATGATTGGAAATCAGATCTTGATACAAAATTCAATGACATGTTTGCCAAACAAAATTCGCTTATCGCTAAACTCTCCACCGAAATTTCGGAACTTAAAACACAAACCTTTAAAATTAAAGAATCCAACGACGAAATAGTAACTTCAATGGCCTTTATTAACAAGCAGTACGAGGAAATTAAGTCCGGTCTAGATTGTCTGCAAAAAGAAAGGTTGGAACAACGAAAGTGTCTGGAGAAATTAGAGAGAAGAATCCAAGATCTACAATTAAAATCTCGTTCGTCTAGCATTGAAGTAAGAAATCTCCCTCCGAAAGACAAAGAGAATAGCGAAGATCTCACATATACTGTCAGTAAAATTGGACAGGCTGTCGGAATTTCAATCTCTGCCACAGACTTAAGAGATATATATCGTTTACCGGGCAAAGATGGCTCGACTCGCCCGATCGTTGTTGAATTCCAGACCGTCCAAATGAAGACAAATACATTGTCAGCAGTTCGCGAATTTAACAACAAAAACAAAATCGTTGAAGATAAGCTCAACCATGGGGTCCCAACCCGAACAAAGTAAACATAGTTCATGTAAAATACTACTAGATGGCGTCACATGTATCGAATTGCAAATAGCGTGTGTTTAAAGTGGAAATTATACAAAAAAAGACCCTGAAAAAAATATGTACTAATTGAACACCAATTCTAAGCATGGGAAGATTAGATTTAAGTCAAATTTCCGTAATTATACGATATCTAATATTGTCCTCGTAATTCTTACTTTCTTTGTGAAAATAGATGGCACTGTTTATAGTTTTGTTTTAAAAATAGATGGCGCTGTTTGCAGTTTCTGAATTTCGATGCTAATGTGATGTGTAATTCCCGTATTTGTTTTTATAATAAAGTCGTAATAATAATAAATCTTTATTATTATCAGACGTGAAGTTTTTATAATATTTTTTTTGTACCATAGGGGTTGAAGCGCTAATACTTACTTACCTACTATGGTCTGATAAGACAATACATACTTAGAGACTTACACCTACATACCTAGGTAGTTACCAAGGTTTAGGTACCTAGGACTTACCATATACCTATACACCTAACAATAGAATTGGTAAGAAGTACTACAAAATGTTATTTAAGTTGTTTAAATAGGTTCGTACTAGGTATCTACCTAGTACGAACATATACCATACCTATCTAGGTATATAGGTATTTCTCGCACCGGCACACTTCGGCGCGGCGCTGCGCAGCGGCTCGGCCACTCCGTAGGAGCGCGAGCGCTCCGATTACAAACAATACTTACAACTACACGCGCAAATTGACGTTTGTACAAGCGCAAATAAGTGCGTGAAGTAGGGTTGCCGGCGCGCTGCATAGGTACCATATCTATAATAGGTAGTGTAGGTACATAAGGTACCTACATAGGTACATATTTCACAAAGTATTTTAAAACTAAAATCCGTTAGGTACTCAAAATGAAAAGCCAAATAAGTACCTACCTAATAATAAAAAAATCGAAGAATCTAAGAATAAAATATAAATGTTTATGCTCTTTTTAACAAAAAACACGAATATTTGGCCGTGCTCGCTCGCCAACATGATGACGAGCCCATAATAAAGCCAAAAAATAACCTACCTATAACTAGTGTGCGTTTGAGAAAGGTAAATGCGTACGCGTAGTACCTACCTATTGGATGTACTGTATTCAACGACAATACGAATTTGACGACACGTTTGGCGTAGCGGTTGAGCGATCGGCTTCTGCGTCACATGTTGTGGGTTCGATCCCCACACGAAGCAAATATTTTTTTTTATTATGATCTACAGGTAGTTGTTTCGGGTCTGGGCGTTTGTATATGTGAGAATTTGTGTTTGTAAACGCACCCACGACACAGGAGAAAATCCTAGTGTGGGGCAACGTTTTTTTTTAAAAAATAAATAAAAAATAAAATACTTAAATAAAAAATAACGATATGTATTCCTATAAATAGGTACATTTTACACTGTAAGTATTTAGATAGATAATAGGTATATAGAACATTGTTTATTCCACACCAAAAACTAATGTCAAGTAGGTACCTACCTATTTAGTTATTTAGTAGGTATGCAATTAAACATAATTGCAAAAATAATGTTCGATTTGCGGACAACCCTTGTTCACAGTCTGGCAAACGCTCCGGCAAAATGCGGGGCCTGCGGTATTTGATGTTAGGGAGGGGCGGAGATTGGGCTTTCTGTTTTTATTTATCTACCTATATAGGCGTGCACCTATCTACGTAAAAAAGATTACGTCTTTCGTAATGTTTTTTGTTACGAAAACGGTTATAAAATTTTCTATGTATATTTTTCATTTGTTGGAACTGCGAGAAGATCTCTAGGTGCGATACGTAGATAGCAGGTATTGTAAGTAAGCAGCCACCTAACCTAGGTATGTAAGTAAATAGGTACCTATATTAAATAGTAGGTAGGTACAATAAGTAACTTTAATAACCTAATAAGTTATGTCTTACCTAGGTACCTATGTAATTTAGTGTAGAGCTGTTGTAGACAAATATAGGTATGTAGGTACCTACTTATATCTAGATTATGTATAGATAGTAGCTACTTATGTAAATATTTCTGTTTACGTGTGTTAAGGCGCTGACAACACCCAAATAGGCATATCTCAAACAATTTTTTAGCCAAACCCATACAGTTTGTGATAGCGAAAAAAATATATGTTAATCTTGAACATATTCCGGAAAACATAGTTGTATTCAAAACAGGTTTTTGAAAAGTTTTCTCGATACAAAAAAATGGTAAAATAGCCTCTTAAAACGACCTTCCAACAAAAAAATCTGTATTACTAATCGATGCACATTGGTAAAATTAAGTACAATAACATATCACATTTAAATACAGAACTTAGTTGTTTTATATTTTGGAATACTTAACAAATTTTAAAGTAATTAATTGTTTTATGGTTTTGTAAAAGTTGCGAGCCTTGCATCATCCCACTTCTCTTTCTTTTCTATGCAATCCGACAGTGAGCGCATAGGCGCCCTGCTAGACGGACGTATGTCGCTTTACTCCGCGCGCTATCCGCAATTACGTATTTTGTTGTATGACAATTTCAAACATAAACATACCTACATATTTTATTCTCTTCCCAATTTAATTAAAAGGATATAGTTGTACAATAAATATAGTTCTAAGATGTAATTATAATCATTTAGAGTTCTAAGTTGTAAATATAAATAAAGTTCTAAGTAGTGAAAATAGTTGCCGTGAAAAATGAGAAACAAACAAAAATGCCGGAGGCCAGACAAAAAGCGCTTTTATACTAACAAACAAAAACATCTCATGGATATAGAATGTGACAAAACACATACACGAACAGAAATGAAATTCTAACTAAATAACTAAAATGAAACTTACGTTATCTTCTACAACTGATAGCGCAAATTCGGTTACATCGGCAGTGTTCGATTGGTCTAGTGGCAAATGCGAAGGATTCGAAGTAAGAAGTTTCGAGTTCGTAATCTGCTGGCGACTAGTGTAATTTAGGTTTTTGATCTTTTATTATTTTATTTTAAGTTTTTAGAATAATAATTATTAATTTTAATAATTTCCTAGAATTATTTAATTTTCTCTACAGTAAAAAGAGACGTTTGGCGAACAGTTTAGAAACAGGTGTAGCCTCGGATTTTTTATTTATTTATTATTTACCATTATACCTATCTTTACAAGTCTTAAACCTAATGCGATAGTGTGGCAACTTACCTATAATACTTTAACAGTTTAGACATCATAAATACAATAAATACACTTACTAATAATAATATAGTAAGTATAAATACTACTAACAGTAATAATAGTAATTCACCAGTAAGATTGTGATGTGACAATCATATTATTATACGTATAATAATTTATTATTTAGCGGGGATAGCGACAAAAAGGATCCCCTTTACTTTTAGAAAAAAAAGTCACGAATAAATCCAGTGATAAACATCAAATTTCCATAGACCTATGACTCCCTTAGAACTGGACCTATAGGAAAATACTCGTAACTTTGTCTATTGTTTCTTGCCCATTGTACAGGGTCAAAATAAATTAGCTAACGAAACTCTGCAGTCGTGATGGGTCTAAACATGATCAAAAAGACAACCACGTGCGTGTCTTTTTGAAATTCTGTTTTCTTTGTGTAAACTTCACAGACGTAATGAATGGCCATTTTTCCTTTCGAAATAAAACGTAACCAAAATATTTTTTAATGATATAAAACCACATTTTACTTTTATATACTAGCATATTTAACTACTTTGTTTAATATTAAATGGTTATTATTAATTCTTAAGCTTGTAAACAATTAAAATATAATTATGTCACAACGTATTGCAATGTGTCTACTAAAAAGAACCTAAAAAGACAGGTATTCAAAACGTTATTCTACGTATTAGACTTTTGATAACTCGAAAAAATTGAGAAGTAGTACTGCGAGGAACCGCAGCAAAATATTTAACCCATATTACACTTAGTCGGGTAACCAGACGCCATTTGTGATAGTTTGTTTACTTTACTTTCGTTCGTTTTTGTGTTTCTTTTGCCATAAATTGTGTTAATTAGTTATTGTTTTGTTTGTTCGTTGTTATTATTGATTGTTAGTTGTGTTGTTATTAATTTTAATTATTAAAAAAGTGATCCTGAGTCGTGTACTAGGTGACACCTGTGATCGTTTTATTATAAATGTTGGTGATTGTTTTCATCTGATTCAGATTAAAACTTATAAAGTCAATTAAAGGTACCTATATTCATTTCACTCCCAATTCATATTATTGTAATAAAGGTTGAACAGCCCTGAATGCCGCCATTTTTATTTTTTACCTTTAGTTAAGTACCTAACCAAATGGAGTATAGGTCATTCAGTATCAAGAATGAGATGTGTACAAATTGCCCTAATATTATAAATTAATATAAAAAAGTCGATAGCATATGCCTATCTCCGACGGATAACTCACAATAACTGCTTTTACTATTAAAATTTTAGATTAAAAAGGAATACATTTTTGCGAAGCTTATTTAACCCATATGTATCTATTAATCTGTATCTAAATAAATGTGTTTATTAAAACGGAAATTAAATATAGAATATTTGTTGCCCTTAACCTTATATATTTTAAACAAATATCTTAGAAGATATCGCAAAATAAAAATATTCGCGGGACAAAATAATTACGCGCGATTATGGAGTCCGAGGAAACTCATCTTTCGGACTCCATACATCTTAAATCCCTCTCTTCAACTGAAACCTACAAATATTTGGGTATGTCGGAGGCGTTGGGAATCAAAGAGGCTGACATGAAGCAATCATTACCATACCATATTAAACTAAATATAATAAACTACAGGGGCGTATCAATATTCAATAACTTCGGTAAAATGCTAGAAAGAATTGTCTATGAATATATCTTTACTGCATCTGTACACTGTATACCCACATCCCAGCACGGATTTGTGAGAGGGCGAACGGTAAATACAAACCTTCTACACCTAACCGATTATTTGACTACATGTATGAATGCGGGGGTCCAGGTAGACGTTATTTACACTGATTTCGAAAAAGCGTTTGACCGGGTAGATTATTTCATTTTAATTAAGAAACTAAAAGCCGTAGGAATAAAAGGAAATCTGTTAAGATGGATTGATTCGTATTTGAGGAACCGGCGTCAAGCGGTAGTTATCGGTAGTTACAGGTCTGACTATGTTGTTGTAACGTCTGGGGTGCCTCAAGGTTCACTAATTTCACCATTACTTTAATAGATCTATTTGATATTACTCAGTGTTTTCGTAATGCAAATCACCTTATGTATGCGGATGACAAAAAAATATACATGAAAATAGTCAATTTGAGCGACTGTCTATTGCTTCAAGAGGATTTGAATAGACTTACTGCATATTATAATAATAATAAAATTACAGTTAATACGCAAAAGTGCCAAACGGTCACCTTCTCGAGGAAAAAGAAGAATATAACTTATAATTTATCAGATTAGTTCCGATTTAATTCCTCGAGTATCAGACGTAAGAGATTTGGGTGTGATCTTAGACGAGAAATGCACTTTTGAGGCCCATATAAATCACATTACCAGCAGGGCCTATAAATCCCTTGGGTTTATTATACGTAATACACAGCAGCTTAATGATCCAGAATGTATTAAGGCCTTATATTTTAGTTTTGTTAGGAGTATATTGGAATTCGGTTGTGTAATATGGCGGAATGTAATATACCGGAAATATATTATAAAGGATGGCACGATTGTCATTTTTCGGGCGTGTCAACGCCCAGGAGAATCGATCCGGCATATTATTTCTGGGTGTTCTCGTCTTGCAACAGCGAGTACCTGCACAGACATAACCTAGTAGCTAGGATTATCCATCAGCAACTTGCTCTAAAATATAAACTTGTGGACTCAGAGGTACCATACTAGAGACTAGAGGTACATAGTTCTTGATGATGGTTGTGTAACTCTGTATTGGGATCGATCTATCATCACTGACAGGACTGTTATTGCCAATAAGCCTGATATAGTGGTGATAGATCGATCAGAGCGCCGTGCAATTATTGTTGATGTCAGTGTTCCGCATGACGAGAATCTCGTGAAAGCTGAAAAAGATAAGCAAATTAAATATCTAGACTTGGCGCATGAGATTGTCGACATGTGGGATGTTGACTCGGCAATCATTGTACCGATAGTTGTGACCGCCAATAGCCAAGAGCCTCGACTCACACCTATGGAGGCTCTCGTTAGACAGCTGGGTTAAGGGCCTGATACAGAAAGCGGTACTCTTGGATACGGCGCGTATTGTTAGGAGGTTCCTTTCTGTGGGGCCCTGACCGCCGGTAGCTTGGACCCTGCTCCCGATACCGGTGGACTACTATTTTTTTATATTTTTAAATGTTTTTATTTTTATTTTTAAATTCAAATATTTGAAAATGTATTTAAATATGTACATAATGAATAAAGGGAAGAAGAATTAAAATTAACAAGAAGAATGAAAGAATTCCGCAATATTTCTAGTATTAGTTTACCCGCGTTCATATCCTCAGTCCACAGTACCAAACAGTTAGCCAGAGATATCTTAGGACCTTCTGGTTGATTTGGAAGTACCGTTTCTGACTGACGCTATGACCGTTTGGAGAATGGCTTGTCCCAGTACTGATTTACTCCTGGTCCCATCTTCCCAAAGGCTTTGGGATGAGCCGCTTTGCAGTTTGACGCGGAAAGAACTACTTAATACGTCAGTCAATACTGCGGAGCGTGCTCGTCTGATGGTTGTGGGTGAATAGGAATCAGTCACGCCTCTGTCTTTTAGATTTATATGTATATATCATTTTTTTCTTACTTTCATGTATTTTATGTAAATATTCTATAATAATACGTTTCTTTTCATAATTTATATAGTTAATATATATAGTTTATCGTTAGTGGTACATAAAACACAAACGTGAGTAGTGTCTACTTTAAAAAAAAAATTGTATAAATATTTTCGACTCCACATTCCACATGCTGGGGACCACCTGAGCTAGACCAATATATTTTTATATAAAAAAGCAAATAAAAAGTTCATGTAAAACTAATGAAAATTTGGCTAATATAAGTAGGTAGTTTGGATTTTTATTTTCCTTACGCTTAGGTATATTGTTTTTAATTAATTGTAAATAAAGTTTCATAAAATAATTACCTATACATGGGTACTTGATTTTTTAATCGTCCTGTCTAATTTGTTACTAGTTCTTCGTACAGAGCAATAAATAAAACAGCGCCATCTATTGACTCAATGTTCATTATTGACCGCGTCACTTTGTTTCTTATTTGGTAGTTCGCTGTATCACCACCCTTTTAAAAAAGAGCGCTAGGTAATCGGAGCAATAGTGGGCGTGGCTAAAATACCGAAACATCGAATTTCATTAGCTGTTGTCAGCGCCTTAAGTATAAGTACCTACTTACCTAACTTTATACCTATTTAAGCGGCGGCAGCCTAATGGCTAGGGCGTCGGACTTGCGATCATGTGGTTGCCGGTTCGAACCCCACCCATTGCACTACCGACGTGAATCCACTCGTAACAGAAGCATTTAGCTTAGCACGAGGGGTTAACAAGAATACTAGTAATGTGCGACACACATTGCTAAGTTTTTTTATAAAAAAAAAATCTCTTTACCTTTGATTTAGACTTTGTGCATTCTAGGTACCTACCTATTTGGAATCGTAATGAAAAAGTCCCAGAAGAAGACTGCCAATTAGCTCAATTCATTTATGTACCTACTTAGCTAATTGGCAGTCTCGTCAGTAAGTAGTCAGGCAGGTACATATATTCATATGTACCTACCTGACTACTTACTTATCTAATTACAAGTAGGTAACTATCTAGGTAGGTAAAAAACTAGAATAGGTAGGTACCTATTCTAGTTTTTTGAACCTACTCTATTTATGTTTTTTGGGTTCCACAATAAAGTGGTTATAACAAACTATAAAACAAACCACGATTCCCGTGCTACTATTGTGCTTGAAAATGACGAGACTCAGTTTTTGATGTACCTCCCTATTTACATACCTACCTAACCCACGTGCGCGATAAGTTGGGACTTTTTTTTTAAAGAAAACGTTGCCCCACACTAGGATTTTCTCCTGTATCGTGGGTGCGTTTACAAACACATATTCTCACATACACAAAACGCCCAGACCCAGAACAACTACCTGTAGATCATACAAATATTTGCTCCGTGTGGGGATCGAACCCACAACACGTTGCGCAGAAGCCGATCGCTCAGCCGCTATGCTAAACGTGTCGTCAACTTCAGCGACTAAGCGCAGTGACGTCACAGACGCGTGCTTGATGCTTGTACAAGGCACAAAAAATATCACAATCACAAATCACAACGAACCTCAGCCCGTGATTTTGTCTGCCCTATTAATTTAATTCTGCCTTTATTGTACACGGGAACAGCGCAGCTTTATATTAATCCTTAAGTAGGTACCTACTTATACATAGAGGTCATGGGTTCCATCCCCAAGTCGAGCAGTGTTATTGGGTTTTTCTATGAAATTCTCAGTAGCAGCCCGGAGTCTGGATTTGTGCCCGGTTAATGGCAATAGGCTCGCCCCCTATTACATGGGATACTCCTCTGCCTAACCCTTCGGGGAATATAGGCGTCATTGTACTGTGAGTTAGGTACTTAATAAAATTATTAAGTAGGTATGTACCTACTTATCTTGCTATGAAAAACAATTTTGACACACACATCAATTAGAAAAATAATGTCTGCCCATCATGGATTAAAAAAATACTTTTTTTTTTAATAAAGCACCGCGAGTAACCTTTAATTTCACACCCATATAAGTATATTTATTAAAAAAAATAATGTCTGCCATCATAGATTTCAAATTAATGTCTTTTTCGTAATCAGCACATTGAAAAACCTCGAAATTGACACCCATATTAGGTACTAATATTATCAGTGCCCTTATCAATTGTCCGCCATCTTGGATTTCAAAATTAATATCTTTATTGAAATCAGCAGCCCAAATAACCTTAAAATCGACACCCATATCAATTTGGAATTAGAACATTACGAGAATAAAATAAGCGTAAGTAGGTATTGGTAGTCATAAAATAAAAAGTATTAAATACAAACACAGGTCCGCCCGACCAGTAAGTACTTACTTACCTACTCGGGTAAACTGAGCATCCGTAGGTACAAATACCTCTATACGCAGCGCACCCCGTAGTAGGCATGTAAGCGCGCGACCATCAGCAAGTTACGAGTACGAATTACGATGAACTTACTCATAAATAAGAATAAGTACCTAGGTACTAGTACTAAAATAGACGAAATGTCGTATCGTGTATGTATACGTAGGTACCTACGTCCTGCCAGTTCGAATGCGCACTAGCGCCATCTATTGGTAAAACTTGAGGCGCTAATAGATGGCGCATGCAGCAAGTGCGTTGCATACGACATCTATCGCCGACAAAAGAAAAAAAACCTGGCCCGAAGAATCCCGCCCGTTACGAAGGTCCCGATTCTTTGTATGGGATGAGGCATCTGTACTAGTATTATATTATCTGTGGCTCAACACAGAATTAATAAAAATCCCTGGAAAACGACAACCAATATATGTAGCCAACTACCTACCTGTGAGCTCTAAGAAACTATTCCATGCAGCCCGAGAGTTTGCCAAGCTAAACAAATTTAAATACTGCTGGACTTCTAACGGTAATATATTCCTTCGCAAAGAACAAGGGGACAAACAAATACTAATTTCATCAGAACAAAGTCTCCTAGATTTGAAAGAAAATTTGTGACTAGCTAACCAATCATTATTACCTCTATACTGTTTTCTTCTCGTTTTATTTACCGTTTTAATACCCATATCTGTAATCTGTAGAAATACTTTTAAGAACAATAGCAAGTTTGTTTATATTATTATAATGTTTTGTAAAATTTTCAAAAGAAGGACCAAATCAATGACACTAACGAACACACAAACATACTACACATATCACACTCACGCATATAAATACTATAAAATCGCAACACTAAGCATACACTCACTATTACATCTACACATCCCTTTAACATGCTGTAGGACATTTCCAGACTCTCTTTTTTATAATCAATGGCCAACATAAACAATATTAACGAAGAATTAGACTCACTTGAACACACAAACTCCTACGTTTGTCAACCAGAGGACTGCCCATCATTCCTTCCTCGTGCGAACTATGCTGTCAAGATATTTCATATAAACATCCGTAGCATCAACAAAAATTTTGAACAACTCCGGGTATTATTAACGATGACTGATGTAGGATTTGACATCATCGTGCTGACTGAGTGTTGGCTACGCGGAGTGGAAAACCTACCCTGTTTAGAGGGGTACACTGTTTACTCCACGAGCTCCGCGCTTAATCGGAGCGATGGTGTCGTTATGTACACTAAAATAAACTTGTCATGTAAAATACGTGAACCGTCATTTAAGGATGCAAGTTGTCTGATATGCCAAATTAAAGATATCGTTACGGTCGTGGCTGTATATCGCTCACCTTCTCTAAAAACAAGAGAAAATTTCAATAGCTTTGTAAGTAGCCTGCACGATGTTTACAACACCCTATCGTCTAAAGTAGTTTTAGTTGGCGACATAAAAATCGATATATGCTCTAACAGTTTAGACCCCCTACGTGATGAATATCTGACCTTCAACGCGACCCACGGACTTTTCCCAACACATACCTACCCTACAAGAAATACAACTTGTCTAGACCATTTTCTGACGAATGCTAATTCCCCTGCTACAACTCTTGTACTACAGTCCTATGTGACGGATCACATGCCAATCGTATTATATATAGATATAACTACCCCCTCTAGTAAACCAGCAACAAAAAAAGCTCTTTTAGACTACGACAAAATTAAAGCAGATCTGGAAAACACCGACTTTAAAAATGTGCTTACGACCGAAGATGCTAACTTTGCTGCCAATTTTCTTATATCTACAGTCTTGAAAATCATACAAAACAACACAAAAACTACCACAGTAACTAGAAAAAGCAGAATCCTAAAACCATGGATATCGCCAGGTCTACTCCGTTGCATAAGGCATCGAGACAGACTACACATCAAAGCTAAAAAAGCGCCAGACAACATGACTGCTAAATTGATTTATACGCGCTACAGAAATTACTGTAACCGGCTCTTGCGAAAACTGAAAACAGCCTATGAAAAAAGCCTGATTGAGAAAGCTGGTAATGATCCGAAAGCCCTCTGGACAGCAATAAAAAACATAACAAACACCCAAAAAGTTAAAGTCAGTCCCACAGAACTCCTTCAAATATACAGTGACCCCAAAACGTCTATAAATCATGTCTGCGATTTCTTCGCAAGTATAGGACAAAATCTGGCCGATAAAATACTCGCCTCCAAATCCATCCAAAACAACAATCCGATAACACCAAGTGCTAGTAATCTGGCCTCTCTCAACAGCCCTGTAAACTCGATTGGTATTAAGGAAGTCGAAGAGTCTGACGTTGAATCCATAATACTGCAACTCCGCACTGACTCCGCAACAGGTTGGGATGGCATCTCATCACAAATAATAAAACAATGTCGCCACATTTTATTAGCCCCCATCACCCATTTATGCAATATCGCAATAAACACAGGAGTATTTCCAGATATACTTAAAAAAGCGATAGTACATTCGGTATACAAGAGTGGAGACAGAGACTGCGTCAACAACTACCGCCCCATAGCAGTACTATCTTGCATCTCGAAAATTCTGGAGAAAATATTAAACCGGGCACTCAAGAACTTTTTAGAAAAATTTAAAATCCTATCTGCTAACCAATATGGTTTCCGCTCAGGTTACTTTACCGAAGATGCCGTACTGGACTTAACAACGACAATTGTAAAAAACTTGGACAGTAAAAATAGGTGCTTATGTATATTTCTCGATCTATCTAAAGCCTTTGACACGGTCTCTGTCCCCATCCTTCTGGCTAAATTAGAGAAGCTGGGAATGCGAGGAAATGCATACAAAATTGTTAAGGACTACCTAGCCAATAGGAAACTGCAGGTCAGAGTAGGCAATGTTGATAGGGATGAGACTGCAGTGTGCTACGGTGTACCTACCGCAAGGGAGTATATTAAGTCCGACCCTTTTTCAGCTCTATATTAATGACCTCTGCCAAATCTCCCTCCGTAACACTAACATTTTTACATACGCAGATGACACAGCAATTTTTGTCTGGGGACCAGACTGGGATACCGTTAAAGAAATAGCTGAGTACTCTCTATCAAAAATAATGAACTGGCTTGCAGACAACTTGCTGACGTTAAACATCTCCAAAACATACTACGTTGCCTTCTCGATCAGAAAAACTAACTCTCCACCACAAAATTTCTCCATCATAGCCCATAATTGCCTTTCTAGAAACGCCTGCACATGTCTACAAATCGCCCGAGCTGAACATGTTAAGTACCTAGGAGTACATATTGATAGTGGACTGAGGTGGGACAAGCAGATAGACACAGTCACCTCTAGAGTGAGGCGACTAATACACATTTTTAAACCGCTAAGAGAATGTGCTCCACTAGAAAAACTAAAACTTATCTACTTAGGCCTATGTCAGTCCATTATCCAATATTGCATTCCGGCTTGGGGTGGCGCCGGCAAGACGCTTCTTCTGGGTCTGGAAAGAGCACAAAGAGCTGTGCTCAAAGTAATGACTAAAAAGCCTTATAGATACTCCACCGAAAAACTATACTCAGACTGCAAAGTGCTAACAGTTCGACAGCTCTTTGTGCTCAAGTCCACCATGAGAAGACATCGAAGTGTCCTGAGCCCCGATCCAAGCAGACGTAGCAAGATGCCAGTATGCCCACGCATTCCTTGTAAGACATCCTTTGCCAGAAGTCAACAAAACAGCATAAGCACAAAATTATACAACGATATACACAAAAAACTCTGCATCGCAGGACTAAATAACCACAACCTTAAAATCACTCTTACAGACTGGCTTCTCAAAATGGATTATAATACAACCGAAGAATTACTGAAATTCATTGCATAGCCTACACACACACTTACGATTCACTTTCTCAAACAACACAACATTCTCAACATTCACACAAACAGCTCCATCCACATCCAGGTAACACAAAAACGAATAAACACAAAATCACACACATACCCAATATACAAACACATACATACACACACCCACATTTAATCATACCCACTCAACCATACATGGTCCACTCACGTAATAACCATAATATTAAAATCATTTAACCCTTGTATACAGCGGCAACGTTCACCTGCATGCACAAAAAAAATAAAATATGTAAATTGTAATTTTAGAGTAACTTTACACGACTGAACACTGCCACCCAAGATACAAGTACCCGCTTAGTTTGGGAGACAGTATCAGTACCTAAAGCACAATACAATTTCTTGTGTCTATTTTTAAGTATTCTTTGTGAACTGTATAATTTGCGACAATAAAGATTTATTATTATTATTATTAATTAATATTCGCGTAAGTGTCAGAAACGATGCATTATTTAATTAATAATTTTCCTAATATAGACTGGATGGATGGTTATGGACCCCTCTTTAAGGAATCTATTATTTCGGATAAGTACTGTAAAGATTATATGTGTTACTATATACTTTGATTTCATACTTTACTATTTGATTGATTTTGTACATTACTTTTTTGGGGCACGATAGATACACAAATGCTCGTGTCAGTAACTTGCCGTTCAAAGTAAAACCGCAAACTAGTTATGATATATCACTATCGTGAACACGATAACGGTACACGCGATCAGCTCTTAGAGCAATGCGGATGCTGGGAAAACCCTGAGATGAAAGGAACAATACAGTAGTTAGGTAATAATTAAATTGCTAATCGGAACCGTCCTTAATGGCTTTTTAACATAACGTGTCATAGTGATAGCTTAGTGGTATGACCGTTGGACTGCCAAGTCAAAGGTCTCGAGTTCGAACCCAAGGCACGTACCTCTGACTTTTCGAAGTCATGTGCGTATTAAATAGTTATTTATCACGCGCTTAAACGGTGAAGGAAAAAAAATCGTGAGGAAACCTGCATGCCTGAGAGATTTTCACGATGGCGTGTGACGTCTGCTACCCCGCACTAGGCCAGCGTGGTGGGCTATAGCCTAATCCCTCACATTTTGAGAGGAGACCCGTGCCCAGCAGTGGGACAGTATAATGAGTTGAATTGGATCACGTATGTATGTATAACGTGTCATCACGCCTGCATTCCCCGATGGGTTAGGAAGAAGTGTACTTAATGTAACACCCACAATTCATTAGTATGCTTAGGTCCCATGTATTAGGGCACGAGCCTATTGCCACTATCTCAAGAGCGAGCCCGAACCAATTGAGCGAGTTCGGGGTGTAGATAACTTGGAGTGTGCAACAGTACGACATGATGGAACTGCAAATATAGTATATGGTTCCTACTGCGACGGGAGTTATCAGGAACAAATAATTGACACACTTGGTTGTCAATGTCGGGAGCGTCAATATTTGATTTTAAGATTTTGCATAAAGCAATATGGAAAGTTGGTTGGTATGAACTGTGTACACGCCTGTATCTCCGAGGGGTTAGGTTTTTCTTTCTTTTCTTTTAATATATATTTTGTTGATATGGTTTTACACTTAGGAACAGTTAACACCAATCGTACCTAAGTACCTACAGTTATCCACTGATTGTGAGCAGAATCAATGTAAACAGATCCGTGGATCCGTTGATCCTGTACGGACGTGATACCCATATAGTATCCATCAACTATTTCGTTCAACACTTTGGCAATGATAACTTTGGTATGAACCGACCATTATTGTGAATCTATTAGCTAAAAATATTCGTCATATTTATAAGCATTCCAATTGCAATGTAGGTAAATCTTGGGCGTTGACTGATTGCCACTTTTCGTATAAGTCAAAAATTATTCAACAATTCTTGTTAAAAATGTGTGAAATTATATCTACTAAAAGTGTAATCAGTGTCCATTATCATATACTCAATACTCAATTCGTTTATTGCACTCCACAATGTGCAATATATTATGTAATTTTTAATATAGATATTTTAAAAAGTAACGTAAAAACAAATACATTTTTAGAATTAATGTCTGAATATAAACTAATACAACACATAAAACATCCTACACATGTTACACAGACGGTCGCAACATGTTTAGATCTAATATTTACAAATTTTAGAAATAAAAGTATACAGGTGTCTGTTACCGAATTGGGATTTTCAGATCATTGCAGTACAGCTATAACCTTTGAAACACTACAACGTTATGAACATGCCACTTGGTATATCACTAAGCGATTGTATTCCAAAAATAATATAGATTACTTTAAAACCTCACTAAAATCAGTAAATTGGTGCGAAATCATATTACCTCAAAATAATATAAACCAAAATTATCAAGCGTTTAGTGATATGTTAATTAAAATATTAAACCAATCCATTCCAAAGCGTAAAATTAAATTAAAGAAGTATTCTACAAAGTATTGGTTGACAAAAGGACTAAAACTTTCGTGTAAAAATAAAAGACTGTTAAAAATTTTATGTACAAAATCTAATAATCCAATCATTAAACAATACTACAGAAAATATGAAAAAATACTAAAACGAACGGTGATTGCATCAAAAAAAATTCATTATAGTAATAAATTAAAAAAATCCAATAATAAAGTTAAAGCAATGTGGAATATAATAAATGAACGTTATAATAAAAAAACAATAAAAGAAAAAATAAATATTCAGCTACAAATAAATAATCGTCTTGTGTCTGATCCAAACCAAGTTGCAAACAAGTTCAACACATTTTTTGCATCTATAGGTGGGGAGAGCATACCGTCGTCGGACTATTGTAAGCCATGCGGCCGACCTGTGCTCCAGCCTACAGAAAATACCTTCTTCCTTAGACCGTTAGATTATCGCGAAACACATAGAATAATTAAAAACCTAAAAAACAAAAATAGTTTTGGTATAGATGAGCTACCGCCATCCCTAATCAGACAATGTGCAGATGAGCTCGCCATACCATTTTGTGTACTAATAAATCAGTCCTTTGAAAGTGGTACTTTCCCCGATCTCTTAAAAAAAGGTATAATAAAACCAGTGTATAAGAAAAACGCAAAAACAGATCCCAATAACTACCGCCCCATTGCTCTCTTACCTACCTCTTCAAAAATTTTCGAAAAAGCTATGTGTGACCGAGTGTATAACTTCTGCGAAAGATACGAAATTTTTGATGAGGGACAAAACGGTTTTCGTAAGGAACGCTCAACAGTCCTAGCCGTATATAAATTCATTCAAGAAGTCCTAAACATTATAAATAAAAAGGAATACGCAGTCGGTATACTCTTAGACATGACGAAAGCTTATGATAGAGTACAATTTAATATCCTACTGGACAAACTTTACGGAATAGGAATCCGCGGGACAGCACATCAATGGTTTGCATCATATTTAAAAAATCGAGAGCAGTATGTTGAAATAGAATACTATAATAATGACCACAAAGAGATTACCGGTATAAGATCTGAAAAAATTATAACAAATTCATCTATTCCCCAAGGTAGTGTCATCGGATGCTTACTATTCTTAATTTATATTAATGACCTCCCAAAGATATTGAAAGAATCATGCCACTGTGTCCTATTTGCAGACGATATATCCCTGCTCACTTCATGCCATAATGATATTAACCTTAACACACATCTCCACTCCTTACTTGACAAAACAACTAAATGGATGAATGACCATAACCTAGAAATTAACTACAATAAAACGAAATTAATGACATACTATCCCTATCAAAGACCTCCAATAAATATTAACTTCAGCTCTAACGGTACAAAAATAGAAAACGTTGATGACTTTACATTACTAGGACTTACTATAGACACGCACATTAGCTGGAAGACACATGTAAAAAACATACGCACAAAAATTTCTAGATTTTCTTATGCCCTCCGAGAAATAAAAAAAACAACCAATATACAAACAGCATTGACTACCTATTATGCCTACGCTCATGCATGGTTAAGCTACGGCATAATTATGTGGGGTAACAGTACCGAAACTCCTACACTATTCATCTTACAAAAGAAACTAATACGTATACTCACAAACATAGATCAAACTGATAGCTGTAAACCTTTCTTCATTAAGGTTGATTTACCCTCCCATGCATCTACATCTTTGAGATATGTAAATTTGTAAGAAAATACAAAATCTTTTTCACAACGCGCGAAGACAAACATGCTGGTCGATCTCTAAGACACAAAAACATGCTAATGCTACCGTCATCTCGTATAACGTTACACTCAAGCAGTCCGTATGTAATGTGTATAAAAAAAATATATAATAAAGTACCAGAATTACTAAAAAGGGAAACTAGTGAAACAACATTTATAAATAAACTAAAACAAATACTTATTAAAAAAGCATACTACACAATTGATGAATATATGAATGACAAACAAATAGTTTAAATAGAATAAAATTAAGAACACTATTGATAATAATAATTTATTAATGCACATATTTAAAATTCTAATTCATTAATATTAATGTTTTTTTTTTATATAATTATTTAATAATCCCTACATTAACATAATAAATAACTACGCGTCTAAATTCACAATACAACTGAATAGAACAAATAGTACCCAAATTATACATACATGCAATACTATAATAATAATAATTAAACTTCTAAAATATGTACTTAAATTATTAGAATAAAGAATAAATAAATAAATAATATAATATAATTCTAAAACTAAAATAATAAAGTTATTTAATTACTAAATTACATTACATAAATACAATAAATAAAATAAGTTGTATTTTAAAATTAAATATTTAAAATACCAAGTACCATAATTTAAAACAAACAAAACAAAACAAACTTAGTAATAATATTTTTTTAAATGGCATAAATAAATTAGTACTTCCTCTCTCCTATATTGCTGTGCCCGACAGGGTCCACAATGTACTATTAATAATGTATACTTACCATCCAAAAAAACTTTGTGGAACGCAATAAATGAATGAATACTGAATAATTATATACATAATTACTTATTCTAAAATTATTTAGAAAACTCAAACCCATTATCATTCCAAACATTGTCTAAAATAGGTGCTTATAAAACTATTTTTTTACTATGTGGAATAGGTAAATTATCTTCAAAGACCTGTCGCTAAGTGCGACAAGTTATGCTGGCGAAAGAGGCCGCAGAATGGGAGAGAAAAGCATCCACCTCTCTCTCAATCGGTAGTAGATTATATCTAGACAGCCCCTATCCAAGAATTTTCTCAAAGGATATGGGAAGGGAGGGGGAAATGTCGGACTATTAGCGATTAAATAAGCTGTATGCTCCCTGTATGCTGTATACGGGGCTATCAGCAAATCTTATATCCTATCGATCAATTTATAACCTAAGCCCCAGGTGTTCACTCAAAGATAAGTTTAAAGAGATTAATATAATGACCGTTATTTCTCAGTATATTTATGAAAATTTATTGTATGCGCACAAAAATATTGATCTCTTCTCTAAATACAGTGATATCCATAATATTAACACTAGAAATAAAGACAGGTTCATTGTTCCTCCAACTAGGCTCCAGAAAATCAGTAAGTCATTTAAGTGTCAATGTATACGCTTTTACAATAAAATCCCAGGTCATTTCCAACATTTAAGTCATAATAAATTTAAGTCATACATTAAGCAAAAGCTTTGTAAAAAGGGTTACTATACAGTTAAGGACTATATGGAAGACAAAAATGCTTGGGATTGAACTACTCTCGTTAACAGGGTTATTTTTATTAAAGTATTGTGTATTGTGCAGCCACTGATGTTGCATTTAGCATCTACTTATAACAACCCTAAAATTAATCTTGCTATCTTATTGCCAGGCGGTCAAAGCTTGTCAAGCTCACTCAAATGTCCTGCTGATGGTGTCGTTGTGTGACGGGCCGTTTTATTCCCTACAACATGGTTGAGTCGAACGGCGCTGATACACACGTCATGCCCGTGAACGGGTGCTGTCTGTCGGGGCTGGTCGGTTTTTACTTGCTATGGCAATGTTTTGTTATTTATTGGGTCACATCAAACTGCATAATGCAAACTACACAGAACAGAATTGTTAATGTTATTGAAGAATAATGATGTAAATATGTTCTTTTTTTAGGTGTCTGGGACTCCTTGATGGTTCCTCTTCACATGACCCACTTTTGGGACTTGACATTGTGTATCCGAAATGTAATGTGACAATGTTATTTTGAGTGTTGACATCTTAATTGTTATGACATTTTGATTGTTATCACATTTTCATTGTTATGACATTTTATTTGTTGACATTTTAATTACTCTTTTATTATTGAATTGAATTTTGACATCCATGAATTTGTTACTATTTTGCCGCGATTTCATAAAAAAAAATATATAATTTGTAAATGTGAGTACCATGTAGGCTTTTGATACATGATAATTAAACAAGCTTATTGTAGTCTGGAGGCTTTGGGAACTTCATTAGACCTACACGAATGTCCTGCTGATCTGGTATGGTCGTGCGACAGGTCGTTGAGCTCCCTAAATTATGGTTGAGCTACACGATGACTGATGCATGCGTGCCGTCAGTTGGGACTGGTCTACTCAAAGCTGCAATGGTTCTTTCCTCAAAAGGCCATTTCAGACATTACCCTACATCGTACCACTCACATATAAGTGTTCTTCCATGTCTGGACTTTAAAAGAGACCATGATTCTCTGAGTTTGTTTCGGTGTTTCTTCTCAGAGGTCGTCAGTTAGGAAATGCCGAAGCCATCTAGCTAAAAAAAAAAACCGCAAACCATTGACATGTAAAAGTATCTCTAAAGATCTACTTGCAGAATAAATAATTTCATTTCATTTCATTTCATTTCATTAATACTTATACAGTTGGCGGTGACAGAACTCACCAGGAGATACTACTTGCGTTTGAAGGGTGATGTAGCCAGAGTAATTACAGGACGAACAGGGAACAATAATGTTGGCACGTTAGGTATTGCTTACTTGGCAATGCAGCGGTATCAACCTACCAACCCAGACAAATTGAGCATAACAGCACAAGAGTACACATACCGCCACACCATATACTTTTAAAGTAAACTAGCTTCTGCCCGCGACGTCGTCTGCGTGGACTTCACAATTGGATCCGACCTGGATAAAAAGTAGCCTATGTGATATTCCAGACTATAATATATATCTCTGTCTTTTTGTGTTTTTTTGCATTTTCCATGCTAAGATTATTAAGTTATTTTTTAGTAAAGGAAAAAGTTCAATCGCGGGCAGGATTCGAACCTGCGTCTTCTGGTTTGATATACCAGACGCTCTGACCTCTAAGTACGACAAATTCAGTAGCAAGTTACTTCTCAGCCCCTGTCTGAATCGAGTGTCGACCAGATTTGACGTGTTGTTGCTATAATAGGTTTTGTAGGCGTATTTTGTTTTGTAGCAAGTGATTAAATAAAATGGGACTCTGATGCGGGAACTCGTACTCGCAGCACCACCACCGCAGTGGCAAATCAAATATTCTACTACTGGTTAATTTTTATCTGTCTGTCTATTTTTAATTGGTATGCACAACACGCAAAAAATTTTGCACGAAATTGGATGCAGATTCGAGGTCTAATTTGATATCGGCTGCATGTTTCATCTTGATAAGCCGCATACAAACCGAGTTATAGTGAGGTGCCTGTACCTACCCGCCGCCCGGCAGCGCGCCGGCAGCGGTATTTATTGGGGTATACTCATTGGGGCTATTCCTCGAAGCGCACCCAACCAAGCGCACCTAAAATATTCCTCGAAACGCATCTATTAGGTGTGCTTGAAAAACAAATTAAAAATATTACAATTTTATTCCTCGAAGTCCACCTATGATGAAACATAGGGAAGGTCATGGAGATCATTTAGATCATCTAAAACGATAAATAAATGATATCGATAGGCGTTTTGAAATTAATCTGTCCTAATTGTTTACTTATTAAAACTACCAGGAAAGTATATTTTTGAAAAGTACCAGGGCAACATAAATGAACAGAAGTTGTGCACCAATGATTATTACGAGTATTTATTCACTGTAGAAAGAATCTTAAAATTCAACTGTTCTACTTCTTCTGCCCTTATATTCGGCATAGCTGTGGCAGGCATATTGCTGTTCCAATGCCGCTTAGAAAATTATAATTGTGTATTTTTATTTTATTTATTTTTACTTTGATTCATTTATATATATGACATGATTTTAGTTGACGGTTTTGTGATGATTTTATTTTGATTTATGATTTTATTTTTGTATGGTATTTTATTTTTATATTATTTTATTGAATTTGTGATTTTGTAATTATTATGAGTCTTTTGTTACTCGACAATAAAGAATAAATAATAATAAATTAACTTACTCACAACAATCAGAAAAACAGAAAGTAGTTGCATGCGATACTACTTAGCTGATTACATGCTTTTTACCATATACCACCATCCATTTTGTTAATGAAAAGTACCAGGGCATCAGAAATGAACACTAAATAGGCACCCAAGTGGAAATGCTCGGCTGGATTCAGAATCACTCGGTGAACGCGACTCTAGTATTCTACAGGGAAGCGGGGCTAACGACAGCAATTGGTGGACTCGTGTATGGTGTGCAATGCTCTTCGCACCCCACTCTTTTTTTTCCCCACTCCCCGCTATAATGCATTTTTTTTAAACCTATCTATGGTCATGGAGTTTTTAATTTTTACAGACTCTAAAAGAGCGTTATAGTTATCGATATCTTCCGTTAGATAATAGACATCTCTATTGACACCTTGACCACCGGGTGCGCTGGGAGGAATATTTTAGGCTCGCGTATACGAACATACGCGAGCATTTTTTCGCCTGATCTAAATTGACCCATGTCCACGAAATATTAAAATGGATTCACTACAGAGCGCCGGCGGCGGCGCCGGCGCGACATTGACCGACCTGAGCTGACGCGATAAACAACTTTTGCACTCCAAAATACTATTTTTGCGTCCGCCGTCATGCCGGAGGTCAATTTTATCTTTTCATTTTTCTAGTAGAAACATAAAAACGAAACTAGTTACGTATTTTTTCGGATCTGTGCCCGGTTAATGGCAAACGGCGCCTATAATTAGTACGCCTCTGCCTTACCCTACACGGGAAATACAGGCGTGATGGTATTATTATATAGTCAAATTTAAAAATCATTTATTCAAGATACAAATTAGTTTTACATTATTTTGTTATTTAGTTCTTCGTTGGGTAGGGTATAGTGATAGAGAGAATTTCTATTGAATCCTGTCGGTTTATCAGTTTTTCCCTGTTATTACAATTCCGGTACCGGGAAGATTATAACCCTGTATCTGTAATTGTTGAAGATCTTGTCCTTGTGATGTTTGCGATCCAACCGGGCCCAACTGCAGTGACAAGGCCACCAGAATAATGGCGACCTACAAAAAAATACATCTTGTATGTACTTGGATACACAAATGAAGAAAAATCACTGTTTTTTTAGTTTTTTACGTGGGAGAGCCGTGCTTCGGCACGAATGGGCCGGCTCGACCGGAGTGATACCACGGCCTCACAGAAAACCGGCGTCAAACAACGCTTACGTTATGTTTCGCCGAGTGAGTGCGGTTACCGGAGGCCTAATCCCTTTTTAATTCCCCGGCAACGCACTTGTGACTCCTCTGGTGTTGCGGGTGTCCATGGGCGGCGTTAATCGCTTACCATCAGGCAATCCGTCTGCTCGTTTGCCGTCCTATCCCATAAAAAACAAGTAAAATGTAAGTAGGTACCTATTCAATAAAATATTTTAATGCAATAGGCTCGCCCCATGTAAATTATATGGGACCTAAACATACTGGCTAACTGTGGGTGTACATTAGTACGCCTCTGCCTAACCTTTCGTGTGCCTAGCCCTAATACAGGCGTGTTATATTTACACCTATGTTATATTAGATTCGGTAATTAAATCAACAAATACTATAATTTTATTTACAACTAGCTGACCCGGCAGAGCATTTTCATATTTATTCACCTTTTAAACCTTCTCTGGACTTCCACAAATTATTCGAGACCAAAATTAGCCAAATCGGTCCAGCCGTTCTCGACTTTTAGCAAGACTAACCAACAGCAAATATTTTTTATATAGATAAGATATAAGATTATTTTACTTACCATTAGAAACTTTATAAAATGTTGAATGTTGAATACACCGAGTACTCGTGAATGACTGACTATGTAAACAATATAGATATATTATTAAGTAAATCAGTTAAAGACCGAGTGATCTTAGTATTAATATATTATTATGTACCTACCTATCCTCATTTCACAACTACTTCTGTATTTCAGGTTTAGAACAGAATAATCTTTAATGTACACTACAATAAGAAGTTAAAGTGAAAAGGGTACTGTTGCGACTAACATTTAGAAGTTACGATGATAATATTCAATGATGGCAGCGACCTGGAAAGGTCGTTGTAATGCAAGGTCGTCTGGTACATATCGCTATTAGCGATAGTCCCGCCATTGCCCACAGGTGCAATGGCGGGACTGCGCGTATATTATATCCACTTTTTGTAGTAACAGTTTTTTTTATTATATGATTATATGCGAAACACTGACTGCCTCATTAGTCTACTGGTCCCAAGCGCGACTGCTACACTAGAGGTCCTGGGTTCGATCCCCAGGTCGAGCAAAGTGTTATTGAGTTTTTCTATGAAATTCTCAGTAGCAGCTCGGAGTCTGGATTTGTGCCCGATTAATGGCAATAGGCTTGCCCCCTATTACATGGGAACTAAACATACCGGCGAACTGTGGGTGTACACTAGTACGCCTCTGCGTAACCCTTCGGGGAATGCAGGCGTGATGATTTATGTTATGTTTATAATATGAATATTTTGCCAAAAAATAATGCCATAAAAGTTTAAATATTTATAATTAGGTAAGTACTGTTATAACTTTTAATATCAATAAGATTGCTAGCCTGTAAAGATTATATATTGCTATACCCCATTGGTAGATTGTGGATACCTCTAAAAAATTGTGAAACACCCTTAGGTACACAGTTTTAAGCAATAAATATCTTTAACTATGTCTTTGACTTTAAAAAGTAAAATAAATACCGAGACGTATTTTCAGTGGTACACACAAAACTGTGAGTAGTTCTACAGGTGGCTAGGATAAATACGATTGTCTATTACTGAATGCAATTTGTCAATTTTAGTAATTTATTCAATACTCGCGACCCGCTCGCGGTTTCACCCGCGCTGCTCCGTTCCTAAGAGGCGTAGCGTGATATTATATAGCCTATGTTACTCAGTGATAATGTAGCTTTCTAACGGCAAAAGAATTTTTGAAATCGGTCCAGTACTTTTTGAGCCAATCCGTTACAAACATACTTACATACAAATCTTTCCTCTTTATAATATTATACTTAGTATAGATTTATGTGTTTTTTTTGCAGTTTGGGTATTAAATAAATGTATTTGACACGGACACGGCAAAGCAATCTATAGCATTTTAAGCGTAATAACGTTTTAGCTAAAATTATTATGTCGTTTTTAAGTAACTGATAATGTGGACTACTTAGGTTATTTGCACATCGTAGGTATCTTTATATAAGTCGGGTTTGTTACAACGCTTCTAACTCGAGAACGTATGGACCGATTTGATGGCAGCGAAAATGAACATTATGAAGAAAATCAATTTTCTCATACATTTTGTATCGGGAACGGATTTGACAGAGATAAAACACGGAACAAATGAAAATGGCGTTATTTTCAGTGAGGTTTTCTGTTTTGGTAAGGCCAGTAGATGGCGTTATATGCATTGTCCGAATTCCTCATAAGCTGCTGGTGTGATTTTGATTACTTTTTTGTGTATGTTTAAATGGGTCCTTGCACGGTTTAGATTTACAATTTGAGCAGGGTGGGTGGCACCGCAATCGAGTTCTACGATTTTTTTTATATATAGCCCGAGACATGGAAAAGGGAATGAATGATATTTCTTCTCTCTTATTTATCATTTTATTTTAATTGCCTAGATATAGATGTTTAATAATGTTTGAATTTATATTATGAATTATAACATACCATCATACCATCACGCCTGTATTCCCCGAAGGGTTAGGCAGAGGCGTACTAATGTACACCCACAGTTCGCCGGTATGTTTTTAGGTCCCATGTAATAGGGGGCGAGCCTATTGCCATTAACCGGGCACAAATCCAGACTCCGAGCTGCTACTGAGAATTTCATAGAAAAACCCAATAACACTTTACTCGACCTGGGGATCGAACCCAGGACCTCTAGCGTAGCAGTCGCGCTTGAGACCACTAGACTAATGAGGCAGTCATTATGAATTATTTAAAATCAATAAAATATTTGTACTGTTTGTACTTATTTTAATATAACTTTAAAAAAAAGTAAAACCGACTTCAAAAACATAAAAATAATGCAAACATAAAATAACAGTTTCGGAAGTCGGCGCCTTCGATTTGGTTTGAACTTTTGTTTTCGCCATCGACTTCCGAAACTCTTATTTTATGTTTTTGAACGCGGTTTTACTCTTTCAGAATTTTTAGTAGCGAGTAAAATTTCATGCATACCTAGAGGCCGTTATCATTTTATCATTTACGTGGTATTGGCATTTTGTTCTAAATTTTATGATCAGATCTTGACCAAATTTTATGGGACCACCTCGAAAGTATGAGCTACCAATAAAAAAAGGAATCATTTAAATCGGTTGTCGTGATAGTGAGTTATTCGTCCATTTGTCGCGCACATACTTAATGCAAATTTAAGACTTAGGTACCTATATTGTGTTCTCATGTATGCCATTGTCAGAACTGGACCGAATTGAAATGAGACCACACGGGAAGCACCAGCATTCAAATAAAAAAAGAATCATCAGAATCGGTTCACAAAAATACAGTCGAGTTGAGAACCTCCTCCTTTTTGAAGTCGGTTGAAAAACAAGTTACAGACAATAATACACATACGAGTATAAAAGAAATGTGTTCATTTGTATTGAGCAGTGTGTCAACATTTATTGTAGGTATAGGTACCTACCTACACGTAAAACAATAAAATAACATATCTACTTATTTTAAAAACAAGACTACATTATGTACCTAATTGATATTGATTTATTAATATTATTTTCGATCTAATGAAAGGAAAGTTAATCAATAATAATTATTATTATCTTGTAAACGTTATTGAATCAAAAACCATAGGTACACACCATCACGTCTGTATACCGCGAGGCGTTAGACAAAGGTGTACTAATGTACACCCACAGGTCGCCGATATGTTCAGGCCCCATGTAATAGGGGGCAAGCGGGAGTGTTTCTAAATTCACTAGCTGTCACCCGCAGTTCCATTCTTGCATCCCAAAGAACTTTTTAAGACTAAAGGTAGCTTATATCGTTCTCCAAGGTCCAATCTAAGTATCTCTATATCTAGGCGTGAAGACGTAACGAATAGACAGATAGAGTTACTCTTGCATTTATATTATTGTATTTATTTTATTTTATTTCTCACAACACAACTATCATAACAGGTCAACCCCAATGCGGTAGTGTGGTTTCTAATGACAATTTTTCTTAATTATAATACATTCTTAATTTTAGTACCTACTAGCTACCTAGTTCCTCGCGATTTCACTCGCAACCTAAAATGATGTTAAACTTTCATCCCTTTCCCTCCCAAAAAATCCAAAATCCCTGAAATACATCGTTATTTATTTTTGATGAATAGCAACAACTTTCAGTTTCCTATCCTTAAAAAACCGGCTATCCCATACAAACTTTCACTTCCCGTTTCTCCCCCTAAAAAAGTGAAAATTAAAAAATCCTGATACACGTCAATAATTATTTATTTTGATAATTCTAATTTTAATTAACAAAGACTTTCATACAAACATCTCTCCCCCATTTAACCCCCTTAATGTTGGAATTTCCAAAAATCCTTTCTTAGTGAATGCTTATGTATAAAATAAACCAGAGTTCCAAACAGCTTTCTAGACTATGTAGTTTTGGTTGTGTGTTGATAGATCAGTACTTAGATTGTTTTAAAATTCAGGAATCATAACCTAGTTTATGTGTTGAAGCTATTACCTATCTTTGTGTTAAGAGCTAGGAGGCGCGCTTGACTGGTTCAACATAGTATCAGCTGTCCAGTTTCAGTGAGCACCTTGGTTATAGCACTCTTGAGGTTCGCAACCAGAGTGTCGATGAGATCGTTGACGGTCTTCACCAGATCAGCTATAATTTTGCTGCTTGGTGACAGCAAAGGCGCTGTAAGTCCTCCTAATTGGCCAACCACCTGTGAATGTATACAATACCTTGGGTAAACAAAAAAAAAATTCCTGGATTTGATTTGCAGGTCGAGTCTTCATCGTATCAGTAAACACGTAATCAGTCGTAGGTACAGATTATCCCTTTCTTCCATTCATCCCCGCCCGCCGTCACCTCATCATGCATTCCCTTTTCTTTTCTTAGGTCTCCCTCTACTCAATCCCTCCACATGCATATTGACTACTCTTCTAGCCACATTCGGTCCATCCCTTTTCATAACATACCCGCTGCATATAGTCTACTTTCATCGACAGGTTCTTTATCTGATTAATTAGATTATAACTGCTTCATTAGTCTAGTCGTCCTGAGCGCGACTGCTACGCTAGGGGCTTCGCATTGAGGGCACGCCGCCTACTGGAGTTCAAAGTGGAGATGTTAAAAGGCTCGAGTCGAATCTTTTAGACTCGCGAACCCTCAGAGCTTCAAAGGTTCAGTAGCTTCGACTCGGCGGTCGAGTTCTCGGCTTTAAGAATTTTTTTTCTCAACACTCCTTTCAAAGACCCTAGAAGAGCTTCTTGTGACCACTAGAGTCATTATCTATTATTAAGTGTACACACCGCATTTGGATCGGTTGAGTTGTTCCCGCCCAGTGGTAAGGCGCCGCCTGGTGGTAAGACGCCCAGGAGACTACCGACAAGGTTTTTGATAGGGTCGGTACTATTTGCGGCGGTCTCGTTGCTTTTGGGTGTCACTAGCGCGCTCAAGGGCGATTCTTGAAAGTTTTTGAGCGCTTGGTTCAGAAAGTTTGTAATTTCTGGCGGGCCGGACTGTCCGCTCGTCTGTGTGGACAGCGACTGTACTATTGTGATGATCTAAAAACAAGAAGTAAGTTTTTGTATTTAAATATTTCTAGCTGTGGCGGTAGTAATTATTTTTCTTTACTTTGTCAGACTCGTGATGTCAAGTGGCATTACCTACTTAATTAATTGTTATATTGTTTGGTGTTAAATAGTTTTTTCACTTACCATTACAATATATGTGAACTCCATGTTGACTAAACCAAGGCCTGTGCGTAAATGAAAGCCCGCACGGAATTTTTCTTTAAAAAAATATTTAAAAGAAAACTGAACAATATATTTAATTTACTTATACACAGGTGTACTGATATCGATTATAAATAAAACTAGACGAAACGCCACGTCACCTATTGGTATTATTTCTATAATTGAGACGTTGCAGTTCCGCTGCAGGGAGATTGCGATATAACGTTTATATGTTATACTTCAGCCCTACGACGAAAATCGTAAGCAACTGAGATCTCAAGATGACAACGCGTAATATGTGCATGCTGTTGACTTGAAATTTTAAATGGGAATTATAGCCTGAAGAGCCTTATAGCCTACGCAATTGAGGTGTCCTCATATTACTCGAAAACCTTGGAATCTAAAAAGGAGTGATGTCATAAAGTTCCATGCAGGAGTTACAAATGCATCACACTGAACACGCTACGGGAACAATCCAGTACGTTTGTTTTTTATTTTTGTGTTTTTTTTTAATAAAAATTCATTGAGGCTGGCATTCATTCAGGCTGTTTATTAGCTATTTTAAGTCGACTTCATAATATGCCTTTATGTATACCCTAAGATTACTTTTAGATTTATATTAAGCATTATCTGGATTTAGGTACAGATTTTTCTTTTTGGAACATTAAGTAAATATTTGTAAAAAGATGAAATAAATTAAAAAAATATTGAAATGATCCACAAAAATACTATAGGTACCTAATTCTTTTCATATTTACGAGTATATTAGGCAATGATATAATTTAACTATTTAATGTCATTGATATTAGGTATATATTATTTGCCAACAGTTCTTGCAAAGTATTGTCATAAAGTGGTGATTAAATTTACGGTGAAGCAAGTATCAGATAGAACCTCATGTGAGAATTATGAAGGTGCATCACCAAATCTGGAGCACCCGCGAGGACGGTATAGTCCATTGGTTTAGTTAGGGAAGGTCTTTCTTCGGCAGTGGACCTCTATTAGCCGATGATAATGAAATAGAATTTGACAGCTGACACATTACGCTACGTAGTTTGACTTTTGGAAAGCTCGTATTTCATCGTAATAGCAGTGATTTTTTGTCGTGCAACAATGTTTATACAACCCTTATAGGTACTCTTAGTACTTAGTAAGTTCAGGAATAGGTGATAGTTCAATGAAAACAGACAGGTTCTTTGTAAGAAATAATTTTATGGTTTTATGTTCAATCACAAACAATTTATCAACATTTCTTTTTTAACAATAAAGGGTAAAAGATAGACTCCTTTTTTTTTGTTTTCATGTCCTTTTTACATGCTAGGGATTCAACCGGGCCCAGTTGCAACGCCAATGCCACGAGAAAAACGAAGATCTATAAAAAATACACAAGCAACAGATATAACACATGATAATTATTTAACTTGTAACACAAACTAAAAACAACACATTATTTTATCAAAAAGTTTAACAATTAGAAGGTGTTGACTCTAGGTTCAAACTGGGAATACATTAAATGACAGCCGCATCCTCTAGGCTATCATAGATAATAGGGTAGTTGAGTGATGTCTGATTTATTAGAATCTAGTTGTTTTTCCCCGTGTGGGGACGGGTCAGAATACTGTTCCTCACACATCTTGTAAGAGGCGAGAACGTATCTGACATGCTCACTGGTAGGAGTAGGAGAGGACTAGGACCCCTCTTGGGGTCTGACTGACTGGCGACCACGTTTATGTCGGAGTCTGTCGTAAGCACCTTGGTGTGTGTTTCGACGTTTGCGCGTAAGAGCCAGTTTCCTGGTTGCTGCGGCTCTGGCAGTCTGCAATCCGTAGGGGCTCATAATGGGTCGGCAACACCTAAGCAACTCCTTTGGTGTTGTAGGTGTCCATGAGTGACGATCACTACTTATCAGGTGGCTCATCAGCTCGTTTGTTGACTTAACCAATAAAAAAATGCTGGACCCATTCGTGCGTTGCTATGTCTCTTTTTCGATATGCGCGTTTCAATTTTATAGTTGAATTTTTTAAGATTCATCAATATCAGTCGAGGTATTTTTTTTCGAGTTTTTGCGAGACTAAAGCACGGAAATCAATTTTACAATTTTACGACTTGGTGTAAAATAAAATTATTATTAGGTAATTTGTAGGTAGGTATGTTAAAAAAATGATTTAACTCGGGTAATAAAGTTCTAAGACATAAGTATAGGTACCGAAACTTTGAAAGTTTTTGGTGGGGATTGAGAGTATATGCTCGGCCTCTTTCCCACAAACACAACAGTGATAGACAGTGATGAGTTGTGATGTCACAACTCATTATAAACGCTCTCTGTCTAAAATTTAAATGATTATAACTTTATTTTAGTAAAGGAAAAATTCAATCGCGGGCAGGGTTCGAACCTGCGTCTCCTGGTTGGATACACCAGACGCTCTGACTTAGCTACCGCGCACCCCACCCACCTGATTGAAATTTTGCCTTCACATTCTGAATTTACGTCATAAGTTGACGTCGGCAACATCAGTGAAAAATAAGTTATTATATTAAGTTATTATAACTTATTTATTTTTGAACTCATTTTGTTTTTGAAGATTGGCTTAATTTATGATAAACATTCAGTGAACTAACGTGAAATTCAAAACGTACTACATACCAGTATAAAGTTCATCTTGATGACTTGGTCGCAGAACCTTTAATGTTTTATTTTTCAGACCTACTAGCGTTTATATAAGTAACTCAATAGTAGGCGAACGTGTGAAAACACTATGTTACGGTATTTATTCACACTTTGTTACAGAATTTTAAACAAAAGTTCTTTTGCAGACATGTTGTTAAGTTGTTATTTGTCTAGTGTTGATATTTGTTGGTAGGTATATTTATTGTTCTAATAATAAAACTCACCAACACAAACTATTTTCAATTAAGAAACAACAACACAACATCCTTACTGGATGGATGTATGGATGTTTGTTACTCTTTCACGCTAGAATGGCTGAACGGATCCGAATGAAATTTGGCATTATTAAGGCAGTTATTTATTAGTAATATTCATGATACTCGTATGGTACAGAAGGTAAATGCGGTTTGTAGTCTGTACGCGTTCGACATACCTACTCTGTCGCCTCCCCAGATGAACATGAAGTTGCTTTAAAAAAGGCTGCAGGTCATAATTTATATGCGTTCTCATAGTAAAATCACAGATTAAAAATACGTTACAAATACATACGTATTAAATTTTTAGACGAATGGCGTCAAGGAAAAAATTGAAACAGTTTTTTCGTAGGGAATAAAATGTGTTTATTTTGTTATATAAGAGGCGCGTTAGCAGGGCAGCGGCAGAATACTTCGGTTGATTGCACTCATAATTTGAGTCATTAATCTTTCAAGTATGTTTACATAACTTTCCGATTCAACCGGGCCCAGCACCAAAACCAATTATCACGTTAAAGACGATCTATAAACAAAAAATACATCATGCCACAGATTTATTATGCGGTTCCTTAAACACCTTTTCTCACACATGCCATGCGACACGAATGGGCCGGCTCGACCGGAGTGATACCACGGCCTCGCAGAAAACCGGCGTCAAATAATGCTTACGTTGTGTTTCGCCGAGTGAGTGAGGTTACCGGAGGCTCAATCCCCTTTTAAAAGGTCGGCAACGCACTCGTGACTCCTCTGGTGATGCGGGTGTCCATGGGCGGCGGTAATCGCTTACCATCAGGTGATCCGTCTGCTCGTTTGCCCTCCTATCACATAAAAAAAAAAACAATTTTTTTAATAGGTTATAGGAGGGTGCATGGAGAAACCGGAACCGTTATACATATTTAAAACGTACCTTCTACATAATCAGTGTAAACTTCATCTTGATGACTTGGGCGCACCAACTTCAATGTTTTTACTAAATAATGTTATGTTTAACTTAAATATAATCTAAATTATAATAATAATTAAATAAATTCTAATAATATAATAAAAACAATTCTTCACAGATATTGCAATAATTAAATATTTACAGTTGTTATTCAATCAGTATGTTTAATATTGTATTGAGAATATAAATATTTTATAATGTATGTAGGTATATGGTAGATAACAGTATAGATAAACATGTTGTTTCAGGTGTAGGTAATGAGTATAATATAGAAAGGTATTTGAACGTCACCCTCACTGCCACATCACTTAATTATACGTACCTACATACTATTAATTTCTTGTCACTGGTAGCATGAAATTTTTAGATGCTCCTAAGGGCATTACATCGCTCAAATCCAAAAAGACACTCTAGCTTTAAAAAAGTTTCTAGTAAAAATATAATGTTATACTTAAGGTCATCACAACTAATTGTATTGTTTAAATTTTTTATAAATTTGAACCAATATTAGATAATAATTGTAGTAAATAGGCCTTTTCGAACCTAATTTGTATTTTTTCTCTTTAACGGCATAATACAATTTGTATTATTTTTATTTTCTTATGTCTTTGAATATTTTGAAATACTAAAGAAATACCCGAAACCTCACTAGGACCCCGCGTGACTCACTAGCACAAAGACTAAATCCTCAAGGTCATTGGGCAATATAATACCCTTAAGTTGACGTTCTCTTTACTGACTTGTGGAAGGCATTCGATAAGGTCGGTAGGTTCAGAAGGCTTTACTCCAACGCTTCTTCGACTTAGAAACGTACTACCGTCGCGATCGCTAACAATAAGCTTGGTCAGAGATAATATAATGTTTGGAATACGTATATCAGTCTGGATTTTACCAATAGCGTCCCGGAGTTACTCAAGGATCAATACTTGGACCATCCTATTTTTATTGATGGTACACAACTTGCCCACTGTCCTTAAACGCGCGCAATCCTTGCTTTAGGCTGATGATGTAAAGCTCTTGCACAGAAGTAAAGTCAAAGAGTTGAATGTTTTTAGGTGCCATCATGTTATCAGCTATGAATAGAGTTCTAAATTTGATTGTAAATGACGTCAGAAATACAGCAGCTCAATATAACCTCTTTTGGAGTTCAATCAAACGTAATAAAATAAATATTTATTCTTCTATTAATTTATGTTGACATCTTCGATAAGTAGTGACGGTTCAGCTGATAGCCTAGCCGGATTTGTGCTGTTGTTGATATAGGATCTTTTTCCTTAGAAGTAGTCCAAGTGTATGTGATGCAACAGGACCCAGTTGCGATGCTAATGCCAAGAGAAAAACGAAAATCTATAAAAGAAGTATAAAAAGAAGAAAAAATATATAAAGAGGTAACAGTTATAAATAGCTTGAAATTATATACATATATACTGTAATTATAAATGGTTTCATACATGCACAATTAAAAAATGATTTTAAGTTTAGACTAAGTTAACGTAGTAAGCTTTCCAATTTATCAGCCCCCTTACGCGGAGAATTCCTCTTTCGGCACCAATTTTTTGAGCACCTAAGCTATTCCACTTACAACACCAATAAGTATTATAGCTCGATGCTGAATGTGGAACAAGAAAATGTATGAACTTTTATTCCTCATTCAACACCTACGGTGCGGTAGTTTCTAGTCGTTTGGTATGTATAAAAAATCGATAAAATTTTCATTTATATATTATAATTTTTAATGAAGTTAGGGAAACAGCAAAGAATAATCAACATTATTATTAACTAGCTTTTGCCAGCGACTTCGTCCGCGTGGAATAGTTACTTTGTTCCATATGAACTTTCATCCTCTATTTCACCCGTACATTGTAGGTCGAAATTTATCAAAATCCTTTCTTAGGGGATGCCTACATCATAGTAGCTATATCCATGCCAAATTTCAGCCCGACCCCTCCAGTGGTTTGGGCTGTGCGTTGATAGATCACTATGTCAGTCAGTCAGTCACCTAACGTAAGAGTAGACAAATACAATCAGAAAGCTCCGAACTGCTAAGCTATCGGGAGTTACACGTGTTATTGTGATTCAACCATAAAAGATCTTTTTTTTTTTATTTAAAAGACTAGCTTTTGCCAGCGACTTCGTCCGCGTGGAATAGTTACTTTGTTCCCTAGTTCTTCGCCCGCGGTTTCACCTGCGTTGCCCCGTTCCTAAGGGTTGTAGCGTTATGTTTTATAGCTTGAAACCTTTCTCATGAATCACTCATTTTCCCAACATTTCCCTTCACTGCTCTGCTTCTATTGATCGTAGCGTGATGAAAAGTATACTATAACCTGTGGTTTGGGCTGTGCGTTGATAGATCACTATGTCAGTCAGTCAGTCACCTAACGTAAGAGTAGACAAATATAATCAGAAAGCTCCGAACTGCTAAGCTATCGGGAGTTACACGTGTTATTGTGATTCAACCATAAAAGATCTTTTTTTTTTATTTAAAAGACTAGCTTTTGCCAGCGACTTCGTCCGCGTGGAATAGTTACTTTGTTCCCTAGTTCTTCGCCCGCGGTTTCACCTGCGTTGCCCCGTTCCTAAGGGTTGTAGCGTTATGTTTTATAGCTTGAAACCTTTCTCATGAATCACTCATTTTCCCAACATTTCCCTTCACTGCTCTGCTCCTATTGATCGTAGCGTGATGAAAAGTATACTATAACCTGTGGTTTGGGCTGTGCGTTTATAGATCACTATGTCAGTCAGTCAGTCACCTAACGTAAGAGTAGACAAATATAATCAGAAAGCTCCGAACTGCTAAGCTATCGGGAGTTACACGTGTTATTGTGAGTCAACCATAAAAGATAGACATTTGCTGTCGTAGAATATTTTTTATATAATTTTAAGGAGAACATTTTCGTCATACATGATTTCTGTGTAGCTTTAACCATTAAGGCTGCACACGCGACGGAAGCTTAAAAAATAAATAATAATAAATAAATCTTTATTGCATCAAATCAAAGAAGCAGTAGATCACAGGTACCTAATATAGTTAAACTGGTAGTATTATAAACTAGGTACCAATTACATAAACATTATGGCTAGTCTTGCTGTAGTAGTCCGCTGTCTCCCAAACTAGGCGAAGCCTGTATCTTGGGAGGCAGAATAAGCTAATATTATCTCTATGCACGGAGCCCGTGTAAGGTTAATTGGTAGTTACATGCTTTAAAACATTACAATATCGGCAGGAATATACAAAATATAATATTAAGTACACAATGCTATTAATAGTATCTGAGATGAGACAGGTATGATAACAATTTATCGATTGAAAAATAAAAAATAAAATAAAAATACATTTATACTTATTGACTAGGCATGACTGAATGTGTGTGTGTGTGTGTGTGTGTGTGTGTGTGTGTGTGTGTGTGTGTGTGTGTGTGTGTGTGTGTGTGTGTGTGCGCGTGTATGTGTGTGAGTGTGAGAGAGTATCCCTACGTGTGAAATGGAATTTTAACTGATGAGTGACTCAGTATCATTATATGATAATGTTAAGAGCCATCCTTTCAATTTGTTCTTACATTGCTGACGACTTAATGGATTAATTTTTAAAATTTTGTTTATTTTGTTGTAAACTCTTGAGCTAATAAAAGAATATTGTTTGTGTGCGAAAGAGGTGGTATGTGGATCTGCTTGAAAAATTATGTCGGCGCGGCGCTTATTGGTTTTACTGACAGCAGTGCGATGTTTCCTTAAAATAGTATGGAGCAAAAACAGTTGCCGGACAGTCAAGACTGCACTGTCAGAATAGAGTCGTTTGGATGGGAATTGGAAGTGTTTACGATACATGACCTTCAAGACTGTTCTCTGAACTATTTCAAGCTTTAGGAGAGTGGTCTTATCAGTCCCACCCCAACAAACAATACAATATGAGAGTATAGATTGACATAAGGCATGATACACAAGTTTTAAGGTATCCGTTTCTGCAGATTTCCTCAGATTTTTGAAGATGTAAATGAGCTTTCTTAGGCGCTTTACTAAGTTATCTATATGAGGATGCCAGTTTAAATGCCTGTCAATGTCAACGCCTAGATATCGGATATTAGAAGATAGGGAGAGTGGGGGACAGGAACAGGAGAAGGAAGGATCGGGACATGTGTGAACTTTGATGATAATTGGGATTTTAGGTTGCGATGCATGTGAGATTGAAAAAGGTATGATTTTTGTTTTTTCTGTATTTAGTGTTAATAAGTTATTTGAGAGCCAAGCTGTTACTATATTAAGGCTCGTCTCTGCAAGTTGTGTTACATCATTCCAACTGTCTCCATTTATCAGTAGAACAGTATCGTCAGCATACACAAAAATGGAGCAATTTTTGAGGGACAAGAGACATAGTTCGTTTATATACATAAGGAATAATGTGGGGCCAAGAATGCTTCCCTGAGGCACTCCATACTCTATTTTAGCTTCATTACTGACAATATCATCTATTTTAACACACTGAGAACGATTTTCAAGATAACTCTTGAAAAGACTCAATGCAAGTCCGCGGATGCCCATGTTGTGCATTTTTGCTAGGAGCATAGGAACAGAAACGGTATCGAAAGCTTTCCTAAGATCCAAGAATATACCAAGGCATTTCTTTTTGCAGTTTAGGTTTTTGGTCACATCCTCTGAAAAGGCAGTTACCGCGTCCTCAGTGGACACTCCTGAACGGAAGCCATACTGGTTATCTGCAATGATCTTATTTACATTTAAGTATTTTATCAGGCGGCTATTTATAAGTTTTTCTAAAATCTTAGATAGCGATGGTAGTACAGAGATAGGCCTGTAATTATTTACGCATTCTCTGTTTCCGCCCTTATGGATCGGGTAGACAACAGCTTTCTTAAGAGCATTGGGAAAAATACCGGTTGTGATGGAGAGATTGCAGATATGTACGATTTGTGGTATCAAAACATGGCGGGATAACTTAAGTATTTTGGCAGATATAGAATCTAAGCCAACGGCAAAATGGAGTAAGTTCTCCTGTTTTCCCAAGATTTCCCTTCACTGCTCTGCTCCTATTGATCGTAGCGTGATGAAAAGTATACTATAACCTGCCCAGGAGTATGAACAACAATTGTACTGATTATTTTACTGATTGCATTTTTGGCGTTAGTATCGATCACTAATCACCAGCTGATAGTTATTTTGGAAATATATTTCATGTACAGAATTGACCTCTCTACAGATTTATTATAAGTATAGATTTTATAAAAATATATTATGATTAATTTCCTATAAAAATAACTGCTTTTGATAGTCCATAATTCATTTCTATTATAAATGTTTAGTTTAATAAAATAGTTATCGCTAAGTGTTATTTAAGAACTTGTGCAAAAATTTCCCATCCCATCACTAGAAACTACCGTAGGTGCTGTATGAGGAATAAAATTTATTTTTATTATTTATTTACTTTTACATAAACTAAACCACCTCATTTGTTAAAATCGGGTAAATTCTGTGCAGTCCCATTTTTTACGTTCCATCGGCCAGACTGTTGTTTAAAAAAGTATAGACATGACACTTCAGTTGTACTTGAGGTACTATCAAACTTACACAAGAGGAGGTGGGAGATTTTTGCCCTGATCACAACCATCATCATCATAAATAATTATGATTGTGAATCAAACTGGAACTACCGTGGAAGATAGGCGCACTATCCATTAGCCTATCATACTCAATACATACAAAGCGACGGTAGCTAGGGCGTCGGCCTTGCGATCATATGGTTGTCGGTTCAACTCGTAACACAAGCATTTAACACGAGGGGTTAAGAAGAATACTAGTAGTGTGCGACCCACATTGCTAGTACGGATTATTATCACGTTATATCATCATCAGCCTATGTTCGTCCACTGCTGGACGTAGGCCTCTCCTAATGAACGCCACAGAGCCCGATCTTCGGCTTTTCTCATCCAGTCACTGCCAGCTGCCTTCCGCAATTCGTCATTCCACCTGGCCGGCGGACGCCCTACACTACGTGTGCCTAGACGCGGTCTCCACTCGAGAACTCGTTTACTCCAGCGTTTGTCGGTTCTCCGACAGATGTGACCGGCCCATTGCCACTTCAGCTTGCTGATCCTTTGAGCTATGTCGGTAACCTTAGTTCTCTGACGGATAACTTCGTTTCGGATTTTATCTCTCAGAAAGACTCCGAGCATAGCTCTCTCCATCGCGTTATATGTAGTACATTATTAACTCCCGCCGTTTCGGAAAGTTGATCAGTAAAGTGGTTCTAAGTGTTCAAGTGTCAGTAATAAAATGTCGTAAGTGTCAGAAATCAGTAGGACACTCAAAAGTCCATAAGCACGCTAAAGATTACATTGCTATGAACAGTACGAGCGAGCTCGATACAGCCAGTGCGTGTCACTTTTTAACGACAATGGTAGAAGGTCGTAAGTCAAACTAAACGTCAAGCTATTGCGTTGTGAGATTGCCTATGGACTTTTGGTCGCCACTGTACCTATACTCAGTAGTGTACATACCAGTGAAAACTTCATCTTGCTTGATGACTTGGGGGTAGGTAGGTACTATAAAGGTTTTATTTTCAGACCGTCTGGTATTTATATATAGGTATGTTAAAATCAATAGTACACAAACAAAATAAACGATATTGTATGTGTCAATATTTATTTACAGAATTCTAAAACTTCATTACAGAATTCTAATGGAAATATTTTTATTATTATTTATAGTTGATTTACAGTCGGTATGTTATTGTTCTTCTACGAAAATAAACATTATTAAGTATGCTTAATAATGTTTATATAGGTTACATATGTACATAAGTAAGATACTTATCTACATAAAAATATTGTATATTGTGTTACTACAAATGAGTATAATGCATTGAATACAACAGACAGAACAAATACATTAATGAAATCAAAACTTAAACTAAAACCGGACTAGTTAACAGTACTCGGTGTAGGAACTTAACCCACTATTTTATTAAACTCACCGACCTGAAACTTTACTCATAGAGTAGAGATTCGGTCAGAGATGATGTTGCGTGAATACAACAGATACAAAGTTGTCTTCTGTAATAAAAATGTAGCAGCAACTTTTCTATATCTTCCAAACAATTACAAACTCTGCCTTGGTTGGGTTGTTCTCGTTGCAGTCGTAGGGTTTGTTCAGGCTTTTGTAGGTAGCAGATATTGGATCTGGTGTTGTGGCTAGCTGGCAAAGACCAGTTGATGCAAAGAAAATGAAATGTCTTGTAAGGTCCGTCGGCGATTGTTTAACTCGTCAAGTAACAAATTAAATAATTATAGACACAATGCAGAATCTTTTGTTATTGCTCCCCGGGGCCCTATCATATCAATAGGATCATATAAAAAGATCATAATCTTGTACCAAATAATGTGTTTGGGAAATCTGACCTAGTTAACGAAAGTTTTTCTACAAAAACTAAATTAGTATTAAATTGTTATGTATTAACTCACATTTTGTTTAACATGTATACTTTACTATTTATTTACATCTACAATAAACTATATACATAATAAATAGAAATCTATTATTATACACTATTTACATTAAAAAACATGAATGTAAAAAAAGATGTATATAAATCTGAACGACAGTCGACATCGCTGTCGTCCGGCAACGTGGCCAGAAGACTGGCAGCATTGCCACGCTGAATGGCAATGCTTATCTCCGATCAGCTGCCCGTGTCAAAAGAGATAGCGAAAAGAAGCCATCCTACTGGAGTCGTCGTGAACAAGAGTGTTCACGACGACTCATGCCTGAAAAGGCATCAAAGCGAGCTGATGATGATGGTTTTGTTACGGTGCAAAGGGAGAACGCGTCGTCAGCGAACCAACAAGATCAGATGCGGTACGGCTCCTGTGGAGCCCACCCTCACCGTACGGGCCGCGTTACCGAATACTCTGGTGAACGTTTCCCGCCTACATTACACCACCAAGGCGCAGGACATAGTGGAGTACGTACGCCAAAGGCTCAATGGATCGCCGAGAGTGCAGCTACTGGAATCACGCCGCAACGTCAACTTCAAGGCGTTTGTAGTACGAGTTCAGAGACCTATCAACTAGTTTTCTGCACCTCGTCATGAAAGAGGACTTTTGGCCGCAAGGAGCGGTATTCCGTCGCTTCCGCGGACAAGTGCCACCACAACGCACAGTGACCTAGTGCTCGTGAAGTGTTTTGTTTACTAACATAGTTTTAAATTAATTATACTAACACAAACTGTAATATTACAATACATAATAGGTGGGGGAAAAAGTTTCTTCGCATTTAATATGAATACTCAAGATTTTTTTTTTCAAAGTTAATTTACATTTAATTATAATATATATGTACCATTTTGCTCAACGACTTCTTGCCATTTTGTGGGTAGTGACATGATCCCATTGTTGTAGAAATTTTGGGACTTCTGATCAAATAAACGTGACAAGTAGTTTTGGCAGTCCTCTCTCGATGTTAACCTGACACTGCCTAAAGAATTCAGAAGAGATCGAAACAGGTGGAAATCTGAAGGTGCAAGGGAATAAGTCTTTTCGCATTTAGTATGTAAATACTTTTAATAAAAAATCTTTGGCTGTACTATGTTTATCTGGCTGATTTTGATAACTGAACTGAATTTGTTTCCCGCTATTTTTCATTTGTTTTTCTTTTTGTCAAAATGAGTGAATCTAAAATAAATTCGATACATTTTAAAGTTTTATTACAAAATGGGGAAAAATGCAACGCAAGCCGCGAAAAAAATTTGTGACGTTTATGGACCTAATGCAGTGTCAGCAAGAGTAGCAAAAAATTGGTTTAAGCGTTTTCAATCCGGGAATTTTGATGTTAAAGATGCACCTCGCTCTGGTCGCCCTGTCACAGATATATTATTTATTATTATTTTAATTTTATTAACCTATTATTTATTATTATTGTAAGGTATTTATCTATGGGCCAAAGTAGCCTGATAATAAATGATTATTATTATTATTATACGCTCCCCTAGAAATAAGCCATCTTTCTGGTCACGTGATGTGTCAACCAGTTTCCTTGAACTTTCCTTGAAAAGGAGACGAGCACTATAGTTACTCGATAGCTTACTATACTTGCGCCATTTGAGAGTCTCTGCAGCAGCAGCAACAGCGCCAGCGCAGCCAGCTGAGCTTGGAAGATGGGATGGAGCAAGGGTATCAACACAGGTTGCGTCCCACACCAAAGGCCTACCCATTTTCCAAGGCAAAAGGGATATACCATCCGGTCTCTTCTCATCGTCATGTACCAAGCCATTAGGTTCTAAAATAGCTGGTACGCCGGCGGTGGCAAGAGCACGACTAAGAATATCGTTAATGTCGCGCTATGCGGCCTGCACTTCTGCAGCACAGCAAGCCATGATATCCGAGGCTGTCGACAACCTCGCCACAGAGACAACGATGCAACACAGGGAGCGTCCAGACGGAGACAGGTAGCTAGCCGAAAGATTCAAGTGTCATCCAACTTACTCTTAATTTTATATACCTTTTTTTATACCATGGGAATAAATTGAAAAGGATGAATAAAAAATCGTTCAATGAACTATTTAATCCATGAATGTAAATGAACACAATAAATGTTTGCGCGCTAAGAGTACGCGGTCAGTGGCATGCAAATGCAAATAAATGCGCCTGCGGCGTTTTGTGACGATACAATTATTCCTGTGAATACAATTATTATTATTGACGATACAATTATTTGACATTGATCATGTCGAATAAAACTAAAATATACCATCACGCCTGTATTCCCCGAAGGGTTAGGCAGAGGCGTACTTAATATACACCCACAGTTCGCCAGTATGTTCAGGCCCCATGTTATAGGGGGCGAGCTTATAGCCATTAACCGAGCACACATCCAGACCCCGAGCTGCTACTGAGAATTTTAAAGAAAAACTCAATAACACTTTGATCGACCCCCAGATCGACAAAGCCAAGTCTGCTACACCAGAGGTCCTGACCTCTTGTGTAGCAGTCGCGCTTGGGACCACTAGCCTAATGAGGCAGTCAAACATAAAAGCGTTTCATTTTAGGATTTCGTACCTCAAAAGCAAAAAAACGGATCTCTTCGTTGTTCGTTCTTCCGTCCGTCTGTCTGTCAAGACATCGAAGCCTCGGAGATCGGAGAACTCGCGTGGAGGTATCGAGTTGAAATTAAAACCATATACTCAGGTCTGCAGTCCCTTGAAGCTGTGAAACCCTCGGTGGGCGAGACCGACTCGCACTTGTCCGGTTTTTATTTAAAGTAAATCAACATCTCGCATTACAAACACCTGAAAAGAAAATACCTAAGACTTTAAAATTTCGCCAGCTAATGTCAACGTTGCATTGTGGTTATTTTACGCTATACAAGAAAAAATCTAATTATATCATTGGGATAGGTTAGGCAAAAACAGTCGGAAAATGTTAGTTTTAGTTAATAAATTAACAAAATATTTTTTTAAAATTCAATTCAAAGTTTTCAGTTTTTTTTGTTTATTTTATAAACACCATGAAATACTCGTAGTAGTTGCCATGTTATTATGTCATACGGCTGTGTAAATTAGACTAAAAAGTGTGTACTTTTAATACAGTCAACTGACGTCATACAGAGCAATATGGCGTCCACTGCGTCCAGAGTTTTCGTCAAATTAATCACGAAATTTGAAAATGTAAAGTTTAAATGCATTTTTATGGCATTTATCGATGGAATACAATTTTTGTGCTTTTAGTGGTTTATTAGCACTATTATGTCATTTATAATAAGAATAGGACCAGCATGGAAAATACGTGCAATTGTGTTGGGGCCGCAAGATAACCTCAGGTTACCAGGTTTTTTGCGCCACACATTCCTATCGTCGATGTAGTCCTTGATTTAAAGTATTATAATAGGCATTATTAATAAGAACATTATGTAAAACACATCACAGGTTTTCTGTAAAATGATTGTGAAATTGTGTCTTTCAAAGTCATTATTACTTTTTTGTTTTAGTTACTCTATTTTATGTTTATTATATTGCTGAGTGATTAACTTAATTAACTATAAAGCAACTTTTCATATGTTGAGCCCGTAATTTCGCCCGCGAAAAAGTTGAAAATGGTCATGGTGGAAAAGTCATCCTCCTGTATTATAAAAAACTAGCCAATAGTGAAGGAGCTTTAAGTACTGTTTTGATTAATTGAGATACAGGTTCATTAGCACTTGCAGGCTTTTTCGAGGCTTCTGTAGTATATACAGGGCCTGATGCGTCTTCTGTAGTTGTTATAGGGTCTGTAGAGCCTTCTGTAGTTGATGCATGGTTTTTTGAGGCTTCTGTTGAAGCTGCAGAGTTTTTTGAGGCTTCTGTAGTGGGTTTAGTGCTTGTTACATTTTCTGTAGTAGCTGCAGAGTTTGTTGAGGCGTCTGTAGTAGATGCAGAGTTTGCTGAGGTTTCTGTAGTAGATGCAGAGTTTGTTGTCGCTCCAGTAGTAGTTTCAGAATTTGTTGAGGCTTCTGTAGTAGATGCAGAGTTTGTTGTCGCTCCAGTAGTAGTTTCAGAATTTGTTGAGGCTTCTGTAGTAGATGCAGAGTTTGTTATTGCTCCTGTAGTAGGTTCAGAATTTGTTGAGGCTTCTGTGGTAGATGCCGAGTTTGTTGTCGCTCCAGTAGTAGTTTCAGAATTTGTTGAGGCTTCTGTAGTCGATGCAGAGTTTGTTATTGCTCCTGTAGTAGGTTCAGAATTTGTTGAGGCTTCTGTAGTAGATGCAGAGTTTCTTGTCGCTCTTGTAGTAGATTCAGAATTTGTTGAGGCTTCTGTAGTAGATGCAGAGTTTGTTATTGCTCCTGTAGTAGATGCAGAGTTTGTTGATGCTTCTGTAGTAGATGCAGAGTTCGTTGATGCGTTTGGAGTAGATGCAGAGTTTGTTGATGCTTCTGTAGTGGATGCCAGGTTTGTTGCGTTTTCTGTTAGAGATGCAGGATCTGGTGTGGAAATTGCCTGAGCGGAAGACCAGTTGATGCTTACAAACACCTGTAAAGAAATTATCACTTTAAAGTTCCGCTAGGTAATGTTGCATTGTACTTTGTCATAGAATTGGGTTGCAGATCATATTTGGGACGCGGGCATTTTTAACCGACTTCTTTTTAAGAGAGGTAGGGCACAGTGGAATCGAATAATTCCACTCACAATTGGAGCTGCCCGGCTGGGAAAGTACCTCCACCTTGCAGAAAAGCTTAGCCAAATAACATTGCTCCGTGCTATGTTGTGTTTCTAACGATGAGCAAGGTCGCCAGAGCTCCGCGAGGAAGCGTTGTGTTGGCAGATAGGATAAGTATTACGCTATTGTCTTCTATGCTGCCAGCCCAACTATTGCTCCTTAATTTACAGGGTCGGCAACGCGCCAGTGATACCCCTGGTGTTGCAAGCGTCTTACCATCAGGCGGGCCGTATGTTTGTTTGTTTGGTATATAATAAAACGAGTCGGACTCTCCTCCCAGGGTTCCGTACAAAGTAAGTACATATTGTTTCGTTCGACTGCTACGCTGGCGGTCTTGGGTTTGATCCCCAGGTCGAGCAAAGTGTTATTGGGATTTTCTATAAAATTCCCAGCAACAGCGGCTCGCAGTCTGGATTTGTGCCCAGTTAATGGCAATTGCCCCATATTACATGGGACTGAAACATACCGGCAAACTGTGGGTGTACATTAGTACGCCTTTGCCTAACCCATCGGGGAATACAGGCGTGATGGTATGATATGTTAGGTTATGTTACCACACAGCGTTAAATGGCGTTTTTAAAAATCTACCACACTTCGTTGGACGATCTACTGCCATTATGAAGTGTGGTAACTTTTTAATAAACCTATTATTACCCGATAGAGGGAGGTTGTTGTCGTAATTTTTTTAAGTTTTTTTTTATATTATGGTTTGGGAAAAAATATTTTGTTACACAAATGTACAGTTTTCTGATTTTTCCCTAAACTTGTAGTAAACGACGGTATTACATAACAAATTTCATTGTTCAACGGAAAATACCCTATAAATTTTGATTCCCTTGAGATTGCCAACGTTTTTTGCGGCATAATCGGCCGTATCTTTTTTTGCGTTAACATAGCAGTTTAATTTTTGCACAGCTCCTGGGGACTATAGACCTAAGTATATGTATTTTAATTTCAACTCAATATCTCTACGTGTTCCCGAGATAAAGGGTCTTGATAGACAGACGGAAGGACGGACGGGTGGTCGGACAACAATGTGATATTTTCAGAGTTTTCTCTATACTTGTAGTATATGACGGTTTTAATTGGCAAATTTCATAGTTCTAGGTCAACGGGAAATACCCTATGAATTTTGATTCCATTGAGACTGTCAAAATATACGATTTTTGCGGCATAAACGGCCGTATATTTTTTTAAGTTAACTTAGAAGATTGATTTTTTCATAGCTTCAAGGGACTGTAGACCTGAGTATATGGTTTCAATTTCAACTCGATAACTCCACGAGTTTCCGAGATAAAAGGTCTTGACAGACAGACGGATTTACGGACGGACGGACAACAAAGTGATCCTATAAGGGTTCCGTTTTTTCCTTTTGAGGTACGGAACCCTAAAAACAATGTTAATATAATAAAACATGATGCACGTGCACCCTATAGAATGCAAAATTATACAGGTTTATGACTACTCGTAGTAATAATTAAGCCGATAGTGTATTTAAAATATAAAACTCGTTGCTAATATCTAAACATAGCTAAATGCAGCTGATCGCGGCGCAATGCAGTGCGTCACATAGTCTCACGGTTTTTCATAATAAATTAAAACTAAAATACTAACCAGTACAATTATTGTAGCGTACTTCATATTAGCGTCCCTCGTACCATATGTAATGAAAGCATGAAAATAGTTCACAGCTTATATATTGCCAATACCTTATTGTTGACTGTTTTATTTACTAATATTGATACAGTTTAACACATGAGGTGTTCAGTACGTCCTAACCTATTTTCCACAGATTGTGTTTTATTTATTATTTAAATTTGTGTAAATAAGTTGAGTTGTATGTCTCCTACTGTTACTGTAACTGTGTAGTTTGATCGTCAAATTAGGTACACCTGTTTCTATAAGTTCAGTATCTAAAGGTGGTTTTACATCGGTGAGGCGAGGTGTGGATGGGATGGGCGAGAATTGACATCACGCTTACCCTTTCACGCTGAAAGATGTCCATCGTTATACCGCGCCGTCTCGCGCTATCATGCGCCTCGATAGCCAGTGCGAGATTTGTATACCCGTTTTAAAAAGTAAATAAATACTCTATTCTTAGAGCACTAAAGTTCAATATAGTACATACTAACAATTATTTCAATTCTCGCCTCGTACATCCTCACGCATACAGACCTTTTACACCAAAGATGTGCAGGGCGTGGATAGAAATTTTGGCATAGGTACAAATTTAAATTCTCGCCCATTCCATCTACGCTTCGCCGCCGCCTGGTGTAAAACCACCTTTACTGTATACATTGCATCGGGCCAATAATATAATTATTAAAATAATAATATAATTGCAAAATAATTAAGTAAGTACATAACAGAGGACACATATGATTCATGCACTAACTTGCAATGTATTATGTCAATATTTTGATTGAATTAATTGTGCGTTGCATTTCAATAGAACTAGTAGATAATGCCTACTATAATGTCTTTTAAACTTACTGATGCAAATTAGATATATAACACATGATGTACGACACTTTTCCATGCATTGTTTTCGAACTCAATTAGGTATGGATTATTGAATTACATTGTAGAACAAAATGTTTTTCAACCGACTTCAAAAAGGAGGTTCTCGATGGAATCGATTGTACTCGTATTATTTTTTTATGTTTCTTACCTCATAACTTTCGACTGGGCGAACCGATTTGATGATTCCTTTTTTATTTGAAAGCTGGTGCTTACTGGTGATACCCGTGTGATCGCATTTCAATTTGGCCCAGTTCTGACAATGGAATCCATGAGAGAACCGTAGAAGTCTCAAATTTGCATTAAGTAGGTATGTGCGCAACAAATGGACGAATAACTCAATATCACGCCAACCGATTTTGATGAATCTTTAATAATTCAAATTTAATTTAATAATTAAATAAAAAAAATTGGTGAAGATCTGATCACAAAATTCAGAACAAAATGACAATAACACGTAAATGATAACGCCCGCCGTTTAGGTATGCGTAAATTTTACTCGCTACTAAAAATGTTGAAATAAAATAACATTTAACAAAAAGTAAAACCGCCTTCAAAAACATAAACATAATGCAAACATAAAATAACAGTTTCGGAAGTCGGTGCCTTCGATTTGGTTTGAACTTTTGCTTTCGCCACCGACATCCGAAACTGTTATTTTATGTTTGCATTACTTTTATGTTTTTGAAGGCGGTTATACTTTTTGTTAAAAGTTATTTTAATGTAACCTTTTTTATGACTGCTGGGCGAAGGCACGCTTGTATTCCCGAAGGGTTAGGTAGAGGCGTACTAAAGTACACCCACCTTTCGCCGGTATGTTTGGGTAATGTAATAGGGAGCGAGCCTATTACATTTACCGGACATCCATAAATCCCATACTCCAAGCTTCTACTGAGAATTTCATAGAAAAACTCAGTAACACTTTATTCGACCTGAGAATTGAACCCAAGACCTCTAGCGTAGCAGTCAACTAAAATAGTAAACAGGTAATGTAGGCAGTTATGTAAGCTTAAGTGAGCACTAAGACGTGATCCTGTGTTATTCCAATGGTATTGGAAAAATCTACCTAAATCATTAAGGATTTACACAAGTTTAATTTAAAATAAGCTCTGTGTATACACAGTTAGGGTCGTAAATGTTTCGCATTCATGATTATTGTCCTTACTGAATACGATATTTTTTGTACAATAAAACCGCCTTCAAAAACATAAAAAATAATGTTATGTGCGAATCAGTTTCGGAAGTCCGTGTTCTTTAATTTGATCGGATCTTTTGATTTCGCCGACCTCCGAAACTGTTTCGCACATAACATTATTTTTTTATTTTTTTGAAGGTGGTTTTACATTTTCTTAAAAGTTATTTTATTTCAACATTTCAAAATGTTATGTATACCTAAACGACGTTATCATTTTATCATTTAGTTACTCGGTCGTTACGTGTTATTTCTAAATTGTGTAATCAGATCTTGACCAAATTTTTATGGGATCAAAAAACCTACCGATCAAAAAAGAATCATCAAAATCGATCGTAATTCAAACACTATTTAATCAAATTCTGTTATTATTCGGATTCCGATACCGTAAATCTAGGTTCCTACTGTGCCATTTCGTCCAAAATACTTCACTGGAAATAAATGTAAGCGAATGCAATTTTTGATAACTTTACCAAGTTTGGAACGATTTCCGGCTTTTCATTTCAGTGAAGTAGTAGCAGACGAAATTGGAGCGTAGGCACCTAGATTAACAGTATATAAATTCGAATAATAACATTATTTGATAAAATATTGTCTGGATTACGATTTATTTCGGTATTACTTTTTTGTGGGCAATTCACTCTCCGCCGGACCCTTAATGGCTAGGGCATCGGTCTTGCGATCATGTGGTTGCCGGTTCGAACCCCACCCATTGCACTACCGACGTGAACCCACTCGTAACACAAGGATTAAGCTTAGCACGCGGGATTAACAAGAATACTAGTAATGTGTGACCCACATTTACCGCTGCGAGTGATCTTACCTGCGAGAGCGCGGCCAATTTAAGGCACTCAAAATTATTTAGACCCACAGAAATTGAGTAAGTCAATACATATATGTGTTTCAATCGAACTATAAGAGCTGTCTACCTCCGTTCTCTTCGTATATCCTGAGACACGTTTTCGTACACAACCACCTACGTCAAGGGGGTTCAGCTCGCAGATCTACGAGATACATCGGCCATTAACGTCATCAATCTATTTTTTGTTTCACTGCTGGGCATGGGATCGCTAGCCTACTGGGGGTTCTCAAACGAGAAATCGAGAAAATCTTCATGCAGGTTTCCTCACGATATTTTCTTTGCATGATGATTATTACGATTCGAACCCGAGACCTACGGCAGTCTAATGGTCATGTCACTAGGCGACCTATCACTACTATAACAAAAGTGGATACCTGAATAAGATACCCATCACAAAAGAAAGCATCAAACGCGCATGAACTAAAACGATGTAACTTAAAAACCTATAAGTATACTAGCGACTCATGCGCAGCGCTGCCTAAAGGCATTGCTACCTACTTGGTTTAATTGTGAATCTAAACTATCCAAGGACTTATTCAAGAAGAAAAAAAAAAATTATCTGTAAAAGGACACCTGAATAAAGTAAGGAAAATAAATAATCACTACCTATTCAAACACACAAAAAATTTTATCAAAATTGGTCGAGCCGTTTAAGAGGATTTTAGTGACATACACGTGCACAAAAGAATTATATATTATATTATGTATAAAGATTACCAGAGACATCGTCGATATTGGTTCCCAAGAGATCCAGTGATGACGACCACCAGCAGCTTAAGCATCTGTTCCCCCAACATTCTTCCGGCCGGTGCACCAGATTATCTCACTATCAATGTAAGTACTGTAAAAGCAGCTCTTAGCTCAAATCACTAGAACTAACGACTAATATCCCGTGAACGTAAATATTCAGGAAGTGGATTTGTGGCCAAATTCGTGCGCGGTGCATGCTCGACTGACCGCTTTATAAAGATTTTTATATAGAATTAATTATAATTACTTACGTAGATACATTACTTAGTTACTTATTTACTTACTTACTTATTTTCGGGGTCCGTACGAAATTATTGAACGAAACTTAGTTTAGTGGGAATACTTACGTTTTTGAGTCCGATTCAAGTAAATTGGAACGATGTTGCTTTATTGTTAATCGTCTAGATTGTCGCTATGTGAAGAAATGGAGACCCGCCGTTTTATTGTTTGTTTGTTAATTTGTAAAGTTCACTGGAACAGGCCTATGTATGTATGTCCAGCATTGGATGTAGGAGTTCCTGCCCACTGAATCCATTACTAATCTCTTGCTACTCTGTACTCTCTACAAAGTTAGTTATACAAAATACATACTTAGAACTCACGCACAGTGGTAGGCAGAAACTATAGATCGCTATTTGCTACGATTCTTGCATACCTTCTTTTGCTTCTTCCACATTCATACATCTTCACATACATACGCGCCGGTTGCGAGTAGGTACCTACTACGTACCTGACCTTTTTGAAGGATCTCAAGATCGGCATATGTCCTGCTAGGGCGACCTATTCCGACGCTATAGCTGACATTCGCTTAATAAATTCCTTACGTTAATCGTCTTTCTACTCTACGAAAAATACACCTCTGGTTAACCCTTCGAGGAATACAGGCGTAACGGTATGTTATGTACGGAACCAGATACCATTATAGTGAGTTAATAAAATATAATTCCGGCGGAATCACTTACCTTGACAAAGAGCAACGATATTAGGTAATTAGTAGCATGTTCAGGTCATCATCCTTGATATTTGGCCATTTCCGTTATTATTACTTCGCATTATATTGTTATATAGCGCGGATCCTAGTTATACATATTTCCTTTAAAAATAATTGCGCATATAACAATCATTAAGCACTAAGTATGTCGTAGAAAATCTTAAAACCGGCTTAATGTATATACAACGTTTCATGTGTAAAGTGTGAACTGTTAAGGAGTTCCCTCGTTAGCCGCCACCCTTGAGTGCAGCAACCATGCCGTGGTAATTAAAACTGGCTATCATAAATCAATGCCTATACAACATTTCATGTCTCTACTATTGACTGGTAAAAGTTCCTTTAACTAGAGCTAATCCTGGATGTCAATTCAAGTCATGTTTGTTATAAAAATGGAACTGATTCAACATGTAATTCTTTAATATTAATAACGATTATTTATATTAATAATGATAATAATTAACAATTTCGTAAATAAAATAGTCATTACATTATTGACATTGCTTCTCCACCCATTTCTTCCCAATCTTGCAATTACAGAATTTTCTATAGACTTATTATATGTATAGATAATTGCCATGCAGTAAGTATTTCTTTTAAATAGTATTCATTTTCTTTCGGGTAATTTTGATTTGTCTTTGTGTCATGTTCTACTATTTGTTTGTTTGCTCATAATACACTTTTAGATTAACGATTCGATGCCCTTCCACTCTGCGCTATCATGAAAGACCCACTATTTGGAACCTGCAACAACTTTTTTAACCCATCATGTTATGGAGATGAACCGACAAGAATCTCCAAAGAGACTACCTACTTTAAACAACTTAACATACCATCACGCCTGTATTCCCCGAAGGGTTAGACAGAGGCGTACTAATGCACACCCACAGTTCGTCGGTATGTTTAGGTCCCATGTAATAGGGGGCGAGCCTATTGCCATTAACCGGGCACAAATCCAGACTCCGAACTGCTACTGAGAATTTCATAGAAAAACCCAATAACACTTGCTCGACCTGGGGATCGAACCCAGGACCTCTAGCGTAGCCGCGCTTGGGACCACTAGACTAATGAGGCAGTCACTTACTTCAAACTTAAATAAACATTAATTGTTTAAATACCGAAAAAGCTTAGTGAGTCAGCCTTAAAATATAGACAAGTTACCTATGCTGCCACGAACTTTTTTTTAGAACTTTTATAGGGGAACAGTTCCGTCATACATAAGTTTATGCAGTGCACGCAACGGAAGCTCCCGAAAGGAATATTTTTTCCCATTTTTGCAACATTTTTCATTTATGCTCTGCTCCTATTGGTTGTAGCGCGATGTTACATTGCCTATAACCTACCACAATAAATGTATCCACCCAATAAAAAAAATATCCACCACAAAATGATTTTTTTAATTCGAAGTAATAATAGTTAGTGAGATTAGCGCGTTCAACCAAACAATCACACTCTTCGACTTTATAATATTTATGATCTATTCTATTCTATTTATCAGTACCTACCTCATTATTATGCATTCGGCGAAAGAATAAAACGTAGATCGAAAAACATATTGACACAGTTGACAACGGCTATGGAAACAATGAAGTGTGTCTTAGTTCTCGCGGGGTTCATCGCCCTGGTGATGGGGGGAGCTGTCTCCACAAACCAATCCACCACACTAAAGTCGGGTAATTATTTATAAAATATTGTTAAAAAGTAACTCTGGAGGTAACCTTTTTGTTTTACTTTATAACTTAATATGTATTTATATGTAAGTATATTTTTGTCTCATTTCACATGACAGGCATTTGGTGAGTGCATTTGTGTGCCCACAACTCATCAAAGTATCTTCGCAATCAGTTAAATATAAAGAACATTCAACATAAGAAAATTCGTCCGTTGCTTTGCTTCGGACGACTTGCTGCATGCTTTGAAGTCGACGTGTCGTGTTTCGCTCTCTAAAATACTAGTAACCGTAAACGCCAAGTTACTACTTCATCATCATCATCATATCAGTCTATTGCCGTCCACTGCTGAACTATTAATATTTACTACGTATTAGTGAACTAGCTGCAGCCCCCGGTTTCACTCGCATAACAAAACGACTTCTTGAGACAAAATGTCTTTAGCTAACATACAGGTGCCATAAATAAAATCCCACAAATTGTAATTACAAATTTAATACGTTATATCGTTACAGTTTCAAGGTTCTGGGGCGAGTGACAATGACACTACACAATTTAATACAATTAGCAAAACGCCTATCGGATTATCATAGCAACGTCTCGTACAATTAGTTGTTTGAAGAGTACTTGCGCAGGCGCTTGCAGTTGCGCCGAAATACAAAAGGTCTAGTCCTATGTCCTTCCCCAGAATGTAACCTTTCTCTTTGCCTGATTTTATCGAAATCTGTTCAGCGGTTGGGGCAGTAATAGGTGACAGAACACAAATCAAAAGAGAGTTAGTTTCGCATTAACAATATTGGGTAGGTATAGCTGTTGCTATCGGATTCCTTTGCAGGATACTTTTTTTCTTGAATATCAATACAATGCATAAGTTTATTAGGATGGAATTAATAGAAAATAATTTCCGTGGTGGTTTCACGTTATAAAATGACGTTGTTTACGTTCCTTCACATGAACAAAACAACGGTCACGTCAACTTAAATGACACCTGTAATATCCTCTGAGGTCATCGTATTAGTTGAGAGAGAGAAAAAATGTACACCCTTTCAATGACATTATATAGTTAATATATCATTGCACCGTTTGTTAACTTCTTTACTTTACTCTGCTTTACTCTAAAATTGGTTAAATCAGTATGTTAGCCATTTAATTTATCTTATTCAGTATCCGTAAGTATATTTTTATTTTGAACTAGCTTTTGCCAGCGACTTCGTCCGCGTGGAATAGTTACTTTGTTCCCTAGTTCTTCGCCCGCGATTTCACCTGCGTTGCTCCGTTCCTGAGGGTTGAAACCTTTCTCATGAATCACTCATTTTCCCAACATTTCCCTTCACTGCTCTGCTCCTATTGATCGTAGCGTGATGAAAAGTATACTATAACCTGCCCAGGAGTATGAAGAACAATTGTACCAAGTTTCGTTGAAATCCGTCGAGTGGTTTTTGTTTCTATAACGAACATACAGACAGACAGACAGACAGACAGACAAAAATTTTACTGATTGCATTTTTGGCATCAGTATCGATCACTAATCACCCGCTGATAGTTATTTTGGAAATATATTTCATGTACAGAATTGACCTCTCTACAGATTTATTATAAGTATAGAAGATATGCTTTATTTTGTTATATTTTTGACCTCTGCAAATCTAGTCATATTTATATGTGAAATTAAAGATAATTAATAAATATGATTGTCTCATTAGTCTAGTCGTGCCAAGCGCGACAGCTACGCTAGAGGTCCTGGGTTCGATCCCTAGGTCGAGCAAAGTGTTATTGAGTTTTTCTATGAAATTCTCAGTACCAGCTCGGAGTCTGGATTTGTGCCCGGTTCATGGCAATAGGCTCGCCTATTACATATGACCTGAACATACCTACCAGGCGAACTGTGGGTGTACATTAGTACGCTTCTGCCTTACCCTACAGGGAGGACAGGCGTGATGGTATGTATGGATGTATTAACTATAATAGTTATTTGTAATGTTCTTTTTCAATGGGTAGTTAAATATTGCAATAACTTTAGATAAAGTGAACATATTTAAATGAAATTAAGCTCATAAGTTGCATTATGATACTGCCAATACTGCTAATGTACTTTTTTCCAATTTCTCTGAATGATAAAGAATTTTCTTAGAAAAGTATGGAAAAATCAGTATCCCTCTTTTTTGCGCTGTTGTAGTCGGATATGTACCCTAAATGTTGACCAGGCTCATAATCTACGCATACACCAGATTTCATAAAAAGCTGTTAAGTCAGGGCTCGGAAACCGGTTGAAATTCTTAACCGGTTTCGGTCATTGACCCCAAACCGAAATCGATTTAGGTTAAAGGTTGCACTTTACCGGTTTTTACCGGTATATGCGGAATACCGGTTTTCCACGAATTTTGGTTTTGGTGTTCAAAATTAACCGGTTAAAACCAAGTTTGATAGGTTCCCCGGCCCCCGCCACCCTCACTCGCAAGGCCTGGACGTTGCGATGTACTAAATGGTTACAAAATTTTAATCGCACTCGAAGTTCGCAACGTCGCTTTGCGGTGAGTTGGGGTGACTTTTATTAAAATTAATTATGACTTTATTTTATTATTATGACTGCCTCATTAGTCTAGTGGTTCCAAGCGCGACTGCTTCACTAGAGGTCCTGGGTTCGATGCCCAGGTCGAGCAGTGTTATTGGGTGTTTCTATGAAATTCTCAGTAGCAGCTTGGAGTCTGGATTTGTGAATGGCTATAGGCTCGCCACCTATAACATGGGACCTAAACATACCGGCGAACTGTGGGTGTACATTAAGTATGGTATGTTACATTATGTTTATTATAATTTATTATTTATAATGCAAACAGGCATACGGCCCGCCTGATGGTAAGCGGTTACTGTAGCCTATGGACGCTTGCAACACCAGGGGAATCAATCGCGCGTTGCCGACCCTTTAAAAAATCTTTTCACGCCCTTTTTGAAGAATCCCAATACTGTCACATAATAGGTGGGGGAAAAAGTTTCTTCGCATTTAATATGAAAACTCAAGACATTTTTTTTTTCAAAGTTAATTTACATTCACAACCACAATTTAATCAAATTCTGTTATTATTCGGATTCCGATACCATTAATCTAGGTTCCTACGCTACCATTTTGTCCAAAATACTTCACTAGAAATAATTGTAAGCGAATGCAATTTTTGATAACTTTAGCAAGTTTGGAACGATTTTCCGATCTTTTATTTTCAGTGAAGTAGTAGCCGACGAAATAGGACCGTAGGAACCTAGATCAACAGTATCTAAATCCGAAAAATAACATAATTAGATAGAATATTGTCCGGATTACGATTTATTACGGTATTACGTTTTTGTGGGCAATTCACGCTCCGCCGGTCCCTTAAGCAGATAATTCGGAGTTATTACATTGTTTACTGATAGAGTACAAAAATAAAACAAATTTATCAATTATAAAATACATAACTGCTAAAATTGTTTTTAGATTTATATAGATTTATTTATGTTTTTTTAATTTATTTCAGTATCAGTTACCTCAATTTGGTCTGTATGAAAACCAATTACGGTGTTCAAAAAGTTAAATATATCTACATAACGTAATGTACGCATACACGGTAAGATATACCTTAATTCCTCGTAATTAAGTCCGAAAAATGGTCATTCCTTTGGTCTAGTTCTACCTTATAATGTTCTGAACAAGACAAACAGACTTTATTTTCTTGTTTAGACACTTCTACTTTAACTTTCTTTTTCTTTGAAGTACTCATATTTGGTTTTAACAAAAACGGAGATGCAGGGCGCTCCCAATCGTTAATCCTGGAAGGAATAACTTAATAAAGTAAAGACGAAAGCTAGTAAAACTGCTACAGGGGAGGACCGGGGGCCTTTCCGCCCGCCTCGCCAGCAAGCTGCTTAACTTATGTATGACTGTGGAGGAAAGCATCACACACTTATTGTCTCCTATGCTGCCGGCCCAAAAAAGAAAAGAAATAATGTTTATACTTCCTCGTCCACACAAAATGTGGACTTTTGCAACATCAGGGGTCTACACACCAATATCAATGCAGTCCATCAACACCTGGAAACTGCACAGCCGACCCTTTTATTTCTTGCACAAACTTGTGGAATACAGGTTTATGCGCGGTGCCGGAGTGTGCATGTACGTCCAGGAGGATGTTTGCTGTCGCCGTCTTGACACCTGCAATCGACGACTGACAAAATACTTAAGCAGTATCCTTCCGCAGAGCTAGTGATTCTAGGAGATTATAATGCCCACCATGTCGAGTGGTTTGGTTCTCGTTCCACTGACTATGCGGGGAGAGCTGCTCTTGACTTTGCCCTGACCTATGGCTTCTTATATTTGGTTCAGTCTCCAAAGAGAATACCAGATATTGAGAGCCATACTAGTTCATTGCTGGACCTTCTGTTGACTACGCAACCGGACGCGTATTCCATCTCAATGGATACGCCTCTTGGCTCATCGAATTGATTAGCGATCGCCCGTATGGCTTTCGAAAGCCATACGGGCGGCCGCTAAGCAATTCGTGACCCTCCAGATAACCCAGGAGCTGTGTGTTTATCACACGCTCCATCACCTTAGAGAGCAGCGAGGTTATAGCGATTGGCCTGTAATTGGACGGGTCTGATCTATCGCCTTTTTTGGGCACTGGATGCACGAGGGCAGTCTTCCACGAAGACGGAACTATCCTGGCGCATAATACAGGACATAACTCAGGAACACACCGCTTCAGCACCACTGCCGGTACGCCGTCCGGTCCATTCGACTTATGAACGTCCAGGGATAGCAGATCGCGCCGGACTTCCCTTTGCGTTACGCGGAATTCCGGCATGAAGTTACTGCTGCACCAAGGGATGATAGGCGGTATTGCACCTGAATCGTTCAGGGTCGAGTTCAAGGCAAAGAGAACGTCTAGGAGCGCGATTTTCTCCTTAGCGCTGCAGGGCAGACTACCATCAGCGTTACGCAGTGGTGGCAAAAACGACTGGCAAAAATTTCCCTCGGCAGCTTTGGCGAGCGACCAGAAGGCACGATTACTAGAGGGATAGCTCGCAAGCCGCTCCCCAATTCTGCCAACGAAATCGAACTTAGCCCTGGTAATCATCCTTTTACTGAACCTCGAGGCAGCATTTAGTTTTAGCTTCAAATCAGAGACGTGAGGGTTCTGATTAGAACGGGCCATGATCCAAGCCTCATACGCAGATTGCTTCTTGAGTCTAGCGTTCTGGCAGTTAAACCACGGTCGCCTTCTCAGTCCCGCAGCTACTGGGGAAGGGTATGGAATGTTGGGAATAAAACATTCCATACTCTCCAGAATTGCCTTAGTGGTGGCTGTCGCACAGGTGTTAACGTTGTCTGAAGAGAAGTAATGTTGCCTCCACGGGTACGATGCGTAGAAATCGCAATCAATCCCAGTCTGCTGACTTGTAATGCCATTCACGACGCCATTTAGTTGGCCGGTGTAACACGGGCCGGGCGCACGTCACTTGCGAACGGACGAGACAGTGGTCAGATGAGCCAAGAGGCGTATCCATTGAGATGGAATACGCGTCCGGTTGCGTAGTCAACAGAAGGTCCAGCAATGAACTAGTATGGCTCTCAATATCTGGTATTCTCTTTGGAGACTGAACCAAATATAAGAAGCCATAGGTCAGGGCAAAGTCAAGAGCAGCTCTCCCCGCATAGTCAGTGGAACGAGAACCAAACCACTCGACATGGTGGGCATTATAATCTCCTAGAATCACTAGCTCTGCGGAAGGATACTGCTTAAGTATTTTGTCAGGCGTCGATTGCAGGTGTCAAGACGGTGACAGCAAACATCCTCCTGGACGTACATGCACACTCCGGCACCGCGCATAAACCTGTATTCCACAAGTTTGTGCAAGAAATAAAAGGGTCGGCTGTGCAGTTTCCAGGTGTTGATGGACTGCATTGATGTTGGTGTGTAGTCCCCTGATGTTGCAAAAGTCCACATTTTGTGTGGACGAGGATGTATAAACTTTATTTCTTTTCTTTTTTGGGCCGGCAGCATAGGAGACAATAAGTGTGTGATGCTTTCCTCCACAGTCATACATAAGTTAAGCAGCTTGCTGGCGAGGCGGGCGGAAAGGCCCCCGGTCCTCCCCTGTAGCAGTTTTACTAGCTTTCGTCTTTACTTTATTAAGTTATTCCTTCCAGGATTAACGATTGGGAGCGCCCTGCATCTCCGTTTTTGTTAAAACCAAATATGAGTACTTCGAAGAAAAAGAAAGTTAAAGTAGAAGTGTCTAAACAAGAAAATAAAGTCTGTTTGTCTTGTTCAGAACATTATAAGGTAGAGCTAGACCAAAGGAATGACCATTTTTCGGACCTAATTACGAGGAATTAAGACATATCTTACCGTGTATGCGTACATTACGTTATGTAAAAATATTTAACTTTTTGAACACATTAATAGGTTTTCATACAGACCAAATTGAGGTAACTGATACTGAAATAAATTAAAAAAACATAAATAAATCTATATAAATCTAAAAACAATTTTAGCAGTTATGTATTTTATAATTGATAAAATTGTTTTATTTTTGTACTCTATCAGTAAACAATGTAATAACTCCGAATTATCTGCTTAAGGGACCGGCGGAGCGTGAATTGCCCACAAAAACGTAATACCGAAATAAATCGTAATCCGGACAATATTCTATCTAATTATGTTATTTTTCGGATTTAGATACTGTTGATCTAGGTTCCTACGGCCCTATTTCGTCGGCTACTACTTCACTGAAAATAAAAGATCGGAAAATCGTTCCAAACTTGCTAAAGTTATCAAAAATTGCATTCGGTTACAATTATTTCTAGTGAAGTATTTTGGACAAAATGGTAGCGTAGGAACCTAGATTAACGGTATCGGAATCCGAATATTAACAGAATTTGATTAAATTGTGGTTGAATTACGATTTATTACAGTATTACGTTTGAGAGAAATTCGGTCCGCCGGACTCTTAATATAAATCACAGTGAAAATAGTATTTTTTTTAAAAAAAAGGTACAACAAAAAACTTTTTTTTATGGAATAAGGGGCAAATGAGAAGACGTGTTGCGGGTGCCCATAGACACCCTCAAATCAATCCGTACCTATACTAATCATGATGTTATTGGGTGTATTTGGGAGGCCTGGAGTTCAAAATTACAGCCTACTTACTAGGATTAGTTTAGACTTTTTTTTCTCCCCACAATAAATACCTAAAAATGCCTAAACGAAAGCCTACCTAAACACAAGGATAAAAATATATGTCCGCTATGAGTCTATTCGAATTAGCCAAACGCAATGAACGGGGAGTGAGTGGTGACTTGTATAGGTTCGCTCGATACTTGCGGGCGCGCGACTTAGCAAGTCAAAACATAAATCTACCTGCACAATTTAAGATCGCCGATTGTACTCGTATTTGACGTTATCAGATTGAACATTTTTTTTCATATCAGTTTCTGTGGTAATTTCGCTATAACTTGTTGGAAGCGTCAAAACAAATATTTTGCAAATTACGGAATTAACCGGTTAATTTGGGTGTCAAAACCGTTTGTGCATAAGTAACCGGTAACCTTTATCATTTGGGTTACATAAAAACAGTTCACTTGTTTAACCGGTAAATGGAGGAGCGATATATTTACCGGTATATAATCGAAATTAACCGCTCTTTTCAAACCGGTTCCGACCCCTGTGTTAAGTAGATCTTTATAAACGAACATACAGAATATATATACACACATACAGACAGTTTTTTTTTCAAAAACCATTAATTCGGCTTCACTATCCTTTAATTAGTCTTCTCCTCCTATTTTTTCCCAATTATCTTGCAATTACACATACGCCTTTTCTACAGACTTATTATTAGATAAACATTTAAAATTATCTCGTGCAATAGATGATATAGTTTGTGGAAAACAACTCGCCGCGTGTGTTAGCAGTGTGAGGGGGGGCCGTGCCGCACCTCCGCGCTCCGCTGCATTAAGAGACAGTTGCAATTTTCTATCTCTGTCATCGACGCTGCAGTACGTGTGCACCGAATAAACATGAGTACATGCACGGTGTGTCATGCATTACTTGTTGGACATTATTATAATTATCTACAAAAATTAGCTAATTACAATTCTCGCTTAAAACATTTTGAACTTACGAGCCTAGAAAACCGCCGCATAATCCTAGATAGCCTATTCTTATCTTCTATACTTATAATAAATCTGTAGAGAGGTCAATTCTGTACATGAAATATATTTCCAAAATAATAACTATCAGCGGGTGATTAGTGATCGATACTGATGCCAAAAATGCAATCAGTAAAATTTTTGTCTGTCTGTCTGTCTGTCTGTCTGTCTGTCTGTCTGTCTGTCTGTCTGTCTGTCTGTATGTTCGTTATAGAAACAAAAACCACTCGACGGATTTCAACGAAACTTGGTACAATTGTTCTTCATACTCCTGGGCAGGTTATAGTATACTTTTCATCACGCTACGATCAATAGGAGCAGAGCAGTGAAGGGAAATGTTGGGAAAACAGGAGAACTTACTCCATTTTTTAAGCTTCCGTCGCGTGTGCAGCCTTAATGGTTAAAGCTACACAGAAATCATGTATGACGGAAATGTTCTCCTTAAAATTATATAAAAAATATTCCACGACAGCAAATGTCTATCTTTTATGGTTGACTCACAATAACACGTGTAACTCCCGATAGCTTAGCAGTTCGGAGCTTTCTGATTATATTTGTCTACTCTTACGTTAGGTGACTGACTGACTGACATAGTGATCTATCAACGCACAGCCCAAACCACAGGTTATAGTATACTTTTCATCACGCTACGATCAATAGGAGCAGAGCAGTGAAGGGAAATGTTGGGAAAATGAGTGATTCATGAGAAAGGTTTACAGCTATAAAACATCACGCTACAACCCTTAGGAACGGGGCAACGCAGGTGAAACCGCGGGCGGAGAACTAGTATAAAATACTAAACACATATATAGATTGTGCGCATTTGCTTGCGCAAATTAAAAAAAAAGTACCTTACAAATCCCATCGTTTATCAAGGTAGGTACCGGTTGCTGGCTTTTAAAACTAATCTGGGACATTATTGTTTTTTTTGTATGGTATAGGAGGGCAAACTAGCAAACGGATCGCCTGATGGTAAACGATTACCGTCGCCTATGGACACCCGCAACACCAGAGGAGTCACAAGTGCGTTGCCGACCTTTTAAAAGGGGATTGGGCCTACGGTAACCTCACTCACTCGACGAAACACAACGTAAGCGTTGTTTAACGCCGGTTTTCTGTGAGGCCGTGGTATCACTCCGGTCGAGCCGGCCCATTCGTGCCGAGGCATGGCTCTCCAACGTAAAAAATTAAGTATTTTCTGCCATTAACAGAATGCAGGTTCAATATAGTCGCTTAGTCGCCTGCACAAAGTCAAATCCATCTTGTTTAGGAATTCTCCTACAAATAATGTTATTATACATTACTTACGGTTTTTTTACATTAATATGAAATTATCTTTTTCTTTTGTAACAAATTTATAATTTTGTTTGTCACAAAATTATTATTAATAATTGTTGTTATTTCGTTTCAACAATTCATTTCAGCGACAGTTGCATCTTCCTAGTACCCGTGGCAGTCTATAATTGGGGCTATACTACATTAATGTACAAATTCATTGTATCCTTTGTATGAATTATTGGAAATGTGGAATTATTGAACTTTTACGAATTAAGTGAGACTAAACGGGACACCTCTGGAAGGGGTGAATAAATTTAAATATTTGGGACATATTATTACGTCTGACCTAAGTGATAATGAGGATGTTGAGAGAGAGCGGAGATCGCTCTCAATACGAGCCAACATTATAGCCCACATGTTTGCTAGGTGTTCAAAAGAAGTAAAAGTCACACTATTAACAGCCTATTGTCATCGCTTTACACCTGCAGCCTGTGGGCTCGATACACAAAAAAGTGCTACAGCGACCTCCGTGATCTCTACAAGAATGCGTTCAGGATTGTGGTGGGGCTGCCCCGGTTCTACAGCGCCTCGGGTATGTTTTCACGCGACAATGCGCAGGCGGAGCATATCCCAGGTGCGCAGAGTACGGGCCAGCTCCAACACAATCCTGACAATGATTGCTGACAGGCTAGATTGCCCCTACATGGTGCACTGCTGCAACAGGCACGTGCAGGCAAGGCCGTTTAGCAGGCGTTATTAATGTTTGTATGTGTCTTAAATTTTCTGTATATTTGCAGTTGTTTTCTATGGGCCTAGTCGCCCGAAATAAGTAAATGAAATAAATAATAATGAATTAAATATATTTGAATGGGTATTTTAATGTTTTTGAAGTATTGTTTTGGTCTAAAACAATGATATTACAGAAATAAATTTGCTGTATGCAAACTTGTTTTTGTTTGCGTTAAAATCGACTGTAATAGATTATTTTAGTGTACCTTGCAAATCCATTTTTACCCGACTGTGCCAGAAGGAGGGTTATGTTTTTCGCGTGTATGTACATAATGAAGGTAGGTAGGTCTATTTCTTTGGCACGCTCTGTAGCGTAAACGGCTTCAAGGCGGAAAGCTTGAGAGCCAAGAAAGATGAAAGCAAGATGACCAATCCCACGCAGTCGCAGGCATTGTTTGTATGCCTCGTCGGTCGGTCGGGTTTTTTATAAGATTTTTCTTCTTACAGTGGACCCTAATTTCCTTGAGCGCCAGAAAAAGGTTCTGAAACTTTTCGAAAAACTTGACATACACGCTAATTACTTCACAATTGGCAAGGAACACAACATTGAAGCTAACATCGACAAGTACGCAGTGAGTGCTTTTGTTAATCATAGATTATTTAATTTGAATTAATAACATATAAGTCACCCTATGACGTAAATTCAGAATGTGAAGGCAAAATTTCAATCATGCGGGTAGGGTTCGCGGTGGCTTAGAGGTCAGAGCGTCTGGTATATCACACCAGAAGACGCAGGTTCGAATGCTGCCCGCGATTGAATTTTTTCCTTTACTAAAAAATAACTTAATAATCTTAGCATGGAAAATGCAAAAAAATCACAAAAAGATAATATATAAGTATGTGTTTAGTAGTGAATTCTTATCACTTATTTACATGTAAATATTATTTGCAGAACAAAGAAGCCACGATAATTCTCTTATAACTCGGTGCTGCGGTGGCGGCGTCGCCGTCCTAGAGCCGAATGGGTGCGTAAAATATATTTTTATAAAGACAGGAAAAATCGTGTCTGTCGTGTGAATTCCATCATATTATGAAATCAAATCAAATTCTTTATTTGCATAAAACATGGTATATGAAGTTGTTACAAATGTTATATTTTGATCAATCATGTTTTGATAAGTACAGTATAGCATGCAAAATCAGATCATGGCAATTTATTTTCAAGAAATTGTTTTAATGAATAACAATAATTATTATTTAACCATACATACATTTTTTCTTAAATAATTTAATGTTTCATTCTTTAAATTCGCTGGGTATCTTATTGTATATTCGTACACACATAATTATGCAACTTTTTTTTATATTTCGTTGATCTAGGAATGTCATAGAAAACAACTCTATTTGGGTTTCTTTGACTCCTTGAATTAATGTCACATGCTTTATTATATAATCCTTTATGTCTACCCATGAACATACACACTTCGTAAATATATAGCGACGGTAGTGGTAATAAATCAAGTTTCTTGAATCACATGATTCATCAGGCGTCAGTCGGTAAATTGCTCTAATATTTTTTTTTGTGGAACAAATGCCCTGTTGAGTTCTATACTCACATTATGAGGCTGTATCGGAGAATAGATTCTACATAGGCGTGGCAGGATATTACAGCACTCTATATATTTGTGATGTTTCTAACCTGCCTTAGAGCATATGCGAATCTATTAATTCTATTAGAAACATTATCTACGTGTGTCCTCCTGTTTCTATCTTGGTCTATGACAATTCCTAGAAATTTAATTTGTGTTACTTCGATAATTGTATTAATATTAAGTTTTAATTTGTATTTCATATTAAATGATTGATTATATTGTAAATATACTGATTTATTTTTACTGATGGATTTGTAAATTATATATTTGCAGCCATTTCAGTAATATTTATTTATTTGTTGTTGGCAAACCAATGCTTCTTTAAGCCAATTACAGGTTTTCACGGGTAGTGATAGATTAAGAAGAGAAGTAATCTTAACGAACACAAATTCTATTAATTCTATTAATCGCATCGAACAACAAAACCTAGAGATTTATTTCAATGGAGTGAATATCCGATAGTGAATTACAATTGGTAACGTTATGGGAAAAACAAGATTGGTTGACATATGAAACGTTAGTGGGATTGAGGACACAAATAATTAAAAACTTATTTGTTGAAATAAAACAATTTTTTACGGATTATATCGCGTTGTATCTATTAATATTATTTAATTCCGGACGTTTCGGATCGACGTTTTGTGAACATACTCTTGACAAGGCCCAGCACTAAATCTGATTTGATAAACCTCGCAAAAGAAAACCGATTCCTTCCCAGGATGATTCGCAAGGCTATTGAAATTAAAAAACACCCAAATTTAAGTAGAGAGGATGGCCCAGCCATCCTCCCTATTGAAATTAACTTAGCTTAGCTTACCACCTGCTTGGAACCCCATTATAGATTCCATTAAATCAAAATCCAAGCCCAAAACTTGTGTTGACTGGTAGAGAATGCTATATGGCACTAAGTCCGCCTTATGTACTACTCTTGTGCATAGAAGTATAAATAAATAAATAAATAAATAAATAAATAAATAAATAAAACTGCAAGACCGAAGGATACGGTGAGCTCGTTCTGCGTGAATCAGATCGCCAATAAATAACAAAAATGTTAGGTAGCTGTTAGTAATTGCAACATTAAGACGTCCAACAACTTAGTCTGCCCGGGACCATGGATGCTGTAAAGGATCCGAAGTAAAATGAAATGAAATTATTTATGCTGCAAGTAGATCTTTAGAGATACTTTTACATGTCAATGGTTTGGGTTTTTTTTTAGCTAGATGGCTTCGGCATTTCCTAACTAACGACCTCTGAGAAGAAACACCGAAACAAACTCAGAGAATCGTGGTCTCTTTTAAAGTCCAGACATGGAAGAACACTTATATGTGAGTGGTACGATGTAGGTTAATGTCTGAAATGGTCTTTTGAGGAAAGAACCATAGCAGCTTTGAGTAGACCAGTCCCAACTGACGGCACGCATGCATCAGTCATCGTGTAGCTCAACCATAATTTAGGGAGCTCAACGACCTATACCAGATCAGCAGGACATTTGTGTAGGTCTAATGAAACGTCGGGAATTAAATAATATTAATACAACGCGATTAAATCCGTAAAAAAAAATAGTTATATTTCAATGTCTAATATTCGCGTAAGTGTCAGAAACTTATCTGTTATTAAGAACCGCATCACCTATGCTATGAAGGAAATTTGATAATTGGTCGGAAAAAGAGTAACCACGACTTTGTATAAGTAAATTACGCAAACATTTAATTTAATATAGTTCCTAGTTTAAGGCTGACGTATATTCAGAGTTACCCACAAATTTTCCGCTGAAATGACGGTTGCGGAATTGCAGAAATGCATTTACGGACAGCTATTAACTATCACCGCCTCCATGAGTCTGACCAGTAAGACAGTAATCGCGGTCACGACGTCACACAATGAATTGATCACCAAATAACTCAGAGTCCGAAATACCGTCAATCAACCAAGTTTCAGTCAATACAATAATATCATACGATGAGAGGCAGAGACGGCGATATAATAATTTAACTCAGATCCAGCCGTCCCTAGCTGTCCCCCCAGCAACGCCCTAAGCCGAGGATCGAGTCCCGTTAAGGGGGGGACGCCCTTAGCTGCTGTTGCTTAGTTATAAGTTGCTCCTGGTTGGAGGCATTCGGTGCCTCGCCACCAAGTCCGGTTACGCCATACAACAAAAATACTTAAAGACATTGATGGTTAAGACATGTTACACTAACGAGATTAATAGCAAAAAAGCGACTCAAAAGATATTACGACGCCCCCAAGCAATAAGTCGGTAATGTGCTATTATGGACTTAATGCTGTTATGTCAAATTCGGCATCTATGGGTTGGGAGACATCTCCAATTTTTTATTCAGATTTTTCCAAGTGATATTAACGAAGTTATAATGACATACACTTTTATTGTAGGGAAATATGCAAACAAAATTATGACGGTAAAAGTATTGTTACACATCAATACAAAAGTTTCTTTCATATTTTATTTTGGTAAGTCGCGGTTACCGGATTATTGGCGTAAATAAACTTCATAGAGTTTTTGGTAAACCCTTACACAGATTTCTTGTCGAATTATTTAAAATATTCTTACTCCGTAATAAACACTAACAATGTTTTTAAAGTAAATAATTGGCTAATAATTATGCGTAACATTTCAATACGTATCATTTATTCAAAATTGTAACACATTTATTTCCGTTATCTGTTTTTATTTTGCCGCCCGATAGTTTGCAAGATGCATTTCTCAGTAATAGACATATAAACCCACCAAATCGGTGAACAAATGGTATACACAGCAATTGAAAAAAATACAAAATCAGATGAAGGCTTAAAATATAAAAGGGGGATGCATGACAACCGACCAAATAAAATGAATACTGTCACAGAGGCTACTATTAAAGCACACATTGAACTATTTCCTATAGTGGAATCCCACTATACGAGGAAGAGTTCTAAAAGAGAATATCTCTCAGAATATTTGAATATATCAAAAATGTATATTCTATATCGCTTTTATATTATGTGGTTTGCACAACAAGATTACACCGATGTTGTAATGGCAACAAAGCGCCAATATGAAACCGTTTTTAATTCACAATATAACTACTCATTTTTTAAACCAAAAACAGACCAATGTCCTTCATGCTCTGTTTATGAGCAGGCTGATTCTACAGTAAAAGCTACTCTAGAAGAAAAACATAGATGCCATTTACAGAAAAAAGAAATGATTAGATTATTAAAAAAAGAAGGAATAGATACAGCTGACCAAGACAATACAACAATAGCCATTTTTGATCTGCAAAAAGTTTTAAATATACCCCAGTCTGATGTGGGTACGTTTCATTACAAACGAAAATATCCTGTCTACAATTTCACTGTCTTTGATGCTCTACTGTACTGTTATGTTTGGCACTACCAAATAGCAAAAAGAGGCAGCACTGAAATAGGAAGCGCTTTGTTACTTTTTTTAAAAACTGAACATGAAAAAGTCATTATTACAATACAAATTTTTATTATTCTCAGACGGCTGTTATGGCCAAAATAAAAATCGATACATTTTTGCCCTTTACGTTTATGCTCCCAAATTACTCGGAATTTCCATCACGCACAGGTTTTTTGAAACTGGACATAGCCGAAATGAGGGAGACTCCATGCATGCATGTATAGAGAAAAATCTAAAAAATAAAGTTTTATATACTCCTGATCAAATATACAGTGTTGGTGGCGTGATATAGGCGGAAATGTAATCCACTGGGCTAATTTAATGGAGGTTAATGTATCAAATTTGGAAGAAAATAAACTTATTTTAAATACAATTTTGAAGATACATATTCGGAGCTGGATATAAATAATCCACATTCTTCTACCTTGAGTGGTAGAAGAAGGGGACGAAAACGTACTCTAGATGTATCTGGAGGTCTAGATAATGTAGAGTTGAAACATGCATACCACCAACCCCTTCCGATTAGTAAAGCTTTACATACAGACCTACTTAGTTTATGTAAAAGTGGAGCAATTCCGAGATGTTACCATCCCTTTTTTGAGTCGTTGACGTATACTGAAGCCACGAATGAAAACATCAGTGATACGGATGAAGACTGAGACTTCGGTGTTCAATTAATGGGTTTCACTGTGATTGTTATTATCTAAATGTTGCTAAAACCTAACATGATTTTGTAATGTCATTTTTTATTCTGTTCAATTATTATACTTGCCGTATAGTTAATATTTTATGAAGCTGACTTGTTTTCCAATAAATGACATGTTTTCTAATTCAAGTTACCTATAATTGTTTCAATTGTTATCTTGATATAATTAATATTTTTGATACTCAAATATTTTTGAAGCCTTATAATTTAATTTTTCATTATTAAACATTATTAATATACTGATCATCTGTATTTTATTCTAATAAACCCTGACCTATTGCATTTTAAACAATCCGAAAATTTTAATGGTATCAGATGGTTGCATAAAAATCTTATTATGAGTTATCCTGGAAAAACAATGTTATATAACAATACTGTTAGTATATCTATTAAAAATTACCACAATAACATCGTATTAATACGTTACGCATCATCTCTACTACAAAAAATAACGTTAGAGAAGTCCGTAATATATTATTACTTTTTAACAATTTTGTCAAATTTACTGCAATAATCCCGTAAGTACCATTAGTAAAATAATTTAATTATCACATTTCTTGTAATATATATTTTCTTAGATTGCTAGGTTTAGCGCCTACATAATTCCATGTTGATATGACAATTACATTTCACAAAAAAATAGCTTTCATTTGATATATCAATGACCGCAATACTCCGACTAGTTGGAAAGATATTTAAGAAAAACAGTAAAACATTTCTCCTGTAAAATTTGGATTTTACGGTTACCGACTTATTGCTTGGGGGCATCGATTAGTTTAAAGGCAAATTGGCAAGTCGAATATTAACGACCAATAACATATTAGTATGAAATGTAAAATTGCATTTTCTACATACACCATCCATCGAATCCTGCCCGCGATTGAATTTTTTCCTTTACTAAAAAAAATCACAAAAAGATAGATTTCAAAGTAATATAACATAACATAATCAACCCATTATATTGTCCCATTGTTGGGCACGGGTCTCCTCTCAGAATGAGAGGGATTAGGCTATAGTCCACCACGCTGGCCTAGTGCGGGTTGGCAGACTTCCTCACGATGTTTTCCTTCACCGTTTAAGCGCGTGATAATTAACTATTAATACGTAACATGACTTCGAAAAGTCAGAGGTGCGTGCCTTGGGTTCGAACTCGAGACCTTTGACTTGGCAGTCCAACGGTCATACCACTAGGCTATCACTGGGTTAACACAAAGTAATATATTATACATTAATTATTTGTGTTAATTATTTGTTTTCGGACGTCGGAACTACACGTACATATATACACGACTAACTCGCGCTCAGTCTTTTCCTTTCCAGTCGGGATCATTTGTGCACTTTCGACACGTTTTCGTACGAAAACCTGTCCAAAGTTAGCCTAGTAGATCCAAGCGCGTCTGCTACCCTAGAGGTCCTGGGTTCGATCCCCAGTGCGAGCAAAGTGTTATTGGGTTTTACAGCCGATATATTTGTATTGCCGACATAATTGGCGTTAGCTACGCAAAAAAAAAGTTTATAGAAATGAAAAATGGTGGCTAAGAGTTCAAAGCGTCTGGTATATCTAACCAGAAGACACAGGTTCGAATCCAGCCCGCCATTGAATTTTTCCTTCACTAAAATAACTTTATAACCTTAGCATGGAAAATACAAAAAAAAACACAAAAACATAGTTATTAGGTTCTAATCTTTATTAGACTTTAAGACGTAAGCTATAAATATAAATATCGCTAAGCACTTGGGATTTTTTGACTCAACACAACTCACGTGCAAGCTGAAGAACGATCAGGCAGTTTCTGAATAGGACTAATTAATTATAATCAAATCTTTTTTTTAAAAAAAAAAAAGCTTACTAGCAATGTGGGTAGCACATTAGTAGTATTCTTGTTAACCCCTCGTGCTAAGCTAAATGCTTGTGTTACGAGTGGGTTCACGTCGGTAGTGCAATGGGTGGGTTTCGAACCGACAACCTCATGATCGCAAGTCCGACGCCTTAGCCATTCGCTACCGCCGCTTAAATTCTTTATAAATATAATTATTATATTAATTAATTAAAAATATATTTCTTAAAATAATAGCAACAAAACATTATCCTTAAATAAAAACTACATTTATCACATTACATGGCCGCTATTTCTAAGTACATAATAATCTTAGGTCTAAATATTGCAAAGTTAAAAAATATAACTAATATATTATATTTTTCATTATTGTATTGTGACCTGTAAGTTCTAAAAGATTACATAGAGCGTGCATTTCTCTGGCCTGTGACCTTTGAACTCAAAGTTTTACATCTCATTAAACTATGATTCTTTCTGGTTTTGATGGAAACAATAAAACTAAAAGAACTTCACAAGTACTGTTACGATCAGATTTACATTCAAATCTGAGAAACATTATAAAAGTAATATTCAATAATAACTTCAAATTGTTCCGGTGGGGATTCTCCAGTGGCTAACTTATAGAGTGGTGCAATGGCAGATTTTCTCCAGTGGCTTACTTTAGAGTGGTGCAGTGGCAGATATTCTCCAGTGGCTTACTTTAGAGTGGTGCAGTGGTAGATATTCTCCAGTGGCTAATTTATAGAGTGGTGCAGTGGCAGATATTCTCCAGTGGCTTACTTATAGAGTGTTGCAGTGGCAGATATTCTCCAGTGGCTAACTTATAGAGTGGTGTAGTGGCAGATATTCTTTTGATGATAAACTAATAAAGAATGAGAAGTTCCTAGGTTTAAGGAGATTATTAATTAGGATTGAAAAAACGGCCTACGAGCTCCTGTGGTCAGTGATTTTGGGTAACTTACTGTTCTAAAGAGTGATTCATGTTTCCGCCATTCCCTACGTGTGAAGAAACATGTCATCAGGAATACACGCTTGCTTGAATAAGCAAATGTGATTTTTTGGTGCTACCCACCCACTTTCTCGTCCGTCAATCACTTCTTCGTCATTTACTTATTCCCTCATCTGCCAAACCTCAGCCTCTCAGACAATAAGTGACGTCACGAACCGCTGCACCGGCATATCCACCATGATTGTGAGTGGAACTGCGATAGTGTACGAGAAACAACTGGTTGCTAGCCAGTCCACCACCTAAAAACAGGAAAAAGTAATCTGAATCAGAACCAGAGACAATTAAGAAGAGATTTCATTGGAAACATAATTATGTGTGTATAATCTTTGGAAAATATAGGCGTTATCCCTATGTGTACACTCAGCTCGCAGTCTGAGAGGGGATATCTTTTGAACTAGGATCAGGCCTAATTCTTAAACGATTAAGTTTTTGTATCTCATCGCTAGCCAGACCAGACACCTTTGCTTCTAAGTCTTTTATTCATCACAACACTTCAAGATATTCTTAAGTACAGTCTCATACAAAAAAAAAACAATCTTCAAGCGACGTAATACGGGTCGTCCAAAGCATCGTTAACTCGTTGACCTTCTCGTGGCGTCATTTATACGGGTGTATAAATGACGTTATTTGTACGCTCGGCGTATTTTGAGCTAACTAAACAGCAAAATAAAAGGAAGTAATGCCCATGATAGGCGTCTTACAGAGCACCAGAGACAAGTGAGTTATTATTTGAAACTCACGACACTCAGCAAAGAGGCGGCAAGTGGCTGCGGGCGCACGGCGGCGATGGTGAGGTTGATGCACCAATGCACCATCAGCACTGACAGCGACATGCGTCCCAGCGCCTGCCAGCCGCGCCACGCGAACAACCGCTTTAGCCAACCTTGGGGAATAGTTGTCATTGTTTCAATTATCTTCCGGACTAAGGGAGTAAGAAATGCTCGGAATAGAATCTGTAACTAAGTTATCCGTTACAGAACTTATGTTCGAAGGAGCAAGCTGAAGTGACAATATTAGGCCGGTCGGTTTTCTCTCTGAGAACTGACAAACGCTGTAGAAAACGAGTTTTTCAGTGGAGATCACACCTAGGCAGTAGTAGTTTAGTAAGTAGTAGTTTTAGTAGTAGGCTTACTTACTAAAACCGGACATACCTTCCTGTGCCTTGTAGTTAGGGACATGGGAATCGAGATGTTTGCCATGACGGAGTCGTATAATACCGACATTATTAAAATTCCGAGATATTTATGTCCAGTATATGGACCAGCTTTTACATCATTAGCTTACCGCGCGAATGTATTATCTCTCTTACGGTCTTAGCAAGAAGAAATTGTTTGACACGATAACAAGAAGCAGGAAGAACGTTTCTCGTTTTCAGTTTCGACTGATCGCAACCTACAATAAAAAAAAAATAAAAAAAATAAAAATAAAAATGTTTATTTCGTCAACTTAAAAGTGGTACAATTCCCGAGTTTGGAATCGCCTTTTAAGCAAGTTTTTGCTTGTGATAGGTGATTCCGCTCTTCCAAGTTACTTTAGCGATGTTTAAGTATGAGAGACAAACACTGATTATGAAATTAACCTAGGCATGCAAATGATTTTTAAGATTTTTAAGAAGGTGTTTAGTGACAAAGTATGAAGTGAATGATGTACGCCGGTGATTAAGTAGGAGGGTAAGCGCATTTATGTGTAAGAAGGTGTGTGTTCGGTCTTGAATGAGTGTGTATGTGTGAGAGGGTGTAAATGTGTGTGTGAGAATGTAGGTTTGTGAACATTTTTGAGACGGCCCTAAGTCTATGTTTTGGGATCGGAAGATACTGCATTACAATATCCTCCGCGACTAACGGAGTGTAAGTAATAGTATTAACTGATGCTTTGTAGTATGGACTCGACTTCTTCGTAGCTTAGGGTTGCTAACCATTGGGTGAGGGTCTTTTTACAGTCGTGGTAAGTCAGAGGGTAGATGGTATGTTCTTTATTCAGTTTATTGTAGATATGAGAAGATTGCCATGTATACTGTCTTGCGGCAAATAAAGTTTTGACCATTAATTGTGGTGCTACATTGTTCTTTCTCCTAGTTTTAGTTTTAGAAGAGACAAAGGTAAGAGATTTGTGTTTTTTTAGAGCAATCAGAAGAACATATAGTTTCCTAACTGACAGCAGGTTAGACGTTATATAAAGGTCTGCTGTGGGAAACCTTAGTGGTTTAAAGAACATAACCTTTAATAGTGCTCGTTGGGTCCGCTCTAGTTCTAGAAATTTCATCTTTGTGGCACCACCCCATACTGGCAAACAGTACGTTAGAACTGACTGACCCAGCGAGACGTATATTTGATGTAAAAGACTCTTTGGAGCCACGTGCCGAAGTGATTTGAAGGTCCATATTAATTTCCTACAGATACAAAACAATATTTTTCTAAAACAAAACTGTATAAAAATTGGTAAGTGAAGTAGGCTCACCTTCGAGCCCATTGATCATGCCCATGAAGGCGAGTCCGCCGAGCGCGCTTAGCAGCGGCCGCTCCAACGCCACGTAGGCAGCGAGCCAGCACGGTGCGCGGTACTGCCGCAGCCACGTGCCCGCCAGCATGCAGCACAACATGGCCAGCGGTGCCGCCTGGTACGGCACCTGCAGCCACTGGGGCCGGACGCAGGGAACATTGACAGGTAAGTTAGGATCCTTATGTAGACAGACGCAGTGATAAAGTTCAAAGAATACCAAATTATTTACACTACCTTATTGGTAGTGTAAATACCAATAAGGTAGTGTAAATAATTAGTGGTCGCAAAAGGCTAGTGAACGTGTAGTTATGGTTTCGATTCCAGCTCGAGCAAAATATTATAGGTATGGTTTTTCGATAAAATTTTCAGTTGTAGCTTGAAGTTTGGATTTGTTTCCTGTTAAAGATAATAGGGTGCCCCGTATTACTTGGGACCCAAAAAGATGTACACCAGTATACCTCTGCCAGATTACCGTCTCTTACCAGAGACGCTAGCTCATCGCTTCTTCTGATTAGGAAGCTATTCTTTCACAAGGAAAATTCATTCTGGACATCCTGTGGACCCAATACCTTCTAAGAGATAGAGAACCCTGCCCAAATTTTATTCCAAATATCAAACCCACTGATAAGCTAAACATCTCTATCCCGGTTTTCTTTAATGTAACTCACTTTGTACGAAGTCATTTTGATTCCTCTCTCCTGCATGTCGAAGTGAAGGAACGCGAGGAACAGTCCTATGAAGCATGGCGGCAGGCTGCCCCACGGCGACTGGTACAGCCACGAGAACGACGGAATACCCCTGTACATCGTCTTCAGGGTGCTGGGGGTGGGGAAGATAGCTTGTTCAGTATCGGTTAGTATCAGACTCCCGCAACTCAATTTCTGGGCAGAACCGGCATTCTAAAGTTAGACTAGTTGTCATTGTTGTCAGGTGTTTCAGTAAGAATGGAAGTGTGACAGTCGGGATTGATGGTTTAACGTGCTGTCAGAGGGATCCTGGAGTGTTTAGAACCCAAAAAACCAACCAGAAACTGAGCGCGATAAACGCAGCTTAACCGTTCAAATTGATTGAATAGCGCTGTTATCATTTAGTGCTTCTAATGCAAATGATCAAATATGGTACCTATAAAATGTAGAAAATAGCTCCCAATCTTAACGTAGCTCGACTCATACCTCGGGTATGCGAAATACACGACGGACTTCCAGTCGAAGATGTATGCGAGCACTCCGTTAAGCGTGCTAGAGGCCAGCACGAGCGCGCCGAGCACGCGTAGAGCACGCGCTCGCTCCCGGGCCAGCGATACGGTCAGCACAGCTGCCAGGAGATACAGCTGCGTGTCCACTGCTAGGAACCTGGAAATAACAACTACTAATAAACTCGAGGAACTTTGAAAGAAAAGTTTTTAATTCCTCTTTTCAACCGACTTCAAAAAGGAAGAGGTTCTCAATTCCACTGTATGTTTGTTTGTTACGCGATTTTGATGATTCCTTTTTGATCGGGAGGTCATACTTTAGGGGTGGTCCCATAAAAATTTGGTCAAATTCTGATCACAAAATTTAGAAATAACACGTGTAAAATGTTAAAATAAAATAACTTTTAAGAAAAAGTAAAACAGTCTTCAAAAACGGTGGCGTAAACGAAAGATCCGATCAAATCAAAGGCACTTCCGAAGCTGTTTCGCACATAACATTATTTTTATATATCTTTTTGTGTTTGTTTTGCATTTTCCATGACAGGATTATAAAGTTATTTTAGTGTAGGAAAAATTCAATCGCGGGCAGGATTCGAACCTGCGTCTTCTGGTTAGATACACTAGAAGGTTTTTATGTTTTTGAAGGCGGTTTTACTTTTTGTTAAAAGTTATTTTATTCATATTTTAGGACGAGGTAGAAATTGGCATTTCAATAACCACCTTAGCAGTGCCCGTTCTTTTTTCGTTAATATTTGCAATACCATGTAATTGCATTATCAATAGTTACCTGCATTATCGGTTTGATCGCAATATTTTGTGGTTTTACATTTCGTTCGCAGAAAAACTTCCAATTCATACCATTCAATGTGTAACATATTGAATACTTAGTTGGTTTTAGGACTCATTGTAGAAAAACGTTTGCTGCAATGTCAGGGTAGATTTTGATTATTCATAAAAAATGGGACTTACTACATTTTAAAGCCCTATTCTTTTAAGTTTCTCTACATGGCACGTAACTGTTAGAATATGTTTCCTTCAGAAAGTTCTGTGGGTATTCAAAAATTAGTCAGTAAAAACATTTCTTCCTAAAGTTATTTTCCAATTTATTCCCTTACCAGGTCTGTATTAGGCAGATGTCCTCAGGGTTGAACAGATTGTTCACGTAGAAGACGTGCGTCCAGAACTTGCGGCGGCAGGCTTCGCTCTCAGCGCCCACGACGGCCGGCCACTGCGGCCCGGAGCCGGCGCGGACCCACCACGTCGCCGCGTACCCCACCACCAGCAGGTGTACTGGAGATATTCTGAAAGTATGGTGACATTAGAAGTGTAAGGTGACGACAGAGGATTGATTCAAAACTAGATTAGAAGATACTTTAAAATCTGCTCCAATCCAGTCTGATCTGCCTAAAAGGAAAAAATCTTGCTCTCTCGACCTGCGAAGATGACGATAACGTACCTCTATGAAAAGTACCTGGCTATCCTTTTAATGGTGATCAGTGGCAGAAGTTTGTAGGTGATTTTGTTGGTCTTGGCGTAGACCAGCAAGTTGTACGCCAGTAGGAAGTTGGACAGCAGCACAAACATCTGCACCACCGATGTGCCGTTCAGGAAGATCATCAGCACTGGATGCCGGGATATCTAGGAATAGAGGTGCGGAGAAACTTACAGATACAATTATTGATTATACTGAATAAATCATCTTACACATCAAACTGCATAATTGTCAAACTATTTAAAACAAAGTTGTAAAGATTAATATTGTAATCATGTTTTTTTTTAAAGAGTATCTATGGAGTGTCTTACCGGCTCTTCTCCATAAGACCCACTTTTTGGAACCGTGCAATTAGTTTGATTTTTCAAAAGTACCTTTTTAATGGTGTAATTGAAATAAATAATTTTGACTTTGACTTGACTTTGATTATTATTAAAAAGCTTAGCGACATACAAGCGTGACGTCCGATGGTATGCACAAAACCAGTAGTCTTCAAGAAGTCATTTCGGGACGTGCATTGTAGCACTCACTATATATTACATAGGTTGCCACTGAAAAGTGCAGTATAGAGCTGAACGCCACCCCTTTTCCTTGCGGAGATGAGATGCACTATTTTTATCGCATTTTATATGTACTTTGTTTGTTTTCTTTTTATTAATATTTTTTTTATCTTCATGCGGGTATATGTTTTGTAGTTAGTCACATTTAGTTTCTGTATTTTTGTATTTTCCATGTTTTTTCCTCTTCTTTCACACATTAAATTGCTCTGAGTTTGTTTTCTCAAAGATCGTCACATAGAAGATGCCAATATTGACCAGTAATTTAAGCGTTTGTAAAAAATCGAATACAGAAATAAATGTAGTATTATTTCTCATTATCAATTCACCTGCTCCATCCACCTCGGGTTGTACAGATACAGCATATCGTGTATGCAGCCGCTGTGCGTGGCCATGATCAGCAGCATCAGTAAAACCCTGAAACAACATTTTGAAGCTTGGTCATTTCCATCAAAATAGTTACTATTTGGGTCATAATATACTACAAGTTTGAATTTCCACGTGTGATGACGAGTTTTCCTCTCCTGCTTTACCTGATGCCCTGCACGGGAGCCAGTGCTGCCAGCCTCGGATCGCCCCCCTCGTAGGAAGCCGTTAGTCGCTTCCAATTGTGAGGAAGAGACCAGGATAACAGCACTAGGTTCTCTGGAATGTATAGCATTCAGTTTGAAATTGAGAAAGATCAAGCAATTCCACAGTAAACGATAATTGACAAATTATTTTATGAGTTAAATTAGAAATTATTAGCGGTCCATTACAAATACGAATAGACTAGAATTACTGAGGCATAACACATTATCGTTCATGTGATTTTTAAATTATCACACCACTTTGTAATATTAATAAGAAAAACAAAGTCTAGATTTCCTTATATTCGTTCCCGCACACTAGAAATGTAAAGTTATTGAAATAGGTAATAAACGCTGAGTCAAACAGTAATACTATCGTAACGAATTTATAATAACTACTGCATATATAACTAAATCTATTTTCCACAATGCAGACACCATTTGCTGCGATTCTTGAATACTTCTTTTGTGTTTTCCTCATTCATACATCTTCTCATACAAGCGCGCCGGTTGCGAGAACTACGCACCTGAACTTTTTGAAGGACCTCACCGATAAGATCTGCGTAGGTATGTCCTTCCATCATGATCATGTCATGATCGTCGTGAATGTCATGAATCTCATGGCCATGACTATAGGGCGAAGCAAGGCATGTACTGTTTTTAGTCGGTACGAGTCCGACGTACCCAGCCGCCTTCGCGGGTGGCAGACGATCCATGAGGAATTTCCGTACAAAAAAAAAGTATGTCCTTCTAAGGAGTCCTCTACCGACACCGCCGCCGACGTTCGCCTTATTAATTACTTTTGTAGGTACAGGTTAAGTATTATTTAAATAACTTACTTTTAGCATTGTCTCCAGTAACAACATCATACGTGGTTCCAATCGCGTTCAGCGCCACGAGAGCCACCACCACGTACAGGAACACCTTCTGCGGCACGTCCATTGGATCGGGGCTGCGCGTGTGCGCATACTCCTGCGCATGCGTGCGGCAGTAGTTAAGCTTCGCCAGACTCGTACGCAGTGACAGCCGGCGCGCCCAGTGCGAAGCGCAATGCTCGAAGCGCAGCGAAGCGTTTCGTTCGGAGGAAAGGGCGGGGCAGCGCGAGCTGACGCAGTAACCGCGGTGCAACTCCGTGCGGTTGAAGTGATGAACATCCAACGAATACTCCTATGGAATGGAACAACATCATCATCATTTGAATCACACCCATAAATATTTGTGTGATCCACGGATAGGTATTTTTTGGTTTCGAGTCTGGATGTATGTACTTTGTAGCCATTAAATAAAAATAAAAAGTAAACTTGTCTGCGAAACTTCATTATGCGTAGTATCTACTAATTTGTGTGTTTAACATATTATAGGACTGTCTCTTTAGTCTAGTCACACAATCTCTACTACATACTACGCTAGAGTTCTGGGTTGTGCAAAATGTTAATAGTTATTTATGACATTCTCATTAGCAGCTCGCGGTTTGGATTTGGCTAATGGCAATAGGCTCGCCCCCTATTGCATGATACCTAAAAATACCGGCGAACTATGAGTGTATATTAGTACACTTCTGCCTAATCCTTTGGGTTCCCCCAAAGGACGTACGTGTTAGTATGTTATGTATGGTAATTTCAACGTGGGAGAGCCATGCTTCGGCACGAATGGGCCGGCTCCACCGGAGTGATACCACGGCCTCACAGAAAACTGGCGTCAAACAACGCTTACGTTGTGTTTCGTTGAGTGAGTGAGGTTACCGGAGGCCCAATCCACTTTTAAATTCTCTGGTGACTCCTCTGGTGTTGCGGGTGTCTATGGGCGGCGGTAATGGCTTACCATCAGGCGATCCGTCTGCTCGTTTCTCACATAACACTGTCTAGTTATTCTACAAAGTCTTCGGTCACAAATGTGCTCAGCTCGTATATTCCATTACCATATAGGCATAAAGAATCACTTTTATACCTTCGACATCCAATGTTCACACATCCTCATATCGCAATATTGTACCAATGAAGATTGTAACACCAATTATTTTAAAAGAGTGTCCATGGAGTTTCTTGCCGGATTCTTCTCCATAGGATCAACCTTTTGGAACCGAGCAACTAGAATCATAACGTTTCATAAACGCTTGTAAAAGCTTATTTGAAATAAAAACATTTGAACTTGAACTTGAAATACCTACCTACGTTAATAAAATTAATAAATTTCATGGATAAAAAATGTTGATATGTTGCTGTAATATTCACTAACCCCTGTAATTTTTGCATGCTATGTATTATTCTAGCAAAACATGTATGTGCCAATTTATAATATATTTAACACCTTGTATACCATGTTTTATGCAAATAAATGATATTATTATTATTATTATTAAATTCACAGCAAGCTTCCACAATTTGTATACGAGTATGTAGTAGGCCGATCGTTTAACTGGGACGATCGAGATTTGTCGGAGATCATAATGTGCATTTCGTAATATGGCCGATTATTTAATGATGTGCCTAACCTAAACTGTTTAAGTATGTACAATGGCTACAATTCAGTTCTGGCATTATGTGGTCACAGTTCTGACCATTTGTTTTGCGTGTGGAAATCCTCATGGACCTCCGCCGCCCGGGAAAGGCGACGGCGCATGGTTCGACGGACTCCACCCAGAGTGGGTGACCTACCGACTTAAACCACACGGGTGTTTCGCTTCCCCACTTTTTGCTGGGGTTACGGGAGCGAGGTTTCATTTCTCCGCGACCCCAGCAGTGGCACCATCGCGGTCTCCGGCTCACTAGCAACAGTCTCCTGTTGTAATCTCCTCACCTGCCAATCCACATGACTGGGGCGCGGCAACACCTACCGCGCCGCCATCTCGGTCCTTGTGTGATGGGTGGACGAACTTCCCTAAGTCCGACGCCCGTGGCTGATCACAGTTCTAACCTAACCTAACCGATATTTATATTTCGTTCATCCGGCGTATCGTATCGCGTTGTGCCTATTTCAACGATCGGCTCACGACATAGGTACATCTACAAAACGAAACAATCTTGATAAGTCAATGATTGTAATCTCCTTTGACCGCTCTGTCAAAATAGAAAACGCGTGCCCCCAAGCTCGGAATTTCCTATAGAAATCTGCCACCTAGTCGTGACCACAGACCATGGCGTGCTGGGCACATTTTGGTTTGTCGTCTATACATGACTGTGGCAGTCAAAAGGTTAAGTCAAAAGGCCAACTGATGCGGAAGAAACATTACATAAATAAGTACAAGTAATTTAACTTGTTACTATATACTTTATACGAACTAATTACAAATGTGTCACAAACACAATGTCCTTGATGTTTCATATAGATACTTTTCTGGACTTTACGCCGGTATTTTCCGACATAAAAATATTCTTGTGACTAAAGTAAGTTTTATTTTAACCCGATTGCGCCAGAAGGAGCACGTGTTATTGAAGTGTTTCTAAAGTACTTGGAACATTAAGAAGACATCATTTTGACAAACAAACAAACTCACTTTCGCATTTATAATATTAGTTAAGTGCATTAGCAATGCCTTCCTATCGCATTAGTTTAGCGATCCCAAGCGCGAATGCTAGAGGTTCTGGGTTCGCTTCCAGGTCGAGCAAAGTGTTAGGTTTTTCTATAAAATTATCATTAGCAGCTTCATTCCGATTTGCCAGTTAATGGCAATAGGCTCGCCGCCTATTACATGGGACATGAACATATCCGCGAACTGTGGATGTAGATTAATACACCTCTGCCTATAGCTTCAGGGAATACCGGCGTGATGGTATATAGCAATGAAGCCGACGAAATATCTACTTACTTTATATAAAGTAGTCTCGATATGTGAACATCAACGACATTTTGAATCAGTATTATAATAGGTAGCACGGAACCCCGAGTACGCAGGTAAAAGCATTTGGCCAGTTGTTCATTATTAATTTAGAACTGGCTGTCCAACGGCTGTGGATGCCGGCTCTTTCCATTCTCTTGGAAATTTCCCTAAATCACTAACGTCCTACGTCATTTGAGGTACGTCCGTTGTTAAGTTTTTAGAACCAGCGATTTGGGGTGCATAATAATATACCTTCTTACTTGTTAGTAAGATTTATTTTACTTAAAGTGGCTATAACCAAAAAATTAACAACTAAGTGTAAACGTAACAAACGTGGTAAGTGGGGGACAGTCGTAACATACCATCACGCCGGTATACTCCGAAAGGTTAGGCAGTGGCGTACGAATGTACACCTACAGTTTGCCCGTACCTATGTTCAGGTCACATGTACTGGGCGAGCCTATTAACCGGGAGTTGTTACTGAGAATTTCATAGAAAAACCCAATAACACTTTTTGCTTGACCTGGGAATCCAACCCTCAAGCGTAGCAATCTCGCTCAGGATCACTAGGCTAACGAGGCAGATAGCTTGAGTGGGACTGTCGTAAATGGAATGAAATATGCAGAAGATTAAGTGACGGGTTTATCCATAACGCTTCAAGGTAGCGTAAGTAAATAGGAAGCCTATCTTCGTTACTAGTATCTTTTCACCAGATACCTAGATAATAGGCACTGTGCTATCATTATTACGGTAGATATTCCACCCATACGCAAGAAGCGTTTTACTTGGAATGGAACTCCTTGCCGGAGTCTGTTCCCCGATAACACAAACTATAGGGATGGCAGTCAGAAAGAATGCTTGTGAATAATAAGGTAAGAGTGCTTCATCATTTTGCTTTTCAAATGCAAACCTATTCAATAAAGCCTAACCTTCTTTTTTAGTCAGTTGGGATTACCTACTCTTGGATACGAAACACCCTACGGATAGCCAAATTCATCGTCACTATTATATCAGTCAAAAGAGGTCCACTGGTGAAAAAAGGTTACCCCTAACTTCCTCATATTGGGCAGGTGAGATACTTAGATATATCGAATACCTTCCAACTAAAACTACGTACACCAGTGTTCGTATGTTACCTGGAGCATGTTGTAAGTAGGATGAGGTTCCCTCAGCGGCGTGATGTGGAAGGTCCCGAGGCAGTAGAGGCCGCCAGGCTGCGACAGGCAGCCGCTGTAGTCGTCCAGGTGGTACAGCCGCGGGAACCGGCTGTACTCCTCGTCTACAAGAGGCACACGTTTAGCACAGGTAGTCATCAGGTGCTGGTCTGTTAGGCAGAGGTGTACAGAATCACACGAGCATTTCGCTGGTATTTCAGATCCTAATTATCTTATGCAATACAAAATTATTGTAAGCCTACCCGGCCAAATCACTGATATATATAAGTGTTTTTCCATGATGATTCTCTGAGTTTGTTTCCGTGTTTCTTCTCAAAAGTCGTTAGTTACGACGTGCCGTAGTCATCTAGCTATAAAAAAAAACCTATTGACTTGTAAAAGAGAAAAGAGCTGTAAAAGCGTCTGTAAAGATTTACTTACAGAAATAAATATTATATATTTTCATTTCAAATTCAAACTGAGGCCAGAATCTTTCGCTATCTGTTTATTACATAGACCTAAAACATAACGGCGAACTGTGGGCCCTTCGGACAATACAGGCGTTATTTTTTGTACCTATGTATGTCTATGAGGTTTAATAAAAAATATTAATAAGGGATAAATAAAAAATACCTACTTTTAAAATTTGTATGTAACAAATTTCCCACGCAAATATAATCTATGGGTCGATAATTCACGCATTGCCCAAGTCGGGCCCAACGGGGTCAATGCTGAGACAGAGATCGGGTTTAATGCGAGCATAGACTATAGACACTAGAAAATCATCAAAACATGTAGCTTAGAATAAATGGTGTTTTTTTTTCAAAATGGGTACCTATTTAAAGGAATTTATTGAATTCCTAATATTCTTTTATTATTTCCAATTGAACTGATATTGAAGTAAAACAATTGATGTGTTTTATGAAAGTGCATGGTAATACTCGTATTCGTGTGCACCTAGCTTTATGTGCACGCGCCGCAAGTTTGACATACACGCAACACAGAGCTTGCTACAACAGTTGCTTAGCTTGGAAGTTAGAGATACACGAACGATGTAGGTAGGTACTTAATCGACAATTCTTCACCAAACTACGTCAATATACTTCAACTCCTAGAAGACTCCTTTCGACGATGTTGAAGAAACACCACAGAGACGGAGTGCCTAGATATCTAGGTATATTAAGTAATTTGTATCTCAACCAAGGTGCAAAATTAACTATTTTTGTATAAATCCATGTCGACGGTTAAAGCGTGGGTGTGGGACTTTTTGTAAAAAGTTTTGAATTTATCGTCCTAAATGGAGTGTTTGATCTTGACCCTGCCCACAAAATAGGCTACGCCAAAGCCTAATCGATAAAAATATAATAAACGACATATATGAAGATCGTAACCTACTTTACGCGACTTACGTAACAAAAAATAATATAATTTTTATCTTCGAGAATGTTAAGGCCAAGGTCTGAAGACAAACAAAGGAAATACCACTGAACTTACTGCTCCATATACTCCATGCAGATGATTTGTTTATATGGAAAAATCCCCTGTGATTTGCGCAAACCGAAACCTGTTCCATCGCTTCCTTTGCTACCTACGGAACGGAGTGAATGACCCGACACTATATGGCGTGAAACTCTCTTAGAAATTACCCCATCACGATATGAGGTAGACTGCCGTGCATTAGGGGGCAGGGTGGCGGAGGAGATGCTCAACCCTGGAACCAGGATCACTCGTGCATTCACGGTATCCTATCTTCGGCCTCTCATGAGCTCTAACAGTTTTCGTGAAAGTTCACCTCACCATCGTCCTAAGGGACCAGAGGAAACTCGATCGCTTCTACTGCTATTTTTCTCGTGAATAGAAAATAATAGGTAAATGATAGTAAGTGCAAGGCGGCATACTTTAACTAAGTATTCAAATAATTAATACTTTTACTGTAACTATCTGCGTAATCGACTAAACGGGCGCACCGCGCGATACTTACTTAAAAATTATTTATTTGTGTTTTTTTAGTTAACTACCGATCATTCATGCCTACCTGAAGACAACAGCTTAGTGCTTCGTTTACACCATCTATTTAATTGATGAAATAATATTTTTTTGGACAATTTAGATACTTAATTTAAATTAGATTTTAAGATGAATAAGTAATGATTTGGTCATTTGAACTAGTGGTCCCAAGCGCGACTGCTACGCCAGAGATTCTAGGTTCGATCCCCAAGTTGAGCAGTGTTATTGGGTTTTTCTATGAAATTCTCAGTAGCAGCTGGGAGTCTGGATTTGTGTCCGGTTAATGGCAATAGGCTCGCCCCCTATAATATGGGACCTACAATTGTACCCGAAAACTGTAGGTGTACATTTGATACACCGGTGCCTAACCCTTCGGGGAATACTGGCGCGAGGGTACCTATGTATGTAAATAATAGTTACTGAATCTCCCATTTCGATTTATCGCATGTTTTCAGACTCACCCAGTATTCACTAAGCATTATTTTGGGTGTTATTAAAAATACTTAATGTTTTAGCTTTCCGAAATTCAGTCTATAGAAACGTATTTACAAAAAAAGTAGGTATCCCTTTACATACAAAATAAATTAAAATAACCCCAACACGTAACTAAAAATGACCACATATTCTGTAATTTAAAAAATAATTATTAGATTGGTAATATTTAGTATTTATTAGAGATTAGAGGCACCGCAACATACCAGTAACATGACGCGCAGGCGCCGGCGCCGGCGACGCCAACAGCAACAAACACCACACCACGTTCATAGCGTGCAATGTGAGCCAAGTCTGTGTAAGGAATACTCAGGAACGGCGCACGCGTCGCCCTCTTCTAGACACGATGAAAAGACATCAGCGGAGGGCCCGTATTTATTCCATATTAAAAATCGAAAAACAACAAAATCGACTGTTGTTAAGACGAGAGCGTAGTAATTATGCGTAGCTACCTGTGCAATCAGTAGGTAAACACAACTATAATTCTGGGTAATTTTGGAATAGATCTAAATAATACAATATGATGAGTACCTAATGCAAATATTCCTAAAAATAAAAGTATGTTAACGCGGTTTTATATTTTAAATCGCAGATTAAGAACCTGACCCGTTGCACTAAATAAGATTAAGTTTTTTTTAATCACTATTAAGAGGCACGCACACGAGGCACTGCGGACACTCCGCACTATGATATAGTCCGGCTTAAGTAGCGGCGAGACCAGTGCACTCGTGAGTCCACTCAATGCCAATGTCGCGATGGTCTCCAGTGTACGATACACACACATACACGTAACATAACATCACTCTTGTATTCCCCGAAGGGTTAGGCAGAGGCGTATACTAATGTACACCGACAAATAACCGGTATGTTTAGATCCCATGTAATAGGAGGCACTAATTCTAAACTCCGAGCTGCTACTGAGACCTTCATAGACAAACCCAATAAAACTTTGTTCGACCTGGGAATCGAACCAAGGACCTCCTCTAGCGTAGTAATCGCGCTCGGGACCACTAAGCTAATGAGGCGGTTACACACACGTACACATCTCTAGCTCCTATAGGGTTAGGTTAGAACTTAGAACAAATCACTCCCGCAAAACGTGGTGAGCGAAAGTTTTAGTCGCTAAGTCACGCAACATGGGTGGAGTTCTACTCACCCCCATTCCCTGCCATGAGGATTATCACACGCAAAAAATGTTAGAACTGGTGTAACTACTTAGGCATTTATTGTTACTACGAGCATTTAAATAGTACAGTCCCGGTGCCAATATAGTGTACCAACTCAATGAAATTCAACAACGATTTTCTCTGAATATATTGATTAGAGTTATGAGATATGCTGACAGAATCATTTATATTTAGGTACTATTATGATTTGTTTATTATTTCAACATATTAGTCAATACGAGAACAAAATTGTTTTTGAATTCCAGTGAATGTGTAGGGCATAGGGTATAGGTGCTCCGAGGAATTGTTCGGATTGATCCCTGCTGCCTCCTTCCGCCATCGTTCTACGGGGCAGCTGTTCCATCCCCATCATCTTGATGGTTGGCAGTCCACAACTGTGCGTTTCTCTAGAAACTTTCTGCCTCACACAACAAAACTGTGGAATGAACTTTCGCCTGCAGTATTTCCGGACCAATACGATCTTCAAACCTTCATGAAAAGAGCGTAGGTACTCCCTTGTAAAAGGCCGGCAACGCACTTGTGACTCCTCTGGTGTTGCGGGTGTCCATGGGCGGCGGTAATCGCTTGCCATCAGGTGATCCGTCTGCTCGTTTGCCCACTATCCCATAAAAAAGAGACTTAATGGTGGTTCCAAGTGTACACCTAGGTATATTCCTACAGCACTATTATGATAGAAGATACGTACATACTGGGATCATTAACCTTTTGACCGCCACAGTTGTGTACCTATAGACGACAAACCAAAATGTGCCCAGCACGCCGCGGTTGCGACTGGGTGACAAATAAGGGATTAATTCGGCCCTTGGCGCTGAGGGCTTGCTTTTTCTGCTTTGACGTACCTATATGTATATCGCCCAATTTCAAATAACTTTTTTTACCTGTGGTTTTATTGATAAAACTCCGTTTTATATTCGTCGTAATTGTCTAACCCAAGGGTTAAACACCCAAGTGAAGATCCTATTGTAGCATTTAGTCTTGTGCTCGTAAATGTGACTGCTATGCTGGAGGTCACGAGTTGTAATATTTAAAACTAAAGTTTTTGCGTTTTAGCACTTGTTTATTTATGATTACATGTTACTTATTTCAGTAAATAATGTAACTATTTGAGTAAAATGCGGAAAAATAAGTGACATTTAGCCAGTTGATATTTAAATATTTTATAAATAATTAAAGGAAATAAGGAAATTAAAAAACTACCGTTACTGCAAGTGACAATATTAGGAAACACTGCACGCAGTTTAAAACCATAAGCGGTTAATATACGAATAATAAGTAAAATAATTCAATTTTTAATTCCGAGTCCTGCCTAGATTATGTTGCATTGAAGGTATAAATCAATTACTCAACGAACATTTTAAAGCAAATGATTCCAGAAAAGTCATTTGATGACTCATCATGGAACTCGTATTTGAAGGAAAAAGCCCAGTTCAAGTGTTCTTGACTAATTGAAATACCAAACCCATATACATATTCACAGCGACAGGACTCGGCAAAAATATTACATACGTACCACCACGCCTTTATTCCATGAAGGGTTAGGCAGAGGTGTACCAATGTACACCCACAGTTCGTCGGTATATTTTAAGTCCCATGTAGTAGTGGGCGAGCCTATTGCCATTAAGCGGGCACAAATCCAGTCTCCGAGCTGATAATTAGAATTTCATAGAAAAACCCAAAACACTTTGCTTGACCTTGAGATCGAACCCAGTGCCTCTAGCGTAGCAGTCGCGCTACGCTAAAAAACATTATTGCACAATAATATCAAGGTTAAGCTTTTGAAAATCTAGTTAAAATCTTAGCAAGTGAATCCTCACACAAAATCTTATTTATTTATATAATTCATACTTTATGCACAAAATAGTACAGAGGCGGACTTAATGCTATAAGCATTCTCTACCAGTCGACCTCAGCGTGATACAGAGAAAAACGTGGCAGATGCAATAATGGGGTGTGTTGATAGAAGATCAATACATAAACTATAATATACCTATATAAAATCTTCTATGTAAGTACTTGCCTATACAGTTCTACACTCAGGGGAACTGCCAACAAGCTTGACCTCCATTGTCAAGAAAAAAATAACTATCACTATCTACTATTAGGTCGACGGCCAAAGCCATTGAATTTTGAACAACTCGATATAATTTCGCCTCCTACTCGTAAAGTTTTTCCTTATTTGTTCCAAAAAATCAATGTTTTTTGGTGTCCGCGAGGTCTTATCCAAAGGTTTATAGATTGCATCCAAATCCGAGCAGTGGAAAATAACCGTAGACACACAAGGTGGCGTGAATCAGTTACTGATCGCCTTTCATTAATACTCAATGCTAATAGTATTACTCAATGGGTATTTCTATGTATTTTATCGCCACCTTTTACTCAATGAAGTAAAGCAGGTCTAATATTATTCTTAGGTCGAACAGTGTTATTGGGTTTTTCTGTGTAGCAGCACTGATTTTACATTTGTGTAGTTAAAGTCGCTCGCCTCCCGTTACATGTGAGCAATGTGGGTCGCACATTAGGTACTAGTATTCTTGTTAACCCCTCGTGCTAAGCTAAATGCTTGTGATACGAGTGGGTTCACGTCGGTAGTGCAATGGGCGCGTTTTGAACCGGCAACCACATGATCGCAAGACCGACGGCCGAGCTATTAAGCTACCGCCGCCGCTTCAAAATATCAGCGATCCGTTCGTAGATACACCTCTGCCTCACCCTTCGGGAATAAAATACGTGATTGTATAGATAATGGTATGACTATGTTACGTTTTTATGTCGCGTCGGGAAAACATTTACATGTCAAAGATAAGTCAAGTCAAATTATTTTACTTGAATTAGACCATTAAAAATAAGTACCTACTTTTGAAAAGTCAAAACCAAAACTAGTTGCACCGTTACAAAAAGTGGGTCATAAGCTTGAGCCGACAAGAAACTCCATAGACATTTAAAAAAAAAACATGATCACATGATTTTCCATCATTTCACTATTATGTACCTACTTGTAGTATACTGCCGAGATAGTTTGTTTGTTCATCTTTCATACCTACGTTCCTATTATGTTTCTACATGTAGGTAGAACCTGTGAAGATTTCTCTCAAAAACATTATTTTTTCTGAAAATAATAAGTAAAGGAGTTAATGCAACGCATGTCGCACATAGCTAGCGGTTATTAATTATAATCGGCCATGCCATGACATGCACTTGAAATGCACCAGTAATACATTCAGATTTAATCTACGGTTTGTAAAGGTACAAACACACTACTTTTCTGCGTGGTAAAACCCTGCTGATGAGTTGGTTGATTGACCGCATTACCTGATATAATTGTGAAATCAGTCTATTGCCGTCCGCTGCTGAACGGTCTTGGGCAAGCTCGCATCCATCCGCTGCCAGCCACCTTCTTCAAATCGTAGGTCCATCGCGTCGCAGGGCAGGGCATGTGTATAATAACATAGTGAAATTAGTAGGAGCAGTATTATAACGTGCGAGTGATAGCACTGGTGTTGCTTGACGTCTGTGAGCTGCGGTTGCCTCTTCCCATTACGACTTGTATGCTGGCTTATCATCATATTGTATAGAAATAAAACACCTACCAGAAATGCAATTATTTTACTACCAATAAATTCAAAATAGATACCTACCAGAATGGATAAATGATCACCAAATTGTGTTTTATGAAGTATTGTAGAAATGAAGCTATTTTTTCATTTTCATTCTAAAAAAAAATCTAAAATATATTCTAAAATATTCTAATAAAAATAATAATTATTATTATTATTAATAAATATTATAAAATATATTCTAAAATATAAAGGCTAGGTTGTAAGTTGTAAGTAATAAGTGATTCGGTTCTGTGTTTTGCTTTCGGTTTGGATTCACAGGGGGTCACAGTTCTAATCTAACCTAATCCATCATTTTGCACAATATTTGGTGAGCATTTATCCTTTTTGGTACCTAAGCAAAAACAATACAAATACAAAACCGACAACTATTCTGATGAGTGTACTTATATTAACATGTATGGAGTGCGCTCGGTATAGAGTCCGCCCGAAGCATCAGTTAGTTTCCGACGTCCCTGTATAGTTTGAGCAAGAGTGTCATCACTATACGACAAATTCGCTAGTGTGTTTTCACCTTTACTAAAGGTACGCTCACTTTAAAGCAAGCGAAAAGCTCAGTGAGCTTTTTACACATTCACAACATGTTCGTGGTACTGTTGAAGTGCTGATAACATCAAGTTGAAATGTGTTAAATGTACGACAGTAATCAACAGCTTCCTTGATTTAATGTCACCGCTGATTGCTAGACCTATCTAAAAACCTGATTATATTGCGGCAAATATACCCAAACAATTCAAATGAGGTGGTGGACTATAGCGTAATCCCTCTCATTCTGAGTGGAGACCTGTACCCAGTAGTGAGACTTCGTCTTATAATGTGATGAAAAAAAAACCCAACGATGTTTATAAAAAAAAATAAGATCAATGTCCAATGTGATAAATCTTTGATTAAAATATATTTTGGAATTTGATTTTCAGCCTGCCTCAGTAGTCTAGTGGTCCTATACGTGACTCCTACGCTAGAGGTCATGGGTTCGATTCCCAGGTTGAGCAAAATGTTATTATTTTATTTAAAGTGCGCTGCCATTTTGATATTTGATAGAAATATGGTGATCCCTTTGAAAGTTATTTAATTTTATTTTTAAGCGCACCTACTGGGAATAGTTAGCGTTTCGCGGAATATTTTAGGTGCGCTTGATTAGGTGCGCTTCAAAATGGGTGCGCTTCGAGGAATACCCCTAATATTCAACTATGTATAAATGTAAAAAAATTAAAGCGAAACGATGGCGGTCAGCTCACTATTAAATTAAGTAAATTAGTATAGCATCAGCTATTTCGGATGTAATATTATAAACGTGAAAGTTTGAGAGGATGTATCGATGTTTGTTACTCAATGACGTCAGAACTGCTAAACGGTTCTGGATGTTTGGTACAGAGATAGAATATAGTCTGTACTAGCCATGGCCTAATATTTATCCAGGTTGGATACAATTCTGAAGTCCACGGCAACGAAGTCGCGGGCAGAAGCTATTGTACCTACTTATAATAATTTGCTGTTATTTATGTCTTTAAATTATAATTTGTGAGAGACGCCGACGAGGTCTTGGTAAATACCAATAATATATTACATACATACATACATACACTCACGCCTTTCTCCACAGGAGTAGGCAGAAACTATAGACTGCCACTTGCTACGATTCTTGCATACTTCTTTTGCTTCTTCCACATTCATACATCTTCTCATACATACACGCCGGTTGTGAGTGCTACGCACCTGACCAATAATATATTATTACTTTTAAATAGCTATAGCTAGTCTAATAACATAACTAATGACATTATTTATTCTAATAACCCAGTATTTCCAAGGCTGTTACGTCAAATAACCCAATATTTTGTATGTGGTGCATCATTTTAGACAAATTAGTCATATCTAGTTCAAGGAGTTTTGGGTCGTGCCTATATTAGGGTCTAGTATTCTAGTATCTAGGTCTTTAGCATATTTTTTAGTTTTAGTTTGAAACATAATAGGTATACCTACTTATTATTGTTTGTTCCATAACATAGCACAAAGATGTGCAAACTTGTGCAATTAGACAATAGCACAGGCTTGCTACGTGTGCACATAAATGACTTAAGTACCTACCTATTTATCAGCACATTAGTGTTATGTTATCTTATTGCATATTTATTAGCTCGTTATTAGTCGATAGGTGTAAATATACCCATATTACTGTGCAAACCAGGACCTTATTTGTAAGATTACATACTTATAAGCTTACGACCCGCCTGATGGCAAGTGCTAACTGCAGCCACACAAGTAGGTTCCTATTACTCACTCGATCATTTTCATTGTCGTCTTGAGATATCAAGCCTTACATGCGCAGTAATTTCAAACATAAAAAAATATTACGTAGGTATGTACCGTCACGCTGAAATGGAGCTGGGCTGGTCATATCTGCCGCATGCCAGACGAACAATGGGCCAAACTGACAACCCAATGGGTTCCACTTAATAGCAGACGCCAACGCGGCAGGCCCAGACGGAGATGGCGGGATGAGCTGGACTCTTTTCAAAAAGACTGGTCCTTAAGAGCAATAGACAGAGAGAAGTGGAAGGAGAGTGGGGAGGCCTTTGCCCTGCAGTGGGACACTACGGGCTTTTAATAATAATAATAATAATGTACCGTCACGCTTGTATTCCTCAAAGGATTAGGCAGAGGATTACCACGGTTCGTTTGTATCTTTAGGTCAGTGCTACAAGTGCGGTAGCAACGCACTTGTAGGAATTTCTTGTCTTAAAAAAACACAAAATGCTATATGGTCTCATATAAATAGGGATTTTTCATTGTGGTAAATTGCTTAGTTGTATTGATGACTAGCTTCTGTCCGCGACTATGTCTGAGTGGACTTCAGTATTCGGTTCGACCTGGATAAAAAGCCTATGTGTTATTCCAGACTATAGTCTGTGTGTGTTTATCTATCTCTGTGCCAAATGTTATCCAGATCCGTTCAGCTGTTCTAGCGTGAAAGAGTAACAAACATCCATACATCCATACATACTCACAAACTATCACGTTTATAATATTAATAAAGTAAGGAACTAAGGATTTAGTACTGCAAAATACCACTAGATAGTGTTGATAACTGTACCTGCATTTTACATAGCACCAATAAAGTTTATTTTGTGTATTTTAATAAATTTATTTACGATGTTTGGATATAATTTAGTTCTAGTTACTTCTTCACTAATATTTTACTAACCAACTTTCAGATATCAGAGACCAGTGGACAGTAATGCTATAACTCTCAATCAAAAAAATCTAGTAATCAGATAAGCCCTGAGAGGTTTGCGTGTATGGCAAAATATTGTAAATTTAGATTAATAAAAATTAATAATAATAATGGCTCTCATTAAGTGGCTGGATCAAGCGCTTGATACAGAGAGTAGTACTTCTGGACACGGCCGGCATTGTTAGGAGGTTCCTATCTCTCTGGGGCCCTGACCACCGGTAGTTTGGACCTTGCTCCCGATGCCGATGGGCTACTATTTTTTATATTTTTAAATGATTATTTATGAAAATATTTAAAAATATATACAAATAAGGAAATCGAATAAATAAATGGAATAATAATATTTAACTATTTAATAATATGAATTACTACATGTTCTTAGAAATTTGGAATGTCTTTAATGACTGAGGGCGTAAAAACTAAAAGTAATTGTCATGTTGTACCTATTTTAAAACGAAAAGCAACAGCGTGTTGTGATATTGATTGCTTACATTTATTGGTCAGGCGTTGAGCAATCACTCGTTACAGTGTTTTTTTTTTGCATAAAATAAATGAAGAAATAACCTTATTATTCCTCATCCTTACTAATATTATAAACGTGAAAGGTTGTGAGTATGAATGTATAGATGTCTGGATGTATGGAAGTATGGATGTTTGTTACTCTTTCACGCCAGAACGGCCGAACGGATCTGGATGAAGATGAGATGAAGAATTACTACTGCGTTTCCTCACTCGGATGCGTTTACAAACAAAGATTTTACTTATAGAAATTCTCACACCCCTACGTCATACAAATAATTGTTCCGTGCAGGGATCGAACCCATAACCGTATCGCAGAATCCGATCACAAGATTACTGCACCAATTGGACCGTAAATTTTAGTCCTCATGCAAAAAATGAACATGCTGCGCCGACCCCAAATAAATTAGAACAAAGGCTGGAAGATTTATTTATTAATTTATTTAATTCAGGTCACAAGGCCCATATCATATAAAATCCTAGAAATACAATACAATATAACTTTAGCTAATAAGAATTAAAGATCAATATTAATTCACACGAAGAGTCGGCGTCGTGTGTCGCGCGGTGTCCGGTAGCCGGCCTCGGAATCACCGGAACACTACCCCTCTTGGGCAAAATTTCTCTTTCATAAAGGTAGACAGATGTTCGGTCCACACTCCCACCACAAAGGAATTAAAATCCAGAAATGATCCAGATTGGATGATCCAGATCTGTACATATGCAGCTGAATATCAGAATTTTACACGAAGCGCCTGCCATCAGATCTCCACTACTAAATTTCTGTGCAATACAGATATCGAATGGACTAGTTGTCAGACTTTCCAGGCTTCTGCTTATCACTTAAGATTGTCATAGATGTTCGTTTGACAGCCTAAATATAAGATAAATAGAGTAATGTTAATATTAAGTAAATATAATTTTAGGTGAAACAGTTAAGCAGACGTAAATTTCTAAAAAAAGTTAGCTAGTTTTTATTTATTTAGTGCATTGTGAAAATAATACATTGCTAATTAATTAAAATAAATGAATTCAGCTCAGTGATGGCGTTAGATATCTCAGTGCAAGCTACATCCATATAATTTAGTTATTTAGAGTGTGTAAACATTGATGCGGCTCTTTTGAAAATTGTTAAGTTGCGCGCACTTATTTGGTGTTTCAAATGCAATTTAGTGCATAACGTTCATTTAGAATCTAAATGAATTTCCATACATCTAAATTATAGATGTATAGGGATGGCCTTGTATCGTGTTGCACTAGACGCTCTCAAAAAGATTGCGTAGCTGACATAGATCACAAAATCTATATCGCTGCACCAAATCGTTTACAGAAGTGCAGTGAACCACAGTTTTTTTTGGTGAATGTGTTATGTGTCCACGACTCTAGGGCAGTGGAATACAAATATTATTACGAGTTTGTTAAATTCTGATGATTTATGTGTACGATCATCAATATACTGAGTACGGAGTAAAAGAGCTTAGGCTATAGTCCACCACGCTTGCCTACTGCAGGTTGGCAGACTTCACACGCCGTCGAGAAAATTTCTCAGCTGGCCGACGGGTATGTCTCGTCACGATGTTTTCCTTCACGAGAGATATATGAATAATAGATAATAAATTATAATTAAAACGCACATGATCATTGCTTTTTACGAGCTCAAATGTATCTAAATAATTTCTCTGAATCAATTAAACATGCAGGATATCCAGTTGTGGGTGGCTATTTGTCCAGAGCAAGTATTAGTAAAATTAAACGGTATTATACAAGAGGGCGTCGAGTCGGGGGCACTGTGTCAGCGAGCGCGCTCACGTAACCTGAACAGTGAACACGCTGGACACGCTGTGAGTGGGGTGTGGTACCACTGAAAGCGGAACTTGTTACAAGGACGCTAATCATTTATTGCAAGGTTATGATACGATTCCCATGGTTATTCTGGGGTGGCTATAATTAGTAACTTAAGACCATTCCACCATGAACCATGAGCTGAACCCTGATACAGCTCATGGTTTATCTTTCGTACCTAACTGCAATGTCATATATTTCAAATTTAAACATCGATAAGAGAATATTTGCCATAGACGTTCTACTTAAAACTCTTACGGCCAGTCCGTATAACAAATCTGTCGATAGATTTGCTCTTTGATAGTATACATTTATGATTTTGACATAACCTGTATGGTCCATATGTCAAAATCCTATCTCTAGTAAGCAAATCTACTGACTGATTTGATATTAAGACTGGTCCGTTAATCGTACATAATCCGTAGTTCATAATCTGCTGGGAGCGGCTCGTCCGCTGTCAGTGCGACCTCGCCGCTCAGAGCGCGGAGTGCGAATGTGTGCTAATATTATGCACAATATAAACATTGCCACAGCCGGTCATCGATCCTGCTATACTGTTTGTTGTTCTATTACTGGCACCGGATCCTTTTAGTATTTTCATTTGTTTAATGAACATAACGAAGGAAGTTTTCTCTGACTTTATGTGAAATCCTATCTATTGTTATTAAGCAGGGGCCTACTACGAATTTCAACTGACGGATCATTATAATGTTTTCCTTCAATAAATTTTATTCGGACACCATGATATTCGCAATGATTTTTTTTGGCTTGCATTGACGCTACTTCTAATCGTTTCGTTATTTGACTACTCATACATTAATAGGAACAAGAAGAAATTATAAGAGAATTGTCATTGTCAATGCGCTACTGCTTTTATTTCGATCTGTAGCTTCGATGTAAATTTTCGTAGTACCCCTCTATTTTACCTACAGCTTTGAATATCTTTTCTAGCCTGATGGTTACCAGCAACAGGGTCTAAGATGGAGCCTGCAATTCAAGTAAATACCCTTCAGATATTGATGTACTTTGACACACATACCGACAGACGTAACGTGAGTTGTTTAGCAACTTGCAGGACCTTATAGGTACGTACTTATGTAATGGCGACTTTCCTTTTCTCAACACTTGCTCTCATTTAAAAAGTATAGCGAGTAGCTTTGACTTCTCTTGCACTTTTTTCTATTCCTGCTGGCGCTGAGGCTGAGCTATCAGCTTTTGTATCACGGTTTGCGGGTTCGAGTCTCGCGTGAGTGAATATTTGTTTGCACGTGGTTTGCACCCAAAAATATATAGGTATCTCAAAGAATAACAGTGGAAGTATGCATTAAAAAAAATACTTTTTACAGATTCTATCGCATTGTAGTCATTTTATAATCATGTCTACGCACGCGCGCTTCTCAAGCATGACACAAAAATACTTATAACTAATTGAAATCATCATTGAAATCATTGAAAACATCAACTAAACAAATGTACAAAGCACACAAATTTATCGTTATTTTTGTATGAGAAGATGTTTATTTCTATTAACTTATAAAGTCCATCTAAGTCACTTATAAGTCACATCGGTCAGAGAACCGACAGATGCTGGAGTAAACGAGTTCTCGAGTGGAGACCGGGTCTAGGCAAACGTAGTGTAGGGCGTCCGCCGCGCCGGCCAGGCGGAGTGACGACTTGCGGAGGGCAACTTTTTCTGATAGTTATAAGTAAGATAGGACAGTTGAATTTTAAGATTATATTTATAGTGAATAATAATCGTTGGTGCACAACTTCTGTTCTTTTCTGTTGCCCTGGTACCTTCCAAGAATATACTTTCCTGGTAGTTTTAATAAGTAAACAATTAGGACAGATTAATTTTAAAACGTCTATCGATATTATTTATTACGATACCTTCATTTCCTTCCCTATGTTTCCAATCCGATAGTTAATACACACATCTCTATTGATACCTTAACCATCGCCCGGGTGCGCTTCGAGGAATAAAATTATATCATTTTAAATTTGATTTTCAAGCGCACCTAATGGGTTCGTATCGAGGAATATTTTAGGTGCGTTTGATTAGATGCACTTCAAAGTGGGTGCGCTTCGAGGAATACCCCATTATGCATTGGATGTAAACTTGTTAGGTGATGTTGATATTGAAATAAATAAACATCACGCTTCGACTCTTAAAAGAAGAGCACGCGAGCGAAACCGCGGGCACAGCTAGTAATAAATGAAATGAGTGATAAGGAAGTTAGCACTGCCATGGTGGCGTAATCACTGTTATGTAAACTTATCTAGAGTCCTGTGCTGTGCTGTGCTGTGGTGTGCTAACCTGTCAGACAGAATATTGCGCACCAAACGTAATAATATACAACATGTAACTGATAAGCACAAGACCTCGAACAGGTCGATTAGAATATCGACTCATAATTATTATAACGAAATCCGAAAGTCATTTTGACACATGTAAGCATATTTTTTTAAAGAAATTAGTTAGGGATATACATAAAACTTGTCGCCGTACCACAATCGTACTCGCTACGATTACGATATCGATGCGCACATGCATACAATAACAATTTGTGAAAATAGGTTTCAGTTTTCCATAACCCACTGATGAATCAGTGGGACATATTTCGGGTATTCAATTTTTTTTGAAAAATTAACACGTATTCAAAACCACTGTAATATATTCAACAGTCGATTCTGAACAAACTGCTTTAAGGTGTTGCGGCTTATTCTGTTATAGGTTGTAGTTATAATAATATTTTTATCGGAGTGCTGCAGGTGACATCAGTTTGTTATGATTTTATGCGAGACAGTTGAATATATGGGAATAGGTTAAATAATGTACATATATAGTATTTTATACGACCTACCTATCGTCTAGATTTTAAAGAAGAATATGATTCTCCGAGTTTGTTTCAGCGTTTCTACTCAAAGAACAGAGGGCGTGAGTTAGAAAATGCCGTGGATTTTAACTGGTTACAATACCCTATCTGGCATTTATTTAAAATTTATTACATAAATATGCCACACATTTTACAATTTCGATGCCAAAACTAAATTAAGTATACTCAGAAATCACACATAGGCTATTGTTTATCCCAATTCTTTAGACCACGCAGACAGTCACGGGCAAAAGCTAGTTTCAAATAAAATAGTACGTACTTACTCTTTTAATATATATAGCTTTTGTAATATGTATGTATCTGACTATCTATCAGGCGATCTTTTACATACATACATACATACACGCACGCCTTTCTCCCACAAAGGTAGGCAGAAAGATAGACCGCCGATCTTTTAATGTATCATTAAATTATTATGTAGTTATGTTGACGCATATCACAAGTTTATAGCATGACTTGTACAAGTGTTTGAGAACGTACAGTCAACAATAGAATTAGGTATACAGGCAGCTAACGACATGTGTAATTATGTGTGTTTTGACAAATATTTTGTAATAATTTCACGCAATGGGTATGTGTCAAAGTGCAGTTGCTGTTGCATACCAAACCTTTTGGCGGATAATGATTTATAACAAAATCTGTGTCATGGCTCCGATATTTGCTTACTATTTTGAGAGCGAATAAACATTTTTTTTAATTATCCACACTCGGTACTAAGCGTTGCCTAGGGCGTGAGGTCTAGTTCGAGTTGTTTTATATTTGTCTCTATGTTGCTACATAGTTTTATCCGGTCCTGTCAGTAAGCAATCACTTATTGACATAATTTTTTGCTGCTATGACACAATAAATTATAGCATCAAGGTTTACACAGGTTTGTGTAAACCTTGATTAGGCAGGTCGCTACATAACTCTATACTTTTAAATATTTTTATCTGCACCTATTATAAATTTAATGTACTTTAGTTTTAGTTATTATTAATGACACTAATTATGTACCATACCTAACTGAAACATTTTTGTGAAAGAATTTAAATAAATATGTTATTTATTATTTTATTTTAATAAGAAAGCAAACAAAATAATTATTTTGGCTATCGGTTTTACATAACGGATGCGGCTCTCCTATCGAGCACACCATATCGGGGCAGTGATCTGTCACGCGGGTCAATGACCGCTGATAACATTGTTATGTAAAACTTGATGGAATTGTTGTTTGGTGTGTTGTAAGCTTGATGAGAGAAAAGGTGACCCAGAGGCGCAGCGATAGTGTTACCGACAAGCTGGGTTAAGACATCACTGACTTTACTTATATACTTGCTTTCTATAATAGCACTCGGCGTGGTAAATATCCCCATTGAAGGATGGCCCCATCTGTGAGAACATCAGAGTATATCACCCGTAACATTGTAATTTCGGCCCATACAAAGATGTTATCAGTTCAAGCCGCTGCTGTCAAATGCAGCGGCGAGCTATGTAGGTACGCAATTATCATTCATCGAAGTGCTTGTCTGATGCAGGGCTGTCCATCACTAATAAAACTATTTGCTGTCTGTTAATACTAACCTTAGAACTCATTATACTCGCAATAAATAAATAACAAACCTATTGACAGATACCTATATTGATACACAAATTGTATCAATATAGAGAGAGTTTCCTGCCAGCTTTTCTTCATAAAACCCACTTTTTGGAACCGTGCAACTAGTTTTGACTTTGCCAAAGTAGGTGGGTACCTACATATTAAAGTGATTTAATTGAAACAAAACATTTTGTCTTTGACATCAGTTCATTTAATTACATAAAACATAGATCGGCCTCATTAGCGGGCAAATCGCGACTGGTATCTGCGGTTTGCCTGCTAATGACGGCGACTACTAAAGAGGTCCTGGGTTCGATCCCCAGATCGTGCAGTATTATTGGGTTTTTCTATGAAATTCTCAGTAGCAGCTCGGAGTAATTTGTACGCACATGTCGGCGAACTGAGGGTGTACATTAGTACACCTCTGCCGAACGCTACGGGGAATACAAGTGTGTTGGTATGTATTATCAAGATTATGTATTAAATTTATTACAAGAGCTCCATCATCGCCAACAAACTGTTGTAGGTACAGTTTGGTTATTGTTAATTTAAGTAAGTGCATGTATTTTTCAATAAATAATAATAATAAAAAAAAGTTCATTGATCATCGTAAATCATGTGTCAGTGCTACAATTACAAGGACGTGCATATGACCTACTAGCATACTAAGTACAATCATTAATCACACATAATTATATAAATTATCCAAAACACAATAAGTACCTACATCGTTGATTTCAAAGAAACTCATGACAAGCACAACTTCGCTCTAAATACAAAACAATTAATATACCTACTTCACACATTGTAAAGCATCCTTAAAGTCGTCAAAATAAAGAGTTGCTTTAGAAATTAATGTTTTCTTTTGTAAATAATTCAACTAACTTATTGGACTCGGCTGCTGAACGTGAGCTCTTGAGTTCGATGCGCAGTTCGAGCAATGGCCCCTATATATATAATTATGGGATTCCAACCACATACGCAGTAACCCCTGATTTTAACCCTGTGGTCCCTATAATGATATCCATCGAAACCACGTTAGCCCAGTAATTGTTTGGTGAAGCCCTAAAGAGAACTTCTAGGAATATCCTGATATGTAGTTTGAAATGGATCGAATGTCATATGCCCAGGCAATGGTTAAATATATTGTCTATGTTGTTTGATCTATGAAGGGTGTAAGTACATAAAATATAGGCAATGGGCTCCTTGGGAACAGAATCTCTGTTTAAAAATTGACTTGAATGCTCACGAAGTCGAGTGCCATAATCTATAGGTAGGTACTTATTAAGTAATCCATTGACGAACGGAACTGTATCTAAATATCTCACTAAGTGACCCGTACCATCCCTGCTCCGCAACGAAAGGCTTGCGTTATGCAAGGCGCGGGTCGGCGGCGGCGGCGGCGCGCGGGCGCATGCGCGGCAGTGCGAACCATGGCACCGGCGCGCGCGCTGACCCTGCTGGCGCTCTTTTGCGTTACCCACGCCACGCCTGATGTTCTCTACGAGTTGAGCGGTACGGTAACCAGTGTTTGTGGTTTTGTGAATGTTCCATAAGTTGTAATGTTCTGTGTTTAAAAATATCATGAATTTAAATGTCATCGGGAGTTTCGTTTGTCTCTCAAAACTTGCGGCGGTTGCAAGTGAAATTATTTTTTGCATTTATAATGAGGTTTACCGTCTAATGTGTTCATGATTGTTTGTTATTTTTATACTGTCCAATTCGTGGTTTGTAGAGAGAGTATCCTTAGCAATAATTGTAAATTGTTGTTGATTAGTTTTATGGCGTTAGGAGCACTCTGATGGAAATTTCATACATAACTACCCACATATTTACATAATTTTTGCAATCTCTAACTTTTAAAATATAATAAGTTTATTTGCTCGTAAAATAGTTACCAGATCTGTGGTTTATAAATAATTATTATCGCAATCGTTTTAATTTCAATATTTATTATGTAGGATAGGACATACCTACCTCCTAGTTGGTCCCATAAGTGTTAGCTTCGAAGATACAATGCTTGAAGTCTGTTGCCTTTTTCTAAAAAGATAATTGTTCATTGACAGATTGAATAAGTTCTAATTAAATGTCTTATTTCGAAACATCAATGTACTGTACTTAATGATACTTAGCAAGGAAATAAATCATTGCGGTGCACAGGCGACAGGCGAAGGGAAAAGGCATCGACACAGCCACGGAAGGTTTCTCGAAGCTAAGTCACTAGTACTTGTGCTAAATGGAACATTAGCCAATACTTAGTTTACGAGTTATTTCTAAGCAAGATACAAACTATAATATGTTTGTCTTCGGTGTGTTACTTCTACGACAGTTTAGCTAGTGGCAGCATCAGGCAGCATTGTAAGAATTAATAACTTATTAGGTACTTTTAACACACACGAAAAAAACACATTCGAATTGAAACTCTCCTTCTTCTTTGAAGTTGGTAAATAAGATACCATCACGCCTGTATTCCCCGAAGAGTTAGGCAGAGTTGAACTAATGTACACCCACAGCTCGCCGGTGTGTTTAGGTTCCATGTAAAAGAGGGCGATCCATTTACCGGGCACACAATAGTTACACGAAGTAATTTTCTTCGTTAAAATAATCGTTCAGCCAGCCCTGGACAGCTTTTTTTAAACGTTGCCCAACTTTTATCATGCGTACCGTATATATATCGTCTTCCCCGATAGACATAATCAGGGTATCTTTAAATCACGAATGAATAGGCTTCCAGCCAGGACTTAACTTACAAACTATGTATAAGCAAACCGCAGAGGCCGTGCCCTAAGTTCGGCGCTAAGCGGCTTGAATAAACGGCGGTGAATCGGACCTAACACACACGTAAAAGATTACAGATTACAAAAAAATATAATCTTACAATAACTATACCTATGTATATACTAATATTATAAAGCTGAAGACTTTGTTTGTTTGTTTGAACGCGCTAATCTCAGGAACTACTGATTGGAATTGGAAGATTATAGGCTATATAACATCACGCTACGACCAATAGGAACGGAGCAGCGCGGGTGAAACCGCGGGCGGTTCGCTAGTAATTAATACAAATAGTATCTACCTACTTAAAGAAAAATAAATAACGAATACCTATATAAATATAAATAAAGTAAAACTGACTAAATAAATAAATAAAGGGAAATTGCTTATACTTTATACAAGACAAAACATAAGCCTTCCTCCTCTCTCCTACATCGCCGTGGCCGACAGGGTCCACGATTGATTCTCTTATATTTATTTTAACAACTATAACATTGTGTGGAGTGCAATAAACAATTTGTGCATTCAGTATTGACAATTAATAACAAACAAAAAGATATAACTAATACGAGTATCCGCCCTGCTATCGGCCGATTTCTATATCCTATCTGTCAGTAGATTTGCTTACTAGAGATAGGATTTTGACAGTAGCTGTATAGAGCTTATTTCAAAATTCTATTTCTAGTAAGTAAAACTATCGACAGATTAGATATAGAAACTGGCCGTATATGTCCGAACTCGTGACCTCACACAAGCGAGGCAATTCAATCGCTGCGTTTGATATTGAACATGGTGTGTGAAGCTCAAAATAGCTCCTCTATGACGACGACACGGAGAAAGCGAGAACATATTACTATGTATTATATGTTTTGTAACATTAACACTTTTGTGTAAAGTGTTATTCGTGAATACGTATAATGTGACTTTCGTCAAGTCTTCTCCGATATGTGTAGAACGCTATGTAACGCCATTCTATGTTGTAGTTCGTTTTTGGTAAAATAAATTACTTACAAATACAAACTTGTATTTGTATTTGTAAGCAGTGATAGCCTAGTCGTATGACCGTTGGACTGCCAAGTCAAAGGTCTCGAGATCGAACCCAAGGCACGCCTCTGACTTTTCGAAGTCATGTGCGTATTAAATAGTTAATTATCACGCTCTTAAACGGTGAAGGAAACCATCGTGAGGACCTGCATGCCTGAGAGATTTTCTTGATGGCGTGTGAAGTCTGCCAACCCGCACTAGGCCAGCGTGGTGGACTATAGCCTAATCCCTCTCAGAATGAGAGGGATTAGGCTATAGTCCACCACGCCCGTGCCCAGCAGTGGGAAAGTATAATGGGTTGATTATGTATTTATATTTAGATATTATATAGAATATTTTACCTGTTTAATTGATGGACTAATGCTTCTCATACCATCATCGCCCCTTTTTTCCCCGAAGGGTTAGGCACAGACCTAATTACTACTAATTAGTACTAATTTCCACCCACAGTTCAACTGTATGTTTACAGAAAGAATATTCGACTCTTTCGTGGGAATTTCTCTAAGAACCATCTTTGTATCTAACGGACAAAGCATATGGAAGTAATCGGTCAATCCCAATTGACTCACAATTTCAAAGAAAAAATACCTATCTGGTTGAGAGTCAGTTCATTAATTTCTTACAAATAAATGCTTGAAACTTGTAACAGGTACCTACCTCTCTCTTTTTTCGGTATCTCATTGCCTAAAATTCGCCTCTTTTGTAATAATAATAATATCCCTCTTTTTTATGGGGATTAAAAAGACTGGTAGGTAATAAATACCTACTTTTTAAGCGGTATATCCCCCCGGAGCTTATTAGTTTGTTTGCATAATTATTGCGTCTTTATATAACAATTCCAAAACATTGTTAAATTATTTAGATTACTTACGACATTATAATTATTTTATGTAAAAGGCGCACTTCACAATACTAAATGTAATGCGGTTCCGAGGCACGTAGCGTTGACCTTTCGTTTCCGCTGCCTCGTACAAAGGATGTGAAGTGCGCGCTCATGCGCCGGTCAAGTTCGAGTTCAATATTACATTGCACTCGTGTAGGAATATAAGTATACTGTTATGGCAGGTCGTGTCGCCATGAGCTACACAATAATTGTTTACATCGTAGAGAAAAGTATAGCCACGAAGTTATCTGACCAAGATGACTTGTGAAGACCGCTCGCTCGACCAGATAGAATAGAACCAGTAGTCGGTGCTCGTATTTTCCCACGCAAGACAGGTCCAGCGAATGACGAGCACAGCCTGGCAGGGTCGGGGCGAATGTCATCAATCCCATGGTCGTGACTATAGGGCTAGGGAAGTCGGTAAGACTCCGACATCCCTGCCGCCTTCCCAGGTGGAAGTCGATCCATGAGGATTTTCCGCACCGTTGCATCCAACATCGTGGGTCGGCTTGTATCCTTAAAGCTTAAGATCTTGAGTTCAATACAGTCATCAAATTTCTTGTTGGATCTGTCTACAGAAAACTCAGGAGCTGTTTGCTTAGTTACTTCACAAGTACCGGTTTGCATATCTAAAGAATACATGATAAATAAATTATGTTCCATTTTTCATTTTGCTGGTAAAAGAAACTAAGAAAGAAAGTTTATTCTGAGTAACACAAGATAAAAACTAATAAAAAAGGTGGTTAGTCTCAAGTTATTATTGATATAACATTGAACCATAAAAATAAGGCAAAAGTAAACACTTTCGTGCGGTTTCATTTTTGTCTTCGATAAATGTTTTTGTAGGGTTGCTACCTGAGCTCGATGGTTGCACACGTGGCCACAGGCCGTGCGTGTATACTCACGATACAGGGCTATTTGGGCTACGTTTCCTAACAATTAGCGCGTTGTTGACCACATCAGCGTATAATGTGTTCTGTTTGTTGCATACAGCTCGTTGTGCAAGGCGTCCCCGATAGCCAGCCGGCGCGCGGCGTCGAGCATCGCACGTGGAGCACACATGCCTTCACTAATACAACATTCTGTGAACAAGGCGAATATTCGTATCGCCTCATTGATTTTGTGTGATTGTTGTTCTTGTCTTGTCTGATTTAAGTACGAGTATGTAGCTATAGGAGAAGTAATGTGAGTCTTTTACTCACTTTTATTTCAGCTAACAGTCGTGCATGTTCTACATTGTGTTTATACAATTGTTGGAAGAACCTGAGGCTTTGAATAATCTCTTCTACCATCTACTCTTTTGAGGTATCAGAAGAAATCTGCTGACGAATTCTTCTGGGTTTCCAAACTTTCTGACGTAAAGCTATAATGTCCCAAGGAATTCCTATGTTCAAACAATGATTGTTTGAACATAGTGTTACGAGCTGGGGTTCGGGATAAATTAAAATCACTAATTTCACCGAAAACAGTCACTTTATTCACCACACAAACACACAGAAATCACACGAACAGTCACTATACCCTAGCACTTGTTACACTTAACGTCGCACTGATAATCACTTGTAACTTCACTTCGATCTTCACTTGGATGCGTCCAAAACTGAACTGCCCTTGCCGACGCTGTCGACCATTATTTATATGAGCCACGAAGATTCTGGATTCGAAAAATCTCGATAAATCTCAATAATGCGACCCGCCCGCATTTTTGAGACAATAGATGTTTACGTCCTTTATTCAGCTTGCAAACAATAGATGTTTACGTCCTTTATTCAACTTGCGAACAATAGATGTTTACAATCGCCATTGTTAATCCTTGACCTTGAGCCCGGTCTCACGCTATTGTGTTTTGTTTGTCTTTCTTTTTGTTGCGGGTGCCGCATTCTAGCATATTCCTCTTGTTTGTTTTCTACCTGCTTCATCGACTAATCCAGAATCTCCGTGACCCATCTCCGTCGTCCTAGTTACTCGGCGTAACACTGCCCCCTCCTAAGACATGCTCGTCCCGAGCATTATTACATCCGTGATAACGTGCCAAACGATCCACATGAACGATCTTCGGAGCACCTCTTGGTCCTTTCTGTATCCGGTAGGTCACATCGTTGATCTTAGTCACGACTCGGTAGGGACCGTCCCATTTTGCCTGTAACTTCGGTGATTTTCCTTTGCTGCGTACGGGGTTATGTAGCCACACTAGTGAGCCTTCGTCGAAGCCCTTATTGTTCATCTTGCGGTCATAGCGGGTCTTCATCCTCTCAGATGTTTGTTGGCCTGATTGTCTGACATGCTCATATATGTCATTCATTCTGGTACGCAAGTCGTTTGCATAATCAGTCACACAACGGGGGGTGTCAGGCGGAATACCGGTGATGAGATCTGCAGGCAACCGTAGTTCTCTACCGAAGTTCGCGAAGGCTGGTGTTACCGACGTACTTTCGTGAACTGCACTCCGGTATGACAAAAGGAACGGCTGGATGTGCTTATCCCAATCCCTCTGCCTGTTCCCCACGACTTTTGCCAGATATCTCTCTAAGGTTTTATTGAATCGTTCAACCATTCCATCAGATTGTGGGTGGTAAGAGGTGGTTCTGGTTTTATGGGTACCCATTACCCGACACGTCTCCTGGAATATTTGAGACTCAAAATTCCTTCCTTGGTCGCTGTGAATCTCCAAGGGTACTCCAAATCGACAGAAGACTTCATGGACCAATTTATCTGCAACCGTCGAAGCTTCTTGGTTAGGAATGGCGAACACTTCCGGCCACTTTGTGAAATAATCCATCACAACCATAAAATACTTGTTTCCACTTTCACTTTCTGGAAATGGTCCCGCAACGTCTAGGGCTATTCGTTCCCAGGGCGCACCAACGTTGTAGACTTTCAATGCTCCTCTGCTGCGCGTGTGAGGCCCTTTTACAGCTGCGCAACTAGTGCATTTACGACACCAGTCTTCAACATCGTCCCGACAGTGGATCCAGTAGAATCGCTCTCGAATCTTTAATAGAGTCCTTTTTACACCTAGATGGCCTCCCGAACATCCGTCATGGTAAAGTCGCAGGACATCTGGCACCTTAGCTTTGGGAACTATCATCTGCAGATGACACTTGTCCCCTTTAACATTTTCCCATTTCCGGCATAAGACACCATTTTGTATCAGCAGACTGTCCCACTGTGCCCAGTAACTTTTTGTGACTGTGCTCAATGACGCAACATCACTCCATGTTGGTTTAGAGGCACCAGCTTTCATCCACTCGAGGATCGGTTTGATATCAGCGTCTTTTTCCTGAGCCTGCTGTAAGTTTTCTTTCCATTCGTCGCTAAGGTCAGTTTTCAGCATCCTCACGGGCACTGTTTCTTTAGCCTCTTGTCTGGAACAATGTTTGCACTTCTCTGGACAAGGTCTTCGTGACAACGCATCTGCGTTACCGTGGGATCTGCCACTGCGATGTTCAATTACGAAGTCGAATTCTTGTAGTAGCTCAATCCACCTTGCTACTTGTCCTTCCGGGTTCTTAAACTGCAATAGCCACTTTAGTGCAGCATGGTCCGTACGCAGGTAAAATTTCCTTCCCAATAAATACTTGCTGAAATGTTGCAACGTCTTGACTATTGCGAGCAGTTCTCTTCTCGTGACGCAGTAGTTTCTCTCTGGTTTTGACAATGATTTACTGAAGTAGGCTATCACAACCTCTTGATCTCCTTTTTTCTGTGACAACACTCCACCAATTCCAGTATTACTTGCGTCTGTGTCCCCGATGAATTCATTTTCAGTGTCAGGATAGCCCAATATAGGTGTATTGCACAGACGGTCCTTTAACTCTTGAAAAGCACTGTCACAGTTTGTGTCCCAGCAGAACTGCGCTTTTTCCTCGGTCAATTTGTGTAAAGGTTTCGCAATGTCCGAAAAATTCTTCACAAACCGTCGATAGTAGGAGCACAAGCCCAAAAATGCTCTGACTTGCGTCTTATCTTTCGGCACTGGCCACTCTTTGACAGCAACTATCTTCTCTGGATCCGTTTCAACACCCTTTTCCGAAACTACGTGTCCCAGAAAACTCACTTGTCGTTTGAATAATGAGCACTTTTTCGGACTCAACTTTAGATTGGCTCCTCTGATTTTTGATAGCACACGTTCCAGGTTTTGTAGGTGATCATCAAATGTACGGCCCACAATGATGATGTCATCCAAATAGACCAGGCAGGCGTCTCCGATCAGGCCAGTGAGCACTAGTTCCATAAGTCTCTCGAACGTGGCAGGAGCATTACACAATCCAAACGGCATTACTTTAAACTGCCACAGACCCTTTCCCGTAGAGAATGCAGTCTTCTCCTTATCCTTTGGGTCTATTTCCACTTGCCAGTAGCCACTTTTGAGGTCTAAGGTGGTAAACCATTTCATGCCTGTCAGTGTATCCAGTGTGTCATCAATCCTTGGCAATGGGTAGCTGTCCTTCTTCGTAATGTCGTTCAGTCGTCGATAGTCCACGCAGAAGCGCATACTGCCATCTTTCTTTTTCACTAACACGACAGGAGAACACCACGGACTAGATGAAGGCTCTATTACACCATCCTTCACCATCCCCTCAATCATGATCTCCACTTCCTTCTCTCTTGCAACTGGCAGTCTTCTAGGTCGCTGACGAATTGGTGACTCATTGCCAGTATTGATCTTGTGTTGTACCAATCCGGTTTTTCCTATATCGGCATCATTTGTAGAGAAAATATTAGCGTACTGAAGCAACATCTTCTTAGCCTTGTCCATTTCTTCTTCAGACATATGATTTCTACAGTCTTCCAAGAGCGTTGCCACGTTAAACCTTGAATTGTGAGTGTTATTACCAGTACACTGATCACTGCAACGTCGCATCCAGGCTACTTCTTCACAAATGCCCATCAATGTGCCCTTCTTGATCACTTGATCCTTATCGCTGGGATTGAGTATGCGTACAGCTGATGTATTTGAAGCTTTGACCAACGTTCGTGCCATCTTCCATGGCAAGTCTTCGTCCAACCTGTCTATGAGAACACATCGATTTTCCTGCCCAGCATTCTGTGGTAGAGCGACTGGAACGATTGTTTCCGACTTAGGAGGTAGAATTATTTTCTTCAGGCAGAACACTTTCCCGGCGGTTGCACCTTCCATAAAGACTTCTTCTGTACCGCACTTCAATACTCCTTGATTAACGTCGATCTCACAAGAATGCTCTCGCATAAAGTCCAATCCCAGTATGCAGTCGTCTACTATATCGGCTACGATGACCTTATGCCGATATATTCTGTTACCAAGTTTCAATTCCACCGTCTTCTCACCTCGGACGGATATGTGCTGACCAGTAGCTGTTACTAATTGTATACACTCACGGTCAATGATGCAGTCCCCAAGAACCCGACGTGCCAGTTGAGAATTCACGACCGTGCGAGAAGCTCCAGTATCTATTGTCAGCTTACAGGGTGTTCTGTTGACTTCACCTTTGATGATCAGGCTGTTTCCATCATGGGCTTGTGAGATCGAAATCCTTGGGGCTACTTCTGCACCAGCCAGCACCCGCCCCGCAGTCCTGGCTTTTACTCGTTTCCCTGCTGCTCCTCGGCGGTTGCATTCACCGCCCTTACTGTTTCACCATAGGTCTTTTGTCGCCACGTGGTTCCCTTTGGGCAGTTAGCTCGGAGGTGGCCCTTTTCTCCGCATATGTAGCATCTTGGTGATGCTGCACCATCCTTTCGACCCTCGCTGCGCTTCGGGCAACCTGCTTGGAAATGGCCCTTTTCCCCGCAAAGGTGGCATGTTGGTAAAACGACTTCCCGGATACGGTGAGCCCGATGGTCCTGTCTCACTGCTTCTACTTCCAAGGCATGGGCTAAGGCGTCTCTTATAGTCTTATGGTGCCCAAGTCTCACAGCGGCTCTGACTTCTAGATCACGTATTCCATCGACGAACGCCTGAACATTTCCGTCGATCAGCGCAGGTGTGGACTGGTAGGCTTTCCGGACTAACTTCTCAACTTCTAGAGCCCACTGCTGTAGGGTCTCTGCACCGCGCTGTACTCGGTCCTTCAGCTGGGCACGAAACACGTATTCTAGATGTGCGTCGCCGTATGTTGAGTCCAATGCTTCCAGTAGTTGGTCGTAGGTCATGTCCTTGTCGAGCGCCTCCAGTACAGTTAAAGCCTTGTCGCGGAGGCATAAGGTGAGTGCCGTCTTGGCCTGAGTCTTATCCCATCCATTTGACTCCACATAAGCTTCAAACTGGCGTCTGTAAGCTGACCATGAAGAGGTTCCATCAAACGGTGGCACTTTAAATCCACGTACTGAAGGGGTCGTGGGAGTATCGACCATAGGAGCCACAAATCCTTTTCCTGCCTTGAGATCACTCAGGGTCTTCTTCATATCAGCCATTTCAACTTTGACTTCGGAAATCCAACTCTCATGCTGTTCCACCTGCTCCTTCATTGCGCCAAGCTCTTTGCCAAGAGTTCCATGGAGGTCTTTTATAAGGAGCATCTGTTCCTCTTGGCGGCGGGCCTGCTCCTCTTCCCGGCGTGCCTGCTCTTCCTTATCTTGTTGCAGTTGCTCCCGCAGTAGGCGTGCCTGTTCCTCTTGACGGCGGGCTTGCTCCTCCTTGTCCTTCTGCATTTGCTCCTGCAGTTGGCGTGCCTGCTCCTCTTGACGGCGGGCCTGCTCCTCTTGACGGCGGGCCTGCTCCTCTTGACGGCGGGCCTGCTCCTCTTAACGGCGGGCTTGCTCCTCCTTATCCTTCTGCATTTGCTCCTGCAGTTGGCGTGCCTGCTCCTCTTGACGGCGGGCCTGCTCCTCCTGACGGCGGGCTTGCTCCTGCATCAGTGCCATTAAGGCTGCAAGGTCAACTGCAGGTGCTGGAGATGTCCCGGATGGACCAGCGACTGGGTCATTAGGTGGTTGCTCATGACCCGAAGGTAGTGACGGCGAATCTGCAAATCGTCTCTGGTCCATCTCCTGCTGCCGCTGACTTCTTGTCCGGATACCCTCCGTATCTTCTTTCGGTAAAACCGGCATAATTTATCCCACTACTTCTGACACCAAATGTTACGAGCTGGGGTTCGGGATAAATTAAAATCACTAATTTCACCGAAAACAGTCACTTTATTCACCACACAAACACACAGAAATCACACGAACAGTCACTATACCCTAGCACTTGTTACACTTAACGTCGCACTGATAATCACTTGTAACTTCACTTCGATCTTCACTTGGATGCGTCCAAAACTGAACTGCCCTTGCCGACGCTGTCGACCATTATTTATATGAGCCACGAAGATTCTGGATTCGAAAAATCTCGATAAATCTCAATAATGCGACCCGCCCGCATTTTTGAGACAATAGATGTTTACGTCCTTTATTCAGCTTGCAAACAATAGATGTTTACGTCCTTTATTCAACTTGCGAACAATAGATGTTTACAATCGCCATTGTTAATCCTTGACCTTGAGCCCGGTCTCACGCTATTGTGTTTTGTTTGTCTTTCTTTTTGTTGCGTGTGCCGCATTCTAGCATATTCCTCTTGTTTGTTTTCTACCTGCTTCATCGACTAATCCAGAATCTCCGTGACCCATCTCCGTCGTCCTAGTTACTCGGCGTAACAATAGGAATTCTACAGTCATCGGAAATACACCTAAACTTCGGAAGAGTATCCACAATCAAACTATAACACATCACGCACACGAAAGGAATCATGGAGAATTATTATTTGAAACGAAAAGTACTTTTCCAATGATCTGTTTCGTAGCAGATACAATAACTAAACACCACTACATATGAATGTCTACATCCATAAGTATATATCACTAAGGCTGAATATTTTCTACTGTAAGTTATTGGACAGTGGAAAATATTTAAAAGTAGCAGCGGCTACAAAGTACAAAGGGCTACTAAGGACAAGGATTATCATAACAATCGCTTGATCGGATACAATACAACACAATGCCAATGACAGTCGTTGCACTCAACACTTGCATTAAAATTGTCTAGATTAATGCTCTCCTGGTACCTTCTCGAGTATTTTGACAAGACTACCTGCTTGTATTTAAAAAAAAATAGTTTTTGAACTTCATTCCAATTTCGATATTGATTAACAATTTTATTTCTACTGCGTTTGATGTTTTGTGGTGTTTATGCAGAAGACAAATACCTCCCTCTGAATATTCTACCTACATACTTTGAAGAAAAGGACAATTAGCAAAGAGATATAGACTGCCACCAAACCGCCACTATTTCTTTTGTGCCTTCCACATTAATAATTATTATTATTATCTAGTCTTCTACACGCGTCAGCTTGAAGTCGGTACTACGCATCTGACCTTTTTGAATTGCATGATGTTAGAAATGTCATTGAGTTCATTTTTGATAGGCACCGTCTAATTTTCTTAGTTAATGGATACTGTACTCGTACATCAAAACTATAATTTCAACATTTTCAAATACCTACTTGAATTAGCCTACAGACCTAAATGTAGTTCGCATACAGGGTGATGGAAAGAGAATATACATATGAACAACAGGGTGTTGTCTTGTAGATGAGCAGTACTACGAGATGCCTCAGCTGTTCTGGCTGGACGAGTGGCCGGGCTGCGTGGCGGCGCGCGCCCCCTACTGCGTCGGCAGCTTCGAGCTCAGCCCGGAGCAGCGCCCGCACCAGCTGTATGACGTCATGCAGGTAACCTCACATATATATCGACATCCAATAACCTACGAGTGTGTAAAGCGCTTTACCTATGAATGCGGGGTACCCGTAGCCAACAATCAATATAATTATGTATCTATGTAGAAATTGCAATATTCTGCTAGAATGTAGGTATGTACTCAGATTAATTTCACACAATTATAGATGGGTTTCTGCCCAGGCATTTTGGGCGAAAAAAATAAATGCCCTGACATAAACCCATCTCTACACACAATACGTATATACTTGCTTCTTGTATAATACTGATCAATTTGGTCATGATTTTGATGTTGAATTATTTATTAAAGACTTACCACATATATTACATAATATATTACTAGTTAAACTCGTAACCTTTGCGGTACGGACGCTTAGAACAACTCGAGCCGTTCGTTTCCCGGGAGAAGAGTAGCGAGCTACAATATTGTCATGAGCCAAAGGAGATCATTGTCATTTGAGATCTCATAGCCCCCTTCACAGTGTGCTATGGATTTTAGTCGGTAGGAGTCCGACATAACCCTCAGCCTCTCTTTCTGAGAGACGGTAGCCATCCATGAGTATTTTCACACGGAAAAAGGTATAGTAGTATCATCATCTGACTTCATCCTCTGTCAGGTACTTCCCTTGGTAGTTCCTTTTAACGATTAAAATTATAGGTCAGTTATGCGCTAGTCAACCTATTTTCTGTCCCACTCTTGGGCACAGGTCTCCTCTCAGAATGAGAGGGGTTAGTCTTAGTCCACACTAGTGCAGGCTGACAGACTCCAAATCGCGTCAAGAAATACTCCCAGACAAACAGTTTTTCTCACGAATATTCCTTCCTTGTTTAAAAAAGTGATAATTAATTTATTGAAGAAATGTCAGGGGTTGTCTTAGATTCGAACTGGAAAGGACTTATTACAAAATCATTTCTTCAAATTTTTGATATCACGATATCGCTTTCACTTTTGATTATTACGTCATAAATATGTTTATCAAAAAATAATTGTTAAAAATCCTTTCGCGACATTCTAGATTGTTAATAATTATGTAACGACCTACTAAACAACACAAGTACTTATTTATTTACGAGCATATTCAAGTCATCTCATATTATTTATTACTCATACCTATTTTGTTTTATTTAACTTTCTCTAAAATCTAGACCGTAAGATATTTAGAAAACTTACATTATGACTAAACTATTATTTTAATTTCCGCAAGAAAGTAACGCCATAAATTAAATCTATATATATGTATCATAGACAATCCTTGTTATAATAGCAACCTACTCACGACATAACAGCGCGGGTCTTAAGTTATCCGCGAGTGGTTATGTCGCGGTCAATTTTAATATAAAAACTTGTGTAAAGACAGTTAAGGTCGTAATTGTTTCGCATTCGTGAGTATTGATTTAAGGATTTTTCCTTACTGATTTAAGGGCATTAAAAGTAAAATTTTTAGATGCTCTTAAGGGCGTAATTAACAATTTGTATTGTTTTTATTTTCTTATTTCTTTTAATATTTTAAAATAATAAAGAAATACCAAAACCTGACTAGCACCCCGCGTGAAGCACCCCTGTAATGCCTGTGACTAACAAATACTAGCACAAAGACTAGGTCATTAGGCAACATAATACCCTTAATCGATAGATTCAAAGCTACAATGGGGGCCGCACATTAGGACTTTAGCAGGACGCCCGAGTTCGGCTGCTTATGCGGTTCGAAAAATCAGACTACTTACAGATGAAGCCACCGTAAGACTAGTTTACTTTAGCCACTTTCATAGCATTATGTCTTACGGAATATTGCTATGGGGCCGCGCTGCAGATATAGAATCTATTTTTATACTGCAGAAAAGAGCTGTTAGGGCCATTTACAACCTACGTAGTCGCAATTCACTCAGAGAACTCTTCAAAGAAATAAATATATTGACAGTACCTTCTCAGTACATCTATGAGAATATTATGTACGTAAGAAAAAATCTACACCTTTATTCAAAAAAATGTGAACTGCATAGTTATAATACGAAACATAAATCAAAACTAATGCAGCCGCAGTTTCGTCTCGCTGAAGTCCATACTTCTTTTATGGGATACTGTGTAAGATTTTATAATAAAATTCCGGAATACATTTTAAAATTCCCAGAAAACAAATTCAAAAAATTATTAAGTTTATTCTGTGCCGGCAAGCTTACTATAAATTGGAAGATTATCTTTTAGATAAAAATGTTTGAAAATTGCTGGTCCAGCTCCACAGGATGATGTCATGGATAATTTTAATGTAGACTATACAATTTGACATACCCAATTGGCAATATTATATTTGATGAAATTATATTATTATTTATTTTCTATTACCATTTGTCAGCATAATTATTTAATTGAATATACCATACAATATACGAGTATACATTATGATAACAATTTGATGTACATATTGATTAAACTAGTATGGTATAATTTCCTAATTAGTATACCTACTGTAAAGTGTGGGGATCGTGCAGATATTGATGTAACAATTGTGTTAGTATATTTATCTATAGGAATATTGTGCCCGCGGTCTGAGCTTGTCATGCTCACTTAAATGTCCTGCTGATTGTGGCGTTGTGTGTGGGGTCGTTTTATTCCCTACAATATGGTTGAGTCGACCCGCGCCGATACACACGTCATGCTCGTGAACGGGTGCTGTCTGTCGGGACTGCTCAGCTCTTACTTGCTGTGGCAATCCCTTTCTTTCTATATAACTACTAAATATAACACCTACTTATACTGAATAAATCATCTTACACATCAAACTGCATAATTGTCAAACTATTTAAAACAAAATTGTAAAGATTAATATTGTAATCATGTTTTTTTTTTAAAGAGTATCTATGGAGTTTCTTGCCGGCTCTTCTCCATAAGACCTACTTTTTGGAACCGTGCAATTAGTTTTACTTTTCAAAAGTACCTCTTTAATGGTCTAATTGAAATAAATAATTTTGACTTTGACTAATCTGTGCGGCTGTTCGCAATGCTTAACTTCAGACGCGCGTTATTATTTCGTGGGGTCTATACTGTAAAGTTCTTATTGCTGTACTGTTGTATCGTTGATGTAATCTCAATAAATCTCGTCGACTACTCTTCTCTGTGTCTATTAAAAGTCTGACACAATAGTCTCGACAGTCTCAAGAAAGAACACGTGAAAGCCACACAGAAACCAACAATGTATGTCACATCATCATCAGTCTCCGCGTGACACATGTAAATCTGTGTCGACACTGTCTGACACTAATTAATTATTAGCTTTGACACTTTACATTCAGTTAGAGCTGAATAGTGCGCACAAATTAATGACAGCCGCAGTCGCTTGTGATGTTCATAACAGGTTGTGTTTCGTCTTTAGTAATAACAATTACTTACTTATAATTCATTTATTATAACATTAGACAGGAGTACAGTTGAAGATAACATTGATTTGAAACATAAACATATCTTCACGCCTGTACATATTCCCCGAAGGGTTAGGCACAGGCGTAGGTACTAATGTACACCCACACTTCTCCGGTATGTTTAGGTCCCATGTAATAAGGGGCGAGCCTATTGCCATTAACCGGCCACAACTCCCAATCTCCGAACTGCTACTGAGAATTTCATAGTAAAGCCCAATAACACTTTGCTCACCCGGGAATCGAACCCAGGACCTCTAACGTAGCAGTCACGGCTAAGGAGGCAGTTGTTGATATTACACAGTATTACGTATATATAAATAAAATAAACAAGTAAAAATAAGTTTTGATATATTTATTTAATACTAGCGACTCGCCCGCGGTTTCACCCGCGTTGCTCCATACCTAAGAATTGTAGCGGAATGTATAATAGCTTAAAACCTTCCTCTTGAATCACTCTATCTATTAAAAAAAACCGCTTCAAGATCCATTGCGTAACTTTAAAGATTTTAGCATACGTAAGGACGGACAGACAGCGACAGCGACTTTGTTTTATACTATGTAGTTATAATACCTACTGTGCTTTTATACAAATTTAAACACTAGTCTTTGCCTCTGTATTTTGTTACTAACCAGTGTTTGTGTTTATATTGTTGACGTGCCTCATGTAAATAAATAAATAAAATATTAATAAATTATTTTTCAACGCCCGCGATTGAAACCGCAACTGGTAATGACGATGACATGATTAAGATTAGCACAAACAACAAATGTTTACGTCATCTTACATTATTGACCTCATTCTCTGCAATATCTATGTTATTACATGGTATTATTAGTAGCGCTACACTGAAACTATGAAGCGCGAGGGAACGGCGCGCGCGCAGTGAAAGGAGCTTAGAGGAGGAGGGGTGGGGGGAGGTCAGCGAACTGGCCCGATGACCGGCTGTTATGATGTTCACCTTGAGGTGACCAAAACCCGCTATTAGGGTTCGTCCCATAGCAAACAAGGCTCGTCGCCAACTTCCGAGATATTGCTTCCTGCGTTTAAGAAACTATCTTTAAATTCGAACCCACAATCCCCGGAGAAGTCGTCTAGGAAGAGAACACCTACAGTTCGTTAGTGATTTAATGTTTTTGAGGCGAGTATCTTTATTTCTTCACGGAATTTCTTATGAAAAATTGAAAGCGAACGGAATATTTTGACACCAGCTATGTAAGTAGGTATGTCTTGAAGCTTTCCCCGATAGTAGAACCCTACAGCAGGATCCCTTCTATGGGACAGCGGCAAACATCCAAATGTTCTATCCTCAAGCAGTACCTTACTTTTGCAGTAATTTCACAATATTGTGTTCTCGTTTCAATGAAGCCAGTTTAACCAATGATTCGCAAATAAGCAGTGAATAGAATTATCGTTTTTGTATTATACATATTTTTGCATTTTCCGAAAATTACAAAACAAGATAGTTATAAGGTAAGATGGCATCGAACTAACTGTTAAGTAAGTCATGTCGGTTAAGAAGTAAAGGAACTTGCAATAGATATCACAGACGTCACCTTTAAGACGTAAATTCACAATGTGAAGGCAAATTACGATCTGGCGGGTGGGACTCGCGGTGGCTTAGTGATCATAGCGTCTGGTGTATATAACTAGAAGACTCAGGTTCAAATCCTGTCCGCAGTCAAATTTTTCCTTCACTAAAAAAGTTAATAAAATTTCTTTGTATCTCGCAGCGGTACTCCGGCAACTGGGTGGACAACTTCAACCACACGCGGCTGCACCGCGGGCTGTGCCTGCCGCGCAGCTGCGCGCAGCACGCGCCCGCGCAGTACGCGCAACACGCGCAGCTCGACCTGCGCGACGATGACCTGCGCGCCTGGTACGTACTGTAGCCCACTAATGAACAGCTTCAACAAACACACGGTCACTGCTTACCCGTCAACTATCTCAGTACGAAGTACCTGTAATTACGACGGATTTCGGGCCATTATCCGCAAAAAAACCGCTTCTCTCCTAAAGAGAATAAGAGAGAGTCCCAACAGCATTATGAGGGCTATCGCGGCAGACACGTCCTCTGCTATTATAAAGCAGTTTATGCGGAGGCTGATCACCTAGCCTGTTGTAATTAGTTTACTTACTAACATTAGTATTTTAAGTTTTAATTTGTATTACTAACAAAATATGGATCTCATAGTTATCCGAAATAAAGTTATTTATTATTATTATTATTACAAACCATCACGCCTGTGTTCCCCGAAGGATTTGAGCAGAGGCATACTAATGTATATATCCACAGTTTAGGTCCCACCCCATTTCATGGGGACGAGTCTACCAATTGATATTAACCGCACACAAATCCCAAACTCTAAGCTGCTACTGAGAATATCACAGAAAAATCTAATAACACCTTACTCGACCCGGGAATGGAATTGACTTGCGACAAATTGAAATGTGAGGTCCAGTAAAATATAATTTCAATGATTTAAATTGAAAAAATAACTTATTTTTTATCTTAAATGATGCTAATAAGGTTTCAGTTAGGCATGAATTATTAGTATTTAACTAAAAAACGCATCATTTCGAGGAATTATCAAAATATTTTCGCGGCGCGCGTTCATAATTGACGAAAAAATCGCGTAACAAACATACAGTCGAATCGAGAACCTCCTCCTTTTTGAAGTCGATTGAAAATAAACAATTTCATATATATATTATATGAAACAGTTTAGATACACCACCGCCAGGCCACCGCCTTATAATAAAGTACCTATGCAGCGAAACCGCTTCATAATATTATGACAACTAACAAAACTCTCCTATCCTCACCGGATAAATATTATTTTATTACTATTGAATATTGTTCTCATGTAAGTGACGATTGTCTTAATGAGAAATGACGTAATTTTCAAGTTCAAATGTTTTTATTTCAAATAAGCTTTTACAGTTTATGAAACGTTATGATTCTAGTTGCACGGTTCCAAAAGGTTGATCTTATGGAAAAGAATCCGGCAAGAAACTCCATGGACACTCTTTTAAAATAAATGGTGTTACAATCTTCACTGGTACAATATTGCGGTAATGGTGTAAGTAGGTACTTTGTAAAAAGGTTATCTGTGTCAATAAAGTTTGTATTAATTTTTTATTTATTGTCAGGCTGTATATATTTTACGACTACCTTGATAGCAATAAAAAAAATATAATCCATAAAGAAAAACATAAAAGCTTACCTACCTAACTACAAGTACAAAATAATATTATATTTTGTCATAGTTATTGTAATAGTAAACGCGTTGATGTCTTTTGAATGAAAAAATATCGTTTTATCTATGAGTAATGAGACGATGCATGAAATAAAAAATAAATACTTATCTTTTTGTATTTTTTGCATCTTCCATGCTATGATTATAAAGTTCTTTTAGTGAAGGAAAAATTCAACGTGACTTACAGGTGGTGTATCAAAGCAGAAGACGCAGGTTTTGTTTTTTTTTTTATTACTTGTCTTGTTGATAGCAACAGTGTTTTTGATCGATTTGATATTGATTATTCAGTAAAAAGTAGTTTTATTTTGATTCGCGTAAATGTCAGAAACCAGTATCTATCCACAGACGGCGACGTTTGTTGACAAACCACTCTCATTAAGTTTATAGTGTATAGTGTTGGTTTTACATACCATCACGCCTGTATTCCCCGAAGGGTTAGGCAGAGGTTAGTTTAGAATTTAGCAGAGTTAAGCAGAGAGTTTGGGTATGTTTAGATCCCATGTAAAACGTCGCGAGCGTAGTGCTAGTGAATCGGGCACAAATTCCAAACTCGAGAATTTTATAGAAAAACCCAACAACACTGCTCGATCTGGGAATCGAACCAAGAATTTCAAACGTAGCAGTCGCGCTCGGGACCATTAGGCTAATGAGGCAGAAGTTTTGGTTTTATATAATTGTAATGACGCGTGCTCAGCGCTGTGTTGGTCACAAGTATTAATTATTATTACATTATGTATCGAGGGCACGTGTACGGCGAGTTACGTCTACTTATAATATAACTAGGGGCACGTCCCGGCTTCGCACGGGTGGACATTATTGAAGTTTTAGTAGAGATCCCTTATTATTTCTAGTAATAAATATAGCCTATGTTACTCAGGAATAATGTAGCATTCTAATGGTGAAAGACTTTTTGAAATCGGTCCAGTAGTTTTTGAGTATATTCGTTACAAATATACAAGAATACAAATCTTTCCTCTTTATAATATTAGTATAGATTAGTAACCTCATTAGTTGCATGTTAGTTACGTGTTCATCTAACATCTGGTCTGTGCTGTTGGTTCAACTCTTGAAATCTTGCAATGTTTTGATTTTCTTCACTGACTACACTTAATCTAGAATTAGTCCCCAAATCGAATTGTTTCCTCTCCTATCTTACGCCACCTCCTTGCGTAGGTTCTTTACTCTCTCTCTCTCTCTCCATCTCTTCCTCTGTGGAACATCTTCCTCTAACTTCTTTGCGTGATTCTCAATCATAACCTAGTATTGTTTAACATCATTAACATTTCAGTTTTTGTAATTGTTCTGATATTGTGGTGAGAAATCAATTATATTATTATTATTATTCATTTTACTTTTCCTGCGTTTAAATCAAAGGCACCGACTTCCGAAACTGTTTTCCACATAACATTATTTTGTATGTGTTTGAAGGCGAAGAGAAGAAGAGAGAGAAGGAGAAAAAGTAACACACTTGTTCTTAATTGTTTATCCCGTAGGTTCGCGACATGCGTGAACGCGAGCACGTCGGCTTCGTACAACCTGTCCGCAAACCTCGTGAGGCTGGAGTACTGCAGCCGCGGCGAGGAGGCCGCGCCGCTGTCCGACAGCGCGCGCGCCCTCGCCGGCGTGCTGGCGGCGCTGCTGGCGCTCGCCGCCGTCTGCACCGTGCTCGACCTCACGCTGCCCGACCACGCACGGAAAGGTATCACAATCACACACCATAATTATCACGCGCTTTAATGGTGAAGAGAATTATCGTGAGGAGACCTGCATGCCTGAGAGGTTTTCTCGACGGCGTGTGAAGTCTGCCAACTCACATTAGGCTAGCGTGGTGGACAATAGCCTAATCCTTCTTATTCTGAGAGGAGACCCGTACCCAACAGTGGGACAATGTAATGGGTTGATAATGTATAAATAATGAAAACACAAAATTAGAGATGGTAACACTACAATTTTTAGTTTGGTTATGATAGTAGGTACGCTGTAATTAGTTTTGGGAGAATTATAATTGTTACCTCTGTGATCATTACGGTCTTTATTTGGAAGAGTAAGTAAGTCAATACACTCGAAGTTCAAATGTGTTATGTTAATTAGACCAATAATACCTTTCAAATGACAAAACTGGTTGCACAGCTCCAAATAGTAGATCTTATGAAGAAAAGCAGGCAAGAAAAATCCTTAGATAATATAATAAACCGGGCAGTCACTTTGTGTGCCTGTGTAGATATTGACACTGACAATGTATTTTCAAAACCATCGCACCAACGACGTATCCTTGTATAGCAGGAGTACGCTTGATCACTATCCAGCTGCTTTTTTAAGCCCACTAATCCAATGATATTGCAACGTGCACTGTATTTCGCATGTAAAAACCATGTTTCTTTAAATATAAATCACATTTGCGTAAATATGATAGGTATCGTAAAACTGCATAACGTTTCAATTTGCACGGGTCACTGGCGAACGGCGCCTGCGCACTTCGCAATAAAATTCAGAAGTTCCACTCTAACGCGACATTAAAGTGATAAAAATAAGCAATATTATTTGAAATAGGACTAAATTGGAAAATGTTGAGAGATTTTTATTTTACAATTCCTATTTATTCGCGATACTAATATGTAATCTTAAATATTGTAATCGAACTTCGTGTGCGTAGAACTTCTGATATAATTATTATTGTGTGTAGGCTTAGTTGTGTTGTGTTTGCAACAATCATTAATTAGTTCCGCCGCTAATCGTGTTGCTAACCACAAAAACATTACAAATATATTGAATCACTACTTTCAAGGGGTTCTGTAGATTCTTAATAATTTTTAAACACATTGTCTTTAGAAATTTTAAGCATGTAAAAAGACTCAATAATTATTTTATATCTCCATTTAACTGACTTCTAAGTGTGGTACAAAACCTTGAGAAAAAGTTGATACATACATCGGGACCATCCATACAGCACAGCAGCAAAGCAGCTTATTAATACTAGATTTCATATACCTACAGTGACGTCACTGTCAGCGGAAACAAGTTCCTCTTACGCGCGTGCGGATCTCTATATATTTTTTGCGGTGTTGTCTAACTGGAGCGCGGCTCACTTTCATTCACGGGGCGAGCTGCGTGGACTAACAATAATAATAATGCGCCGCGACCAACGCGTTTACAATGCACGGTTACACTGGTTACAGCATCAATCATCAATGAATGCTCACTGATATTTGTAAACAGATTTTTTATAAGTTTGAGTTTTTAATAGAATAGAATAATTATTATTGCACGTCATAAAATAAACAAAAATTAGAGTATTTTTAAAGTAAGGGTACAATGGGGGTCTTATCGCTAATAAATGGCGGATTTTATCGCGGCGTAGGTATATATATATATAAAATCAGTAAAAAGTAGTTTTATTTCAATGTCTAATATTCGTGTATGTGTCAGAAATCAGCATAGCTTTGACGTCATTACGTCAAATGACAAAACGTAAGCACTCTCCCAAACAAGCAGAGGTCCAATGTAAATCCAATATAGGGGAACCTATTGCTATTAATCGGGCACAAATTCAAACCACGAGCTGCTACTAGAAAGAATTCCATGATGAAAAATCCAATAACACTTTGCTTGTCATCATCATTTGTAGCTCATCACGAGTAGCTTGACAAATGAGTCAGTCGAGGCATATAGCCATTCTATATTACAAGATATATTTCATCCCAGGAGCAGAATGGGCGCTGGCGTGGTCGGTGCCGGCGTGCTGGCGTGCGCTGCACGTGCCGCCGCCGCGCGCGTCGCGCACCGACCTCGCCAGCTTCGACGGGCTGCGCGTGCTCACCATGCTGGTGGTCATCATCGAGCACGTATGCTGGATCACCACGCAGACATACCTCACCGATACCAAGATATACGAACAGGTCTGTTATACATATATTTGTTTCTGCCTCTATCAAGATCCACTGTTATGTTATCACACACAATCAGCTGCTGCAGTAGGGGAGACAGTTTCAATACCCGTTACTAGTATAGTGTTATAATATCTATGCGTCTGTCTGCGGAATATATTGTATAAGTAGGGTGTCAATACATATACTTACAAATGAGATCTGTCTACTATTGGAACAGTTGATTAATTCGGCCCATTAAACGCGCCCACGAACACACAAGCAGGGGAAAAACTTTTTTGAGTTATACGAGTACTACCGTTTAATAGCAAATTTTATTTGACCGATTTGAATTAAAATGAGACAGAGAGATAAGGAATAATATACATAATGCACGCTCTGTGTTCTCCATAGATCCGCGGCTCATTAGAAGTGGTGCTGATGACGAACAGCACGCTGGTGGTGCAAATATTTTTCATAATGTCTTCGTTCCTGCTCGCGCACAAGCTGCTGCAGCAGCGCCGCCGCGGGGAGCATGTGCCGCCGGTCTCCACCTTCTTCGAGACCATGTTCAACAGAATTATCAGGTCAGACAAGAAACGTGTCAGTGAACCTTTGTTTTTACCCTCCTTCACTCAAATCTACTTTCGTATTTTCAGTGTTTGAAAAAGTATTATGATGTAGCAACATCTATTGCGCTACATAGGAACTGAGACAAACAAATCCTGAATCGCGCAAGCAACATTAGTTTAAACTGTAATAATTACCTATCCTCTAGTACCATAGTTGTAGTAGTAATAGTTTCATTTAAAAGAGTTTCTTGCCGGTCTTCTCTATAAGAGACCCACTATTTGGAACCGTGCACCCAGTTTTGACAATAAGAAAGTACCTCTAATATTGGTCTTATTGAAATAAAACATTTAACTTTAACTTACCTGCCTACCTCGCTTTTTCACTGTCGCATTATGAGCTCATTATGTTGGCATGTGTGTACTGTCCAGGGTGAGTCCGTCGTACTGGGTGGTGGTGTGGTTCGCGGCGTCGTGGTGGGAGCGCGTGGGCCGCGGGCCGCTGTGGGCGCCGCTCGTGGCCGCCGAGGCCGCCGTGTGCCGCCGCAAGTGGTGGACGCACCTGCTGTACATGAACAACATCCTGTACGCCGACGACAAGTGCCTCATACAGACCTGGTGAGGAACTTACTTTGTACAATCATTATTAGTTTCTCCGTTGTCTATGCTTTGTTCAAGGATTCTGCAAGGATTTACACAGGGGGCAGGGGTTTAATTTACATTGTATATTGGGGCGAAAGTAAGTAGGTAACTTTAATTGTGATGTCTTAACATAACATAACATCTCGCCTGTATTCCCCGAAGGGTTAGGCAGAGGCGTACTTAATGTACACCCACAGGTCGCCGGTACGTTTAGGTCCCATGTTACCCGGATTTATGCCCGGGTATTGCTATCCATACCTGGGCATAAATCCAGACTCCGAGCTGCTACTGAAAATTTCATAGAAAAACCTAATAACACCTAAGGATCGAATCTAGGACCTCTGGCGTAGAAGCTGCGCTTGAGACTACTAGACTAATGAGGCATTCTGTGAATTGAGATGTCTTACATGCAGTTAAGACCTGTGTATCCACGTTGTTTGTGTGTAGTACGTACTTAAAATAATATTGGCACAGGAATTCCCAAAAGAGATTAACGGTGGTCAGTTGGTCACCCTCGCCAGTATCGATATGCCGAGTTAACTGAGACTGAGTTCTCTAATCTCACATGGTGATAAATATTTGTGTGATACCTACCTACTCGGAGCAAATATAGATATGATCTTTGAGTTTTAGTGTATTTCTGTAAAATCTCTCGCGACACACGGCTCCCAAGTGCGGGAGCTGTCTCTCAGCATAGTTCCAATAGAAATTGTCTGTTTGATGCCAACATGTCTATTTATTGTTTTTTTTGGACTAAATCTGTAGTGTGTGGTCAGGTACCTGGCGGCGGACATGCAGCTGTACGCGGCGTGCCTGGCGCTGACGCTGGCGCTGTGGCGCTGGCGGCGGGCGGCGGTGGCGGCGCTGGCGGCGCTGCTGGTTGCCTCCGTCGCGCTGCTGTTCGGCCTGGCCTACTCCTGGCGGCTCGTGCCCACCTTAGTCATGCACCGACCTGAGTACGTCACTTCGTGGAAAACACTGCACAAAGCCACCCAATACAGTTCTTAAAGCTTTGTGAAACCTATAAACCCTCAAAAAATTAGTTGATCGTTTGATGTTAGGATAGGATTATTTGTGTAACTTTTTTTAATGGAATAGTGTGCAAACCAGCATACGGATCACCTGATGGTAAGCGATTACCGCCACTCATGGACACCCGTAACACCAGAGGAGTCACAAGTGCGTTGTGCGCTGTTAAAAGGGGATTGGGCCTCCGGTATCCTCACTCACTTGGCGAAACATAATGTAAGCGTTGTTCACGCCGGTTTTGTGCCGTGTTATCGCTCCGGTCGAGTCGGCCCATTCGTGCCGAAGCATGGCTCTCCCACGGTGATAAAATCTTTATGAATAATTATGAAAATTACCAAGACTTCAACTGCCTCATTTAGTTAACGGCCCTTGTTACATGGGACCTAAACATAAAAACCCGTCCCCAATACAGAAGTGATGGTACATTACAAAGATTTTTGCAATAAATACGATTTATTAATAAGTGCCGGTATTTCCACGTCCCTACCATCGAGAGTTCAATGTAGGTACCTAGTTAGTTTGTTGGATTGGTAACAGATCAGTGCGCGTGGCGTACCATGGGGAGGCGTCGTTCAACGTGCTGTACCAGTCTCCGCTGGGCAACGTGCCGGGCGCGCTGGCCGGCCTGCTGCTCGCGCACCTGCACCACATGCTACTCGACATGGACGTGCACCTCGCGCGTTACAAGGTACACTAACCTTCAGTAGCGCCCAACACCTAATCTTAAACGTGAAAGTTTGTGAGGATGTATGGATGTTCCTTACTCAATCACAGAGAACACAACGGCCGGACGGATCTGGATGAAAAATCGTCTGGAATAGCACTTAGGCTTCTTTTTATCTAGGTGGGATCAAATTCTGTAGTCCACGCAAGCGAAGTCGCGGGCTGTAGCTAGTTTTCTACATATAATTAAGTATTACAGATTGTGACCATCGTAAAGATCTTTTCCTCGTCATTCTTTGTAGGAATTCTGTTCAAACAACATCCTTATTTCACATTTCTATAATCAGTCTTATGATTAACAAGCGGAACGCACGCGAATCCTGAAGTGGACCAGTCTAATATACCTACCTATATTAATACTTTACAAATGGTAGGTAGGTATAAGATAATCCATATTTTTTTATTTAAAAACAAAACGTTCCCTCCACCCTCCCCACACTAGGATTTTTTCCTGTAGCGTGGGTCCGTTTACAAACACAAATTCTCTTAACAAAACTCCCAGTCTCGAAACAACTTCCCGTAGATCATACATATATCGCTCAAAGATATAAGGGTTTAAAAAATAAATATTATAAGTCTACACAGTAAACATTTAAATTCGGGACAATTTGCAAGCAATATTTACATTTTGTTCGGTGTTTCGAACGGTGCATGCGCAGGAGCATGCATGTGTCAGTAGGTAATACAAGTTCTCTCCTCTATCTCTATCTATGCAAAATTATGCGGCTACGCAGTTAGGACTTCATAACATATGTCATTGAAATAATTTACATCACAGTTTATTGTACGGTAGGTATCTATTGTTTTAAATATCAAGTGATAATATTGTAGTGCCCGGATCTGGAGGTACTAGATAACTATCTACCTACCATTCACGTGTAGTGAAGAGAGTAATTTCACGAGATGACAGTAAGACTACATAGATCCTTAATGTTGTGGTGGGAGATGAGACGCGATTTACTTGATTTCCGGCTTGTTAATGACTTAATGGCATGGCTAGGGGAATTATTTGATTCTCCAATAAGTAGGTAGGTACATTGTCAATGTGAATGATAACTATCATGTTCTATAATGAATGTCCATTGAAATACAGAGTAGGACTAGATGAAAACGGTAATTTAAAAGAACTGATGTAAAACCTCGTGCTCGAACGTAGGTAGGTATTCGTACCTACAGCACATCAAGTTACTTACCACGGTCAAATTTCCCCAATGGATAATAAACTCAATTATTTGGATATTAAATTGATAATCGTTGACAGTTTTGGATACCATGATGTGCTGTGATTGAAACGAAAATTTCCAACGAAGTTACGCTAACTGCTTCTCTCCTCCTATAACATTCGCCCACAGGGTTGTGAGTAAGCACAAGAAGGGTTTTTCTGCTCATGAATTACATTGTTTTGCTAAGCTTTTTGATTGACCCTAAATATAAATTACCTACCCTTCCTTTTTCAGGTAAAAATTAAATAACCCTGATTGGCAAGATCTATTGCCTGTTGTATGTTGTACGAGTAGGGTAGGTAGGTATATGATTGGTCTCATTGCAGATATTCGGGTGGTTGTCGGTGGTTTGCGTGCCGGCGGCGGTGTGGTGGGTGGCGGCGTCCCCGCTGGCGCTGGGCCGCGGCCCGCCGGCGCGCCTGCCCGCCGCCGCGCTCGCAGCACTCGAGAGGCCCATCTTCTCCTTCTTCGTCGCCATGGCGCTGTTGGGGGCCATGAACAACGTGCCTTGTAAGTTACCACATGACTTTGGTATACGACAGAGGTAGGTACTTACCTAACACTTTCATGCAATGGTGTAAGTAACAACAGGGTTGCATGACGGGCCCCTCCGGCTCGATATTACATGCAGCCCTAAAAAAAGTCCATCCATTGGAAGCCCCATACGCTTGCCACGGGCCTAAAACGGTACGAGTAGATACTTACCTACCTACCTACTTACTTATATTACGACGAACTGTATCGATAAATAGGTACTTAGGTAGGTACCTACATACATTGTGCTTTCTACTTATATGCCTAGGTAAATTGAAATGATAGTCACACTTAGTGAAACACCTACCTAAGCTATTCATAACTTTCGGTGGTGGTGGTGGATACATGATAACCACTGAATCTAGAAAAGTTTGTAGGTACTTAAAATAAATAATACTTACTTATTAATTTTATAGTAAAGCGTGTAATCTTGTATAGTGGACTTCCCATCTATGACTACTAGCTTCCTGTTTGCGCAAGCGCTGACCGGGCGTCTTTCAGTTATGCGCGGGCGCAGATGATTGCGCAACTGTTGCGTTTATCAACTGTTCTTACGCTGTTTATTATTATTTATTTTTCTTTAAGAAAAAACGTTGCCCCACACTAGGATTTTCTCCTGTATCGTGGATGCGTTTACAAACACAAATTCTCACATACACAAACGCCCAGACCCGGAACAACTACCTGTAGATTATACAAATATTTGCTCGAATCGAGGGGATCGAACGCTACGAAACGTTTCGCTGTTTATGATAGTAATGACCTTTAATCATATATCATGAATAATGTTGGATCGTGTACCTACTTACCTATTTGAAATAACTTACCCTCAATCAATATTCAAGTCATTCTCTCGTGAGAGGATCTGAATGAAACGTTGTTGCGATGGCAGTTCAATCCATCTGGTCTGGCATATACCAGTCGGGCTATTGGCTATGTTAAATATGTAACTAAATAATTATGTTACCATCAAACTCATACTTAGTCGACTGAAGCGCGTGCAACACAAGCATCTACCCACTTTAATGTGACGTCTAGTCACAATAATGTTTGTAAACAGACCGTTTATCGATGTCACGATGAATCTTTATATAACTTAACTTCTATAAAATAGCTAGTCGTGTGATATGAAGCTGTAGTCGCTATGGTCAGTTATGAAACAAGCCACTATCGCTATGAGCAGATTAGTCGTAACTGCGAGCAAACGACTGCCTCGGTAATAAGACTCAATGCTTACAAACATTGGGTAAATAGGTAAGTATTAGAAAGTTATATAAAATTCTCCGCTCAAGAATGCAGCCACAGATCACCCGTAGGTACGTCTTTGCGTGCGTCATAAGGTTTGTAAAATAGGGGGCCAGCGGGCCGGTTCAAATTCAAGTTATTATTTTCATATACCTATGTACTTAACCTTAAGTACCATAATAAGTAGGTAGGTACATAAATCAATATATATTTTTGGACACTTATCCAAATGTTAAGCTTCTACATAGAAATACCTACCTAACCATGGTTTGGGAATCGAATCCATATACTTATTCACGCACAGGATCCGTGTTTGTGACCACTAGACCTGAATCACTGTGTTGTATGTATCATAATAAAATTATACTTAACAAGGCCGTCTTAGGCCATTCAAGGGCCTTTAGGCAGTATCGAGATTGGGGAACGAAATTACATTCTCTCTTCTCCTTCTAGCGCAGTCGGATAAAAAATGAATGATTTTATGATTCTTCCCCGGGTGCAAGCAGGGCCCCCGCCTGGCCCTTATGGAAAAGGCGGAAGTGGACTAATTGTAATTGTTGTTGTGCGGTTGTAGCGGCAGTGCGTCGCTGCCTGTCGTGGCCGGGCTGGGCGTCGTGGGCGCGGCTGTCGTTCGGCGCGCTGCTGCTGCACATGCCCATCAACAAGTCACTGGTGGCGGCGCGCCTCATGACCTCGCAGCTCGACAGACAGTCCGCGGTAAGTACACTACCGTTCTACGTCATATAAATCCACCATCATTTGTTAGTTTAAACAGCTACTTAAGCACTTTGTATTCGGTTAGTTTCTGCATGGCTAAAGTTATGGAACTGGCAAGCAAAGATTATTCTTGTCCCTGTTTGGAGACTCATCCTTTTACCTATTTGCATTAAATTCGGTCAGAGCTTAAGGTAAATTTAGATGATTTTAAGTGCAGTGTAGTTACATTGAATAATGTCGTGTTCCATTAGATAGTGGAGTGGTTCGGCGTGGCAGCGGTATCGTACCTGGCGGCGCTGCCGCTGGCGGTGCTGGTGGAGCTGCCGGCGCAGCGGCTGCAGCGCGCGCTGCGCCGGCCCCGCGCCGCGCCGGCGCCGCCGCGGCCGCGCCACCCGCCGCCGCCCACAGACAAGGCCGACTTGTGAATACAATAATCACAGAGTACTGACAATCGAGTGCTTGCTCCTACTTTAATTTAAACTGTTTTCTGAAGTCTACTGGACGAGCCGCCCCGATCACTGTCCTATTTTTGTACAGTGGCGACCAAAATTCCATAGGCAATCTCAGAACGTAATAGCTTGACGTTTAGTTTGACTTACGACCTTCTATTCATTGTCATTAACAAGGTTAGTGACACGCACTGGCCGTATCGAGCTCGCTCGTACTGTTCATAGCAATGTAATCCTTAGCGTGCTTATGGACTTTTGAGCGTTTACTGTTCCTACAAATTCATTTTCGTTAAAGATGCTATGTGCGATGGTCGGGAACACAAGCAAATTAATTAGCACTCTATTACTAGGTACTCTGTGCTTGGAAAGAAAGAATTGGATATTGGGACCGACATTAAATTATTCAGGGGTGGATGGTGGTGTTTAGTTGGATATAGCTCCAGTTCTTAGTGCAAATGTAACATGGAAGATATAAGTACCTACTTAACTACACTTACAATAATTCCGATACCTATCCCATCTATACAGTGTACATAATAATGTTAGTTTTTAACTTGTGAGCTCAATTTAAAACTACCCATGTACGGCTACAATTCTACATGTAGGTAAATAATATGCTCTCTAACAAACCAAATTTGACTGAAAAGTAGTTGTTCTAGAATAGAAAACTAAATTTTAGTTATCAAAATTAATATTATTTCTAAATTATACATCTTTCATATTATCCTCATATATAATTTCAAGTTAAAGACGTAGGTATAATCACTATGCTGGTGAGCGAATATTAGAATAAGCGAAAAAGTCTGTAATATTTAGTGTGAACTAAGCATTCACAGAGTTTTCGTGAGATAATATTGAACATCACACAACTTGGCCATGCCAAGCTTTTTTGGGGGTGAGTTAGTTTGTAAGTTATTTAGCCATATCGACAAGCAGGTCTTGGACCATGGTGCCTAAACGGTTGCCAGAGTAATGCAGTGCTTGAACTGATTAACATTAGGTTAAGTTAATAATGAGGATATCTTTTACTATTAAGGTGTCTATGTTAATTAACTAAACATGACGGCTAAACCGCTGACTCGAATGGTTGAAAATTCGACGATTCAGAGACAATAATTAAATTATATAATATGATTATTTGTAGTGAACGTAGAATAAGAGGGAGAATAAAGGGGGGGGGGGGGGTTGACACATTATTAGCTGCGTGTAATAAATGCTTGTATGTAAGATTCATCAGTACCCAGCCATAAGTGCATGAAAGGAAATCTTTATTCAGTGATGTGGTGATCATTTTAATTTGAACATTATACACATAATTAAAGGTCTCTTCTAATAAATTGTTTTCCATCATGAAATAAAGAAGTTTGAAATTATCTGAATTTGTGTAGGTATATATTTTGCAAATGTGTTTTCCGATCTCACTGAATCTGACCTTTCATGCTCATAAGATGTTAAGTTCAGTTCAATAAATCTGTAAATATTTTTTGTTGTCTCATTTTAGAACTTATTGTTTGCCTACCAGCTCTAGGTTCAGTACAAAATGTTTAGTGATTAATTATCAAAATAAATTCAAACAAATCCCCTGCATAATATATATATACTTTTAAAACACAATAATGAATAGTACTGTATTCATTCAAGTCAAGTCAAAATGTTTTATTTCAATTGGACCACTAAAATGTACTTTAATGATTCCAAAAAAATTAAACCAAAAGTAAAAATACATTTTAAAGACATACTTTAATCATACACACACAGTCTCATCATAAAATTATGGACCCTACATATTAACAGAATGACATGATAAACCCACTGTTGTCAAAATACAATCACAAACAACTGTATAGTCAACCAGTCACACTGAAAATATTATATATACTGTATGTATGCAAACCTTGCAAATAAAGACAAGTTCTCACCAAACGAAATGTGCTCTAGTGTCCTGTCACTGTACTATCACACCAAGTTGATTGAATTGTGTCAGTACTACAGTGTCACATCGAGGGCCATGCTATAGAACATTCTCTATACCAAGAGCTTTAATGTTAAGTTAAAAATTTCAATTTTCTAAGAAAGCAAAAATGTGTGACTGTCATAGAAAATAAAGACACTGATATGGTGTCAGTGTCATGTTGCTAAAGGGACCAATAATATATATTAACCCTCTCCTCATGCCCATTCTTAATATTAAACACTACCAGCGCTTAATGCTTAATAAAAATTAAAAGAAAAAGGTTTTTGAGGTTAATAGATACATACCCAAAGCTGATAATATCATCAAGATATTGGGCACTCCCGATATTTGGAAATTATTAAAATAAAACTTAAGATTAGCCTACTTAAGATATATTATACTTAGACAAATGTATCACTGCAGTGCCACAGAGATTAATGACAACTGTTTAACGTCGCGATGGTCCCGAGCCGCCCTGCCAGCCTCCTCGATGCCCTCCGCCTCTCCCACCCGCCCGGCCCCGACCAGCAGCTAGAATTAACCAAAAAATGCTTTACAATATTTCTGGACAATACAAAATTAAACAAATTTATTCTGCACTAGCTTTTGCCCGCGACTTTGTGTGTGGACTTTAAAAATGGGTCCGACCTGGATAAAAAGTAACCTATGTGTTATTCAGAACTATAATCTATCTTTGTGGCAAATTTCATACAGATCCGTTCAGGCATTCTGGCACGAAAGAGTAATAAACATCCATGATCACAAACTTTCACGTTTATAATATTAGTATGGAAGAAAGGATAGTTTTCTTGATAATTTTTCTCATTATATGGAAAGGTAATTTTGTATTTCACTGGCTGACCCTGAGACCTGCACCGGAATGCACATATTTGGGACTGGCTGCCAATAAGGGGTGCACCCCGTATCAGCAGCCAATCCCAAAACCACATACTGATTGTAGTGTAATAGGTAAGTAATATTATTTAAATATTGAGCAATTTTTCATCCAAAGAAGATTAATTTCTTATTTATGAAATGAGTGCACACCAAACATGATGGTGACTATGTAAGTACAGTACTGCCCCCTGGTAAAAACGATGTATCTAACATTTTTACCAAAATTGAGTTATATAATTTGCCGGAATGAGGAAAAAAGATGAATCAGCTGATATTATTGTATCTCATATAACTTCAGATTTACCACAGTGAATAAGAGCTCATTTCCATTATAGTTTAACTAACATGAAAAGTATTTTTTTTTCTATATTTAGTTTTTAGTCTTTCTTATTATGCGGGGCAGTGTATTTACTGGTTTCTGACACTTACGCGAATATTAGACATTGAAATAAAACTACTTTTTACGGATTTTATCGCGTTGTATTGATATTATTTGATTCCCGACGTTTCGGACCCTTTACAGCATCCATGGTCACTGGTAGACTAAGTTGTTGGACGTCTTAATGTTACAATTACTGACAGCTACCTTACATTTTTGTTAATTATTGGCGATCCGATTCACGCAGAATGAGCTCACCGTATCCTTCGGTCTTGCAGTTTTGGACTTGGATTTTGATTTTATGGAATCTATAATGGGGTTCCAAGCAGGTGGTAAGACCCAGCCATCTTCTCTATTGAAATTTGGATGTTTTTTAATTTCAATAGCCTCACGGATCATCCTGGGAAGGAATCGGTTTTCTTTTGCGAGGACTTGTGGTTTATCAAATCTGATGTAGTGCTGGGCCTTGTCTAGAGTATGTTCACAAACTGCTGACTTCTTGAAACGGCGGTGTTTGACATCAGCGATGTGTTCTTTTACGCGGGTCCCTATACTACTTTTAGTTTGGCCTATGTAAGAGAGACCACAATCACAATCTAGCTTGTATACACCTGCATCTTGCATACAAGCTAGATTGTGATTGTGGTCTAATATTATAAAGCTGAAGACTTTGTTTGGTTATTTGCTCTAATCTCAGGAACTGCTGGTTCGAATTGAAAAATTCTTTATATATTGGATAGTTCATTTATCGAGGAAGGTTATAGCTTAAATAACACCACGCAACGCCTCGTAGAAACGGAGCAACGCGGTGTAAACGGCGGGCGGGTCGCTAGTTACCGTATAACTACACAGAGATATTTTGAATGCAAAATGCTTTATGTATTGAATTTGTCGATTTTGTTAAAACAGAATTAACAGATTTTGTGCCAATTGGAGGTTAATAGTTTTTCGCAATGACAGCTAGTTTATGACAACACAAAATATGTTTATTCGTTTAACATTTTAATTTTATACCTTTATGACAACATATAAATAATTAACTGAAGTCAGTAATACTAACCCTGTGCTCGTAATATTGCACTCTTGCCGCGTCCAGCGGTCGGCTTGTTGCCTTGTCGCTTAAACATTGGCGCGTTCTTCAACATGTCTGGTAATATGAGGAATCTAATCTTGGAACCCCGAATGTACACATTCTCCAGCTGGGCGACGCGCCCATCCCTGTACGTTACAGTTACCAGTGTCATCTGGCAATTCATGTTATCCTCAGCCTCAATCAGTTTACCGCGATAAACTTCACCGGTATTCGTTTCACAGGTTACTACATGGCCCTCGGCTTCATGAAGTACTTTAATAGGAACACCAATCGACATTTTTAAGGTTTTACTATCACGAATATTGGGTATTTATACGTATCTTTCAAGCTTTAGTAAGATGAAAATGGATTAAAATCCTCCAATTGTTTTACAGAAAAGGTACAAACAAAAACAGATAACAGAACACAGATTATATCAGTCAGACAGTGTTGCCAACCGTACAGTTTTAACTGTAGATCTACAGTTTTTCTTTCAATTCTCTCAGTTTTCAGTTTAGGCCTCGAAATCTACAGTTTTTTATTTAAGATGCGTCCTCTATTTTATTAGTCCGTACACTAGGTTAGCTTTAGTAAAACCTACTACTATCGAACCGGAGGTAATGGTCAGGTGATGAAACGAAAAATCAAGAAGACTTACAAATTGAATATTAAATAGTAGCTAGCAATACTATCTAACATGTAGGCACTGAAAAAATTGCAACATTGAGACTTGATTTCGACATTTAATTTGATTAAAACTTTGTTAATTACATGTAATTTTTCATGATTTTAATGCCCTCCCTATAATGTATTCTATTTATTTATTCGATTTCCTTATTTGTATATATTTTTAAATATTTTTATAAAAATAAAAAAAAACTATTTAAAAATATAAAAAAATAGTAGCCCATCGGCATCGGGAGCAGGGTCCAAGCTACCGGTGGTCAGGGCCCTATTCTATTTATTATTATCGTTAAATTATACAAAATATAATATAAATATAAAGATGTAGATTTACTGTTTTTAATTTGATATTTACAGATTTCTGCAGTTTTTTTGAAGCATATCTGCAGTTTTGCTCTATGCTGGGGTTGGCAACACTTCAGACATCCATCCATAGATAATTTATTTTGACATCAATGACAATGATGACACGTTTGGCGTAGCGCCTGAGGATCGCTCAGGCGCTTCTGCGTCACGTGTTGTGTTGTGGGTTCGATCCCCACACCACACGGAGCAAATATTTATATGATTCTTTTTTTTTTTTTAAAAAAAGAATCATATAAATATTTGCTCCGTGTGGTGTGGGGATCGGGATAATAATTTATATTTATCATTAAAAATAATAATAGGTATTTAAATATACATATAATATAATTATCTCATTATTAGTATCTATCAAATTCTTTATTTGAAATGTAACAAGTGAAATCACTGCGTACAGCGTCTTACTTAAATATTGTAACATTATTTTAATTTTAATATTATTGTAAGAATTATTTTGGTATTCTAACAGTATATGTAATTGATGGATATTTTTAAAATTAATTAACAATATATGGTTTAGATGTATATATGATCTACAGGTAGTCGTTCCGGGTCTGGGCGTTTGTGTATGTAAGAATTTGTGTTTGTAAACGCACCCACGATACAGGAGAAAATCACATCAAATGACATACATGACATCTAAAATTAGTACGATTTAAAAATTTGACGATTATGTATGAAGGGGATAATTAACATCCATGAAACAAAAGCAGTAATGCTAGGTTCGTAGGAAGTGGAGATCTGCTCTGCCTACCTACATGAGAGAGAGGCGATAAAAATACAATTAGGTATGTGTCGAGGGCCGATCGTTTGAATGGACCGATCGATGGTGCCCGGGCACATCGCGTTAGTCCTTATGAGCGAAATTTATATCGCTTAGGTTAGGTTAGAACCATAGAAATGTGACCACACAATTTGAAAAAATGCAAGATCTGCCTGGGCATATCGCGATACACCGGATGAACGAAATATAAGTATCGGTTAGGTTAGGGTAGAACTTTTTTTTTTTTTTTTTGGTTTCGTGTGGAAAATCCTCATGGACATCCGCCGCCCGGGGAGGCGACGGGGCGTGTCGGACTCCACCCAGAGTGGGTGACCTACCGACTAAAAACCACACGGTGTTCTCTCCTGCACCTGCGGCGTCGGGGGCTACGGGAAACAGACAATTCGTCCGCGGCCCCCGACTGGTGCCGGCCCGCCCCTGCGGGCCCCATCTGTACATATGTAGGGGGGGAGTGAGGCGATGGACTCCCCCCCATCGCCATTGAGGGGCGCGCGTGGAACACTACGCGCCACCGCCTCGGGTCCTAGAAGGGGGGGTGTGGCGGGCGTCCCCGCGCCCGCCACCCCCGGACCCATAGGTTAGGGTAGAACTGTGACAACACGATGCACGAGTGGTAGATCCAAAGATCCAAATTGTAGCCATTGTACAATATAAATAGGTACACAGAAGAAGATTAAGTTAGGCACAACATCATGAAATAATCAGCGAGCTCGTATGCCTCCCTATTCCAGAAAAAACAAATGCCTGTACATCATGATCTGCCAGAGAGACGATCGACCGGTATCATCTAAATTAAAATATTGACATTTTAATGAATGAATGAATGAATAATTTTATTTCAGACAGGAGTCCATAGGGTTAGTAACAATTTTAACTTATATTCTAGTGTTAGTAAGTTACAGACACATGAAAATATACAATTAAATTTCGGCGTGGAGCCGCATCTACCTCCGCAACATCGGGGAATCCCACCGATCTACGAACACACTGAGAATACTGTTGGTGCTGCCATGAACACGAGACATTAATACTGGTGTCAAGTGTGTCAATTTGTGCAAATCAAGACAGCTGTCAATAAAATTTGACAACGACAACGTCAACGACAAACGAACGAGTGACAGTGAGTGAGTGACGCTGACAGAAAAAGAAGTTAAATTATGATGCTTGGTTATCGGAGGTGGTGTAGTGAGTGGCCACAAATACATAATAATACCAATATTATTTAAACATTGAACTGAAAATATTGATACTTGGTGAATCAGTGTGTTCGTAAACAATGGCAGCAGAAGTGATGAAGGTGGAAATAGAGACGGAGACGTGTTGCGTATGCGGTGGCGGCGGCGAGCTGCTGTCGCCGGAGGAGCACGATGCGGGCGCGCCGCCCATGCAAGTGCCGCTGCGTACCATGCTCGTGCACCTTAACTCCAGCAAGGTACCTATTGTTATAAAATTTGGCTAAATTCGAAATCAAAACAGTTTTATAACCTATAGAAGTTCATGGCGGGAACTACATAAGTAGGGCGCTTGAGCCATCCATGTACTTACTTCTTCAACCTACAATATTGTACTTTTAAATTAAAAGTTTGACTTAAAATGGTGACTGGTTTTTACCATGTATTTTAGGTAGGTATAGGTAAGTATCTAAAGTGTTTACAAACAAAGTTTAACATCTGTCAGGTGGTGCCAGATGGACGATTGTGTGGTAGTTGTATTCGGCGCACCATGGAGTCCTATGAGTTTAGTACTGCACTATCCACAAAGGCAGTCCCGCCACTCAGTGAGAAGATTAGAGCATTGCGTAGGAGGTAAGCTCTCATGTTCAACATTTTGAAAATAAGATTTACAACTTTGCTGTGCTGAAATAGAAAATTCCAAATTATTAACCAAGATGGGTCTTTTTTTCTGTAATACTGCTTAACACATGGTCGTGTCCAGGGGTCCAAGTCTGCTATATTAATAAAATCAGAATGACTCTCCAATATTACAAAGATTGACAAATTTGGTAGACTAAAATGTCGGAAATCAAATCAATTTTGAAGTCATTGAAGCAGACTTGGGTGGGGCCTAGATGTGTTTCTGATTGCCAATATAAATAATTATTTATTTATTTTATTATTTATTATTAGCCCGTGCTGTCCCACTGCTAGGCAAAGGCCCCCTCCATTCCTTCCAACGGTTGCAATTGTGCACTACTTCTTTCCAATTCTCAAGGAAGACATCCAGTTCATCCCGCCATCTCATTTGTGGTCTGCCGTGACCCCATATCGCTGTTTCAGAGCACCAATCCTGAGCTTTCCGGGCCCACAGCTCGTTGGGCATACGACAGACATGTCCTGCCCAGTCCCATTTAAGTTGGGCAGCCTTTTGAGCCACATAAATAATTTGTGTTTTGGAGCGCAGTATAGTGTTTCGAACGTGATCTGTTAATTTAACACCTATCATACTATGCTCCATAGCACGTTGGCAAACCTTAAGTTTGGACTTTTGGATGTTTGTCAAAGACCAAGTTTGTGCGCCGTAGGTCAAGATGGGGAGAATACACATGTCCATCTACCTACGCTTCAGAGACATGGGCAGACTGCCCTTGAAAAGCTCCTTCATGGACCAGTAACTCTTCCAGGCATTTTCTGTTTGTCTTGTAATTTCCTTATCTTGCCTTGCCTGGAAAGAGATTACTTGGCCCAAGTATAGATATTCATGGACATATTGTATATTCTCCCCACCTGCGTGTATGCTCCTTTTGGAGCTGTTGGTCATGAGCTTGGTCTTCGACATGTTCATCTTCAGTCCAATCTCAAGGCATGCATTGCTGAGGTCTTGCAACATTTCTTGTTGTCCTGTGGCTGTGGGAGAGAAAAGTACAATATCATCAGCGAAACGTAGATTCAAAGTAGATAAATAATACATCTTGTTATTGTTTGTCAACAGACTGCATGAGCTGACACAGAAGATTGATGTGTTCATAGTGGTGGGAGGTGCGGGGGTAGGTGGTGCTTATTCTGAGGAGGACATCATCATGGTGGAGCGGGACACACTGGCTGCTGCTGCTGCTGCTGATGATGAGGACCTAGAACGGGCCCGTAATTCTAGGGGTGATTCTGTGTATCAGTGCTCTGTGTGTCCACTCTCATTCCAGGTAATCCATCATTTAATTTTATTATGTTAATGAAGTCATTTGCACGATCATTGTTAGCTGACTATGAAAAGTATCATAGAACGACATAATTTTGTTTTTTGTTAATGGTCTGGTGGAGCGTGAATTTCCTGTACAAACATAATACCAAAATAAATCGTAATTCAAACAACATTTTATCAAATTATATTATTGTTCAGATTTAGATACTGTTAATTTAGGTTCCTACCATACCATTTTGTCTACTACCACTTAACTGAAAATAAACGACCCGAAATTTTGGACGAAATGGTCGTGTAGGAACCTAGATTATTAACATTATGTGAATCTAAGTAATAACACAATTTGATGAAATTGTAAGAATTACGATTTATTTTAGTATTACGTGTGTTGTGTAGCGCGTGGCGGAGTACCGCGCGCACTCGGCGACGCACCCGGGCGACGCGCTGCACTGCTGCTGGACCTGCGGCGCGCAGTACGCCAGCCGCCGGGCGCTGCGGTGCCACGCCGCCGGGGCCTGCGGCGCCGCGCTCGCCTGCCAGCTGTGCGGCCGCGGCGCCGCCGGCCCGCACGACCTGCGCCGCCACGAGGCCACCTGCCCGCCGCGCTGCCCCGCCTGCGGTACGTATCTCTGCGGCACCACGCCGCCGGTGCGTGCGGTGCGGCGCCGCGCTCGCCTGCCAGCTATAAGGTAGGCATAGCAATGGCTCGAGAATAATGACCCGTTAAGGTCTGTCGTCGTCGTTCAATGAGCGAAATGAACTATTTTGTTGAACTATGTAGTTTAGTTTGGTCCGGAGTTCCATGACTTAGGTGAACTTATGTGGTGTGTCAGACCTTCTGGTGTCGGACCGCGCGGCGCTGGCGGCGCACGCGGCGGCGGCGCACGGGCGCGGCGCGCGGCCGCCGCACGTGTGCGCGCTCTGCTTCCGCACGCTGGACTCGGCCGAGCTGCTGTCCGCGCACCTGCTGCGCCACCGCCAGGCCAAGCAGTTCGTGTGCGGCTACGACGGCTGCATCCTGCGCTTCGCCACGCGGACCAACCTGATGGCGCACATCCGCAAGTGCCACACGAGCGAGGCGGCGCCGGACGCGGCGGCGCCGGACCTCGCGGCGCCCGCGCCCGCGCCCTCCACCACCTGCGACCAGTGCGCGCGCACGTACGTACACACATACTATCTGTCTGCTTTGTTCATTTTGTGGGTTTATGACATATTTTGAAATAGTATTCAAGACAATATTCCTCCTATAGTTTTGTGCATATTCTAAGACTGTCTCTTCCTTTCTTTTTTTATGGGATAGGGGGTAAACAAGCAGGCGGATCGCTTGATAGTAAGCCATTATCGCCGCCCATGGACACTCGCAACACCAGAGGAGTTGTATCGCCGGCCTTTTAAAAGAGGATTGGGCCTCACTCACTGGGTATCCTCACTCACTCTGCAAAACACAACGTAAGCGTTGTTTCACACCAGTTTTCTGTGAGGTCGTGGTATCACTCCGGTCCAGCCGGCCCCTTCGTGCTGAAGCATGGCTTTCCCACAGTAGAACTCCTACAATTAAAGCACAATTGTCTTTGGCAAATTATATTTATTTCTGTAAAGTTTTATAGACAGCAGAAATCGAAATCAACATTATTTATTGATCGTCGACTATAAGATTTTATATACACTTACTATATTAATTATTTTATCTAATAAAAATATCGATTTTCAGTCGACCATTCTAACTAATAGATCAACCAGTAGTTATTATATTGCACACAAGTGAGTGTAGCGTGTGTTTGCGCATGCGCAGGTTCGGGTCGGCGGCGGCGCTGAAGCGTCACGCGCGCGTGCACCGCCCGCGGCCGCGCCTCGCCGCACAGGTACGCACTATGCACTATGCACCACGTTACATTATACTTCTTCTTTTATTAAAATCCATTTCTAGCTACATCATGTATTTTCAATCCCACAATAACAGGACGAAGGCAACGATTCCCAAGAGGGTGAAGACATGGAGGGCGAGGTGGAGTACCTGGAGGTGGAGGAACTGGAGGAAATGCAGCTCCGCGAACAAGACGAGTACAAACCAGACATTGATCACATGCACTAAACATGTACACTACGTACAGAATAGATACACGCTTTGAACATACACACGTTCATATGTGCACTGAATATGATGAAATAAATAAAACATGCGTATAATATGTCCATAAATAAATATTTTTTGAACACATAATGTACCATACCATTCATAGGGCGCATATACCGAACTTGCACACACTCGCACATACATATAACAGAACAAGCAAATGCACCGGACACACACATACAGCGAACATGCACATGCACCGATTATACAAACAGCGAACATGCTCATGCACCGAACATACACCGTACATGCACATCCACCGAACACACACCGTCCATACGCACATGTACAATACTACACACGTACCAAATACGCGCGTACATACCAAACGTATATACATACACTGAGCATACATTCACATGCTCTATAGCTATACCACAATTGAGATAGTCAGCTATAGGTATTTATTGGACTAAATTATTTACACTATAGATCGTAGCTATTATCATACATCCCATTGGCCGTGACAATGGGGCAAGGGCCAAGTGCTGTTTTTATTCGGTTGGAGCCCAACAGTGCCACCACACAATTTGTTCAATTGATTGTTCAATTCCGTAAGTAGTTTGACAAAAAAGTTAATGTTATATGTAGATATAGTTCGAAAAATAGTAAAGCAGGACAGATATGTTAAATGAATAAGGTTGATTTGAAATTTAAGTAGGTATGTTTATTTACATTCTTATAAATTTCTTTGTGTGTAAACACAAAAATATATTATAACTGATTTACTTCAATCGTGTTTCATTATTTGTTGCTTGGCCAGGAAGATAGCCATCTCCGTTTGGCGTAGGCTTCTGGACACGATATCCGAGCCCCAACTGCTATTTTATTATTTCAAAATCGTCACTCAATGACTTTAAAGTTGTTGATTTTTAACAGTTTTGTCATAACTGTTAGTCCTTATGTCTTTCAGTGCCATTGGACGATTCTGTTTCAATGGAAATAGTAGAATTGGCCCCCGAGCCACGATGAGCTAACTGTCAGAATACTTAGTTGTGTCATTCATTAGAAGAAAATAATGTATCGGTTTACGTTGTTCTCCAAAATGGGAATGATATTGGGCAATACATACAACAAGAATTCAAACTCGTAATAAAATCATACAAACCTTCCAAAATATCCCGAGTTTAGTTTACTTGGCGAATGGGATAATGGAAACAATATAAGTTGATTACAAACACCAGTTTCAACAATAATACTTTATTGTAACAACATCACAATACTAAGTATCGTGGAAAAATACTTTGTCAACTAAAAATATCACAATATAAGAAGGTAGGGTTTCGCCATAATAGGAGTTACATTCGCATAATTAAACTAAACTTCATTTTGTAATTATATTAGATTACCTGTGTGTGATCGTCAAAGCGTCATGAGTCTGGTGTTCGGTAAAACGCGTTAAATTAAATTATCGCGTAAAGAGTAAGTAAGGGATGTACGGGAGCCGCCTATCACCTTAAGGCTCCAAGCCAACCCTACCTGCCCGCGGTCATCCTGCTGAAGAACGGACGGGCTCCGGCGACCGGCTGACGGCGGTATAACGCAGCTCCACGGACACAGGTTAAATATTGGCCGTTGACAGGCAGCAGTGTCAATGGTACGAAAAGCTGTGTCCCTGCGATCGCCAATCCGCTTGCCCCACATGGCGATTATGGGCATATACCCCCCATGAACAGAATTCATGCGAAACGGCCCCCAGTTCCCGGTAGCCCTGTTATTCCCGACCAAGGCGGCGGTCACGGTAACGGCAGGGCGGGGGGTGCGAAGAATCCCCGGGCTACGGAAGGCCGCCCATCCCACCTAACCCTGGCTACGTATAACGGACGAAGTCTGAGGCTTGAAGCACACCTAGCACAGTTGGAAGTGGAGCTGGAGAACATTAGGTGGCATGTTTTGGGGTTATATGAAGTCCGACGAGAGGGAGAGGACACCATAACCTTAGACTCGAGCCACCTACTGTACTTCCGCGAGGGTGATAAAACATCCCAGGGTGGCGTAGGGTTCCTTGTCAATAGGGCCCTCTCTATCAACGTCGAAGAAATCTCCAGTGTGTCGACCAGGGTAGCGTACCTGATAATCCGACTATCCAAACGATACTCCATTAAGATTATTCAGGTTTACGCACCGACCTCGGCACACTCGGATGATGAAGTCGAAGATATGTACGAGGACATATCTAGAGCCTTGCACAACACCACAAAGGCTCACTTCAACGTTGTTATGGGGGACCTCAACGCCAAAGTGGGAGTTCAAAATTGCAACGAATCCAGAATAGGACGGGCTATGGATGTCGGAATCACAGGGGGCAAATGCTTGTCAACTTTCTAGAGAAGGAGGGGCTCTTCTTAATGAACTCGTTCTTTAAGAAGAAGCCACAGAGAAAGTGGACCTGGCGAAGCCCCGATACTGTGACAAAAAACGAGATTGACTTCATCATGACGGATAAGAGGCACATATTCAGGGATGTCTCTGTGATCAATAGGTTTAATACCGGATCTGATCACCGACTTGTCCGAGGATCTCTGAATATCGATTTGAAGCTCGAAAGGAATCGTCTGATGAAGTCCACGCTCCGACCAAATCCACACCATATCATGACGGGCAGCGAGAAGTGCATCAAGCTGTGCCAATCGCGGCATAAAGGTAAGAAGTCCATACTCTCGGAGGAGACTCTACGGCTTATGACAAAAAGGCGGGAAACCTCCCGATTGACTTCGTCAGACAGGTCAGACCTGAACAAGCAAATTGCGAAGTTGATACGACGTGACCTTCGGAGCTCCAATACGCGAAGAATTGAGCAGGCGATAGAGCGAAACCGAGGGTCCAAAGTATTCACTCAACAGCTTGGAAGGAGCCACCTGACGAAGCTCACCACTAACGATGGTAGGACCGTTTTGTCAAAGCCAGGGATTCTTGCCGAGATGGAAGACTTCTATGGCCGACTTTATGCCGCCCATGTACCTCGTCCACAGCGGGACAACTGCGTTTCTAGAGCCACTCTGATACGCCACTACACCGACGAACTGCCGGAGATCAGCCACGAAGAGATCGTGTTGGCTCTAAGACAACTGAAAAATGGAAAAGCCCCTGGTGAAGATGGAATCACTTCAGAACTTCTGAAGATAGGAGCCCCCGTAGTACAAGAGCTGCGAAAACTATTTAATTCCATAATTCACTGTGGGATAACTCCGATGACGTGGCATGGGAGCGTGGTGGTTCTGTTTTTTAAGAAGGGAGACAAAACTCTCCTTAAGAACTACAGACCCATCTCTCTTTTAAGCCACGTCTATAAGTTGTTCTCTAGAGTCACGAATCGTCTCGCTAGGAGGCTTGACGAGTTTCAGCCTCCGGAACAGGCCGGGTTTCGCACAGGGTATGGCACCATAGACCACATTCACACAGTGAGGCAGATTATACAGAAGTCCGAAGAGTATAATCGGCCCCTGTGTCTAGCGTTTGTGGACTATGAGAAAGCCTTTGACTCTGTGGAAACCTGGGCAGTTCTGGAATCCTTACAGCGGTGCCAAGTGGACTATCGTTACATCGAGGTGCTGAGATCGCTCTATGAATCTGCCTTTATGAATGTCCAAGTACAGGACCAACAGTCTAAACCCATCCAATTGCGCAGAGGCGTGAGACAGGGGGACGTAATATCTCCGAAACTGTTCACGAGCGCATTGGAAGACTTGTTTAAGACGTTGGACTGGAAAGGTAAGGGCATAAACATAAACGGCGATTACATCTCACACTTACGATTCGCAGACGACATAGTCCTAATGACAGAATCGCTAGAGCTGCAACAGATGCTGGACAGCCTAGCTTCAGCCTCGCAAAGCGTAAGTCTCAGCATGAATTTGGATAAAACCAAAGTCATGTTCAATGAGCACATTGATCTGAGACCTATTGCTGTAAATGGTCATCTTCTTGAAGTTGTTTCAGAGTACACTTACCTTGGGCAGATTTTGCAGTTAGGTAAAAACAACTTCGAGAGGGAGGCCAAGAGGAGGATTCAGCTGGGCTGGGCAGCATTTGGAAAACTGCGTCAAGTCTTCTCATCACCCATACCGCAATGTTTGAAAACGAAAGTTTTCAACCAGTGCGTCCTACCCGTCATGACCTACGGTGCTGAGACATGGACACTCACAGTACGACTAGTCCATCAATTTAAAGTCGCTCAGCGTGCCATGGAGCGTGCTATGCTCGGAGTTTCTCTGAAGGATAAAATCCGCAACGAGGTTATCCGACAGAGAACCAAAGTTACCGACATAGCGCACCGAATTAGCAAGCTGAAGTGGCAGTGGGCTGGTCATATCTGTCGAAGAACCGATTACCGCTGGGGTAGACGTGTTCTTGAGTGGAGACCGCGACTCGGCAAACGTAGCGTAGGACGCCCTCCGGCAAGATGGAGTGATGATTTGCGAAAGGTTGCGGGCGGAAGCTGGATGCGACAAGCCGAGGACAGGGTGAAATGGCGCACATTGGGGGAGGCCTATGTCCAACAGTGGACTGCTAGGCTGATGATGATGATGATGATGATGTAAAGAGTAAAGGGAAGACTAAAGAAACAGTTAAATAATAAATTGCCATCAGGACATTACACCGATCTGACTCCAGATTTATATTTGTACAAAATACGACCTACTTCATTGTCAACAGTAACCAAAGTTTCTAAATTACATAAAGGAAGGTAAATCTTGCCTGTTGTCAACCTGCGGTGGTAAAGGTTTCTGGCTGAATTAGTCTTCAAACGCGAAGGTAATTCTGGTACTTAAAAACCGTTTAAATATAATGCCAATTCAGTCTCAATATAAACGTCGCATGGTAGTTTTTTTTACCCTATAGGATACAAAAATGTTATTGTAGCAATCCTACCACTAATGAACAATTCTTTCAATTTAATCTGTCGTCCGCAGATCGCCAAAAAATAGGAAGTTTCTCAGTCAGTGTAGCACTGTCATCTGCCGTGGGTGTTTTTATTTATTCGGGTGTGTCGCCGTGTCGGCTGGTGATGCAGCCGGACTTGATGTCGGGCTGCGCGTGGCGCGCGTGCGGGCGCGAGCGGCAGATGACGGCCACGCGGCGGGCACGCAGCACGCGCGCGCCGCGCCACGTGCACTGCGCGTCGCACGGCACCGCGTGCGTGAACTCGTAGCGCGCGCGGCCCCTGTGGACACGCGCAACCAGGGCCGGATTTAGGGAAGGGCAACCGCGGCGACTGCCCCGGGGCCTACTCAAAATAGGGGCCCCCACAATAGAGACTTCGAAAAAAATACTTTCAAATCCCGATTAATAAACATTGGTAAACCTTTTCCGGAATCTAATCCAAAACTACCAAATTCTCGATTACTAAAATTTCAGAGCTACATTTCCAAACCTTGAAATTACATTAAGAATGCAATTTCAGCAAGCAACTGCATTAGAAAGCACTCATTTTCAAAAATGAAAATTATAAAAAATAGGCTTCGAACCACGATGGAATAAAACCGTCTATCAAAGCTTTCTCTCCTGAGCATTGAAAGCGATTTCCTTTGGGAACTGGATTTCAGCGAAATCATTAACGATTATTCGACGAAAAAAGCTCAGAACATTCTGTTCGTCAACACTAAAATTTAATTTCAGATAATTCTTGTTTCCGGTTTTATATTTATATATATTTGTTAAATACTAAAATAATCTAATTGATTTCACAATAAATTATTTATTGAGAGACTCTACTGAAAAAATGATTTTATTTGGAAAATAATTTGGAGACAGGTGGTCTCCAGATCTCTAAATCCGGCCCTTCGCACAACTCGATCTCACTAGCCTGACGAGTAAGGACTCGCGTAACATATCGATCATAATAAAGTGTTACATACTTCATGATGTAGAGCGCGCGGCGGGCCAGCAGCGCGTCGAGCGCGAGGTGCGGCTTGTCGCTGTGCTCGAGGCGCATCACCGCGCTCGACAACAGGCACAGCCCCGCGATCACGTCGCCGCAGAACTGACACAAGTGCTACGTGCTTACTAACATACTTTATAACTTTTAACCCTTTGACTGCCACATACAAAACAGAAAATCCTTTAAACACCTGTGTCACCCAGTCCCGACCGTCGCGCGCTGGGCATATTTTTATTGTCTATACTTGACTGTGGCGGTCAAGAGATTAAAAATAAAGAAATACTAAAAAGTAAAATCTTCCACACGGACTAAGCACAATAGAAGAAAAACTGGCTAAAATGAGAATGCACAACTGAAGTTACTGAAATAATATATTCTTGACATTTTAGATGGGCGGAAAACACCTCTCTGGAAACTAATAAGTTTAATTGAGATTTTCTTCTGACGAATATCCTGTGCCGTTGACCAGATGTATGTACTTAATATATGCAATAGTGTATGTTAGTCACCCTGACGGCGTCGACGTGCGGCTTGATGTGTCCGGCGGCGGCCAGGTCCAGCACGTGCGCGGCGCCCAGCGGCTGCAGTTCGCCGCCGAACGCGACGCCGCGCACTCGCGACAGCACCACCGAGTTCTCGCTCGTCCACTGACTGCGTTCTGTCTCACGAAACCCTTGGATTGCCTGCAAACATAATAATAACATATTTAAGAATAAAATATAGGATAGATACCAAACTGACATAAGACAATTTTTAAGGGTCAAAAAAATTACGTCATGTCCCCGTTTAGCAGTACAAATGACGTCATTTAGCACTTGTCTGTTTAGAAAGAACTTCAAAGTCGAAAATAAATATGAAAATGATTGAATATTGGGAATATAAAATAAATATGGGTATCCTTTATTTCAATCTAGTTTCAAATAAAATTATAATTTATGTTTAAGGGTGTTAAAAAATCAAATGTCAATTCAAAGGAACATACATATCAATTATATTTATAGTAGGTCATTTTAAGAAACTCATTTGAAAATATTATGGATGAGAAACAACTGTGGGACACAGCAAGCATGATGGCATACATCAGTCCTGCGCCGCTGGCAGGTTGTCACTGAGAGCGCACGGTCCGCGCGGCCGTATTTATGGCACCTGGCAAGAAACCACTGCATCGAGGGACGTGCTCCTACGCCGACAGCCGTTGCTTACTAAAAATGATCGCGCGCGTCCAACTAGTTTTGTATACCGCACTCAACGCTGATTGGTTGATTTAGTATTAAGTGTGAGTATAAATAAGGTGCTCAATAAAATATTATAACCACCCTCCGTCACCAAGATTCTCCAGACCTCGGTCAATGACCTCTGTAATTGGTTCAGGAAATGGAGAATCGAGGTAAATCCCTCCAAGAGCGCGGCCGTTCTTTTCCACAAAAGTAACAACCGCTCCGATCAAGTCCGTCCCATTTCCCTTTACGGCCAACCGATCCCTTGGGAAAAGAAAGCCAAATACCTGGGCGTGATTCTCGACTATCGTCTCTCGTTCCGAGAGCACATAAAGACGGTGCGCGCTCGCGCCGCTTTCGCTCTCGGACGCCTCCACGGCATGCTCAATGCACGCAGTAAATTGTCCCTTAAATATAAGGTGAGAATTTACTTGACGTGTATTCGACCCATCATGACCTATGCGAGCGTTGTATTCGCACATATCGAAGGGTCTGGTATCCAAAGGATGCAAACTCTCCAAAACCGATTCATGCGTAAAGCCACGGGCGCCCCGTGGTTCGTGCGCAATAGGGAACTCCATGTCGATCTGAAACTGCCCACCATCAAGCAGTTTATGAAACGCACCTCCAAGCGTTTCTTCGATCGGGCCCCCCATCACCCCAATCCCCTAGTGGTTAGTAGCGCCGACTACAAACCCTCCCAAATCAGTAGAGTCCGCCGTCCACGGCACGCTCTGACCTACCCCGACGACCCTATCACCCTCCTACAGAAATCTAACCGAGAGACAAGCACTCTCAAAACTCACACACACAGACGCAATCCGATATACCGTCCTCGCCGGCGAGGCCCGTCGCGAAGACCCTCTAATGGTAACCCTCCCCGTCCCTTGCTCTAGCCGGCCCGCGCCGAGCCAGTAGCTTTAAATTAGCCCCTAAATAATTTAACCCAGAACCAGCCATCCCTAGCTGTCCCCCCAGCAACGCCCTAAGCCGAGGTCGAGTCCCGCAGGGGACGCCCTTAGCTGCTGTTGCTTAGTTATAAGATGCTCCTGGCTGGAGGCATTCGGTGCCTCGCCACCAAGTCCGGTTACGCTGTGAAGATTCCTTGAATCAACAGCTATCACCATACAAAAAAAAATATTATAACCAGTCTCTAAATTGGCGTTTCACTAACCGCACACACGATTCCTCAGTTACCCTACACAACTATTGGATAGAGGACAAGAGACTGAGAAATTTTCATCATTATAGGCCTTCATTCAGCAATAGATAAATACTGGTTCAAAGTCAAAGTCAAAATTAATTATTTCAATTAGATCATTAAAAAGGTACTTTTGAAAAGTCAAACTAATTGCATGGTTCCTTATGATTGTTGCCATTACTACTAGGTACACATTGGTTGATCAAACCCACTTGTTAATGATGAATACTAACATTATCCCAGTGATCAAACTCATATCGCATGCGTCTGAGACGTGGTTCCAGCTCATTGAGTAATGACACCTCCTCCCGCTCTGTGATGAAATCTGGATACACCTGCATGTCCTGCAGGACAGCGGCTCGAAGCTCTGGCTCTTCATCCTCCGGCCATGAAGGACTGATCTGTACCAGGCTTGGGTCACCTGGATAGTATTTTGTTTTAAACTTTCTAAAATGATTATTTCAATATGACAATTTATTTCTATAAATTGATCTTTAACGTTTTAACTGCCTGAGTCGCATTTATCCGACAAAAAATTTCGGGCTTATTCCTCCTGAGTCGGATTTATCTGACACAAAACCCTGTGTATTATATATTCAATTTCTAAATGTATTACGATGTTTTAGCTTAAAATACATTTTTTTTTCAAAGGTTTATCTATTCAATCTTTTATTTAGTGTTATAATTCAGATTTACCTACAAAATCCCTATATGTTGTAGGTATTTATTGTTCGATTCTATGTGCTGGGGGCACACCAACTGATAAAAAGTCGGGTGGTTAAAAGGTTAAAGATTTTAAAGTAGCTACCTATATCTACCTACTAGATGGCGAACTTTCTACAGTATACCACGAACAAGTGGAGAATCATGTCAGGACTAGAGCAATCTTCTAAGAAAGAACTATAACCACTTTGGGCAAACCTACTAACCCCAATGGATGATAGGATTGATAGGCATGAGCCCTCAGGTTATATTATTGGTCACCTCTATGTCACGACACGTATTACTACGTATTTAAACTGGACACTATGGGCAAATGCTGAGCAGGTATCTAAAAATAGGCACAGCACAGCTGTCTGCTGTTATCATTTGAGGATTCTCTGTTGTATATTTCCTTTGAAATAAAATAAAATTAGGTGGCATGAATTATTATGGACTTTAAGACTTACTTAAGCTTATGTAAGTATCTTATTTTGGTATGTAGGTACAACAATATGGTAAAACGGTGTGTGGTGTTAACCTGTAGTTCTTGGCACGACATCTGGCTGCAAGACACCGCCTCCGCTGATCATGCGAGTTACTCCGCAGCATAGCTTCTTATATTTACAGTTTTTTAGAAAACTAAAGGTTAACATGCGCATTTTCTCAAAAATAATACTTGAAAAACAACACGGCAAATATTTTTCCAAAATGCACTCACTCTCACTCAGACACTGTCACTGAGAGTGTGACAGCTGACAAAAAAACAAATGCGTGATCTGTCACTTGCTGTCACTCATGAGTTGGTCGGTCCACAGACTATTTAGAGGTAATTTAATTTGGGTTTGTCACCCTTTATTATAGCGAAAAAGTCTTTACTAGTTCACCGTGTACCTGGTTCTATGATATAATCCTCTTTTTAACCATATAATACTATATGTGCCTGGTTAGAATATATTTCCTAATATTACTACCTATACTCTTTGATATTTCCCCACTGCTATTCATCTGTTGGTTTCAGACATACATAAAATGAATGGAAATGAAATGAATTCATTTTACGCCTTTGCAGCTGCACTGCATAGAAGCCTGAATATTTGTGCGTCGTAAAACTACGATCAAATGGGTAGGTGCACTTTGCATATAACGCTTTTATTTATCATCTTTTATTTCCATTAGTGATTGTCACAGGTTGATGCCAAAACAGACCGATGCGATGGCTCAACTTGCTCTCCAATCTCCAACGTTCGTAGGGGCCTCGATTGTTTTGTTATAACGTAGTTATATGTTTTGACTTGTTTTAGATAGGTAGATACCTAGATAGAATATTCTTTATTGCACACCAAAAACGAATATCAAGTAGGTACAAGTTATTAATTATAAAATATGGTACAATATGATCTCTTACAGACAACCTTTGGATGGACTCAAGAGAAAGGAAAGGCGATAAATAGGTAGTCTGGCGTACACAAAAGAAAGTAAGCACTTAAAGTTAATCATACACATACTTAATTAATTAATTATATATAATCATACATATACTATAAATGTAATTTAAAAGTGTATAAATAAATTAATATGACAATGTGATGCAAAACACTATTGATTATAAAAATAAAAGAATCAAATATATATACATAAATAACAGATGCGGTGTGAAGGAGAACATGTGAGTTATAGCGACAGATAAAACCCACCATTTTTTTGAATGATAACAATGATTGAGCTCGTCTCTCTGACACGGGCAAGGCATTCCAAAGCCGTACAGCTTGTACAGAAAAGGAGTTATCAAGGAAACTTGTAGAATGCATTGGCATCTCAAGCCTCAGAATCTCCGATGATCTTAGATAATTATCTATTACGTGTGTCATGAATGAACTGAAAACGTTCTTTAATATAAGAAGGAGTTAGAGGATTAAACAGTACACTGTAAAGAAGGAACAATATATGAGTATTTCGGCGAAGGCGTATTGGAAGCCACTTGAGTTTTACCCGAAAGTCGGAGACATGATCATATTTGCGTAAATCAAATATAAATCGTATGCAGAAATTTTGGAGACGCTCAAGTTTATTTAGTTGTGCCTCAGTGAGATCGAGATAACTGACATCGACATAATCAAGAATGAAATGTAAAAGGGACTGTGGTAGCGTTATTTTGGTGGCAGTTAGCAAGAAGTTGCGTAGTCTTCTCAACGAATTCGCTGATGCAAACAATTTACGACTGACCTCTTGCAGCAGAGGACCCCAAGAAAGATGATTGTTTTCCTATAGTTAACAAGATTGTCGCGATCAGTCAACATTAATAATTATTATTGTGACTTGACTGGAGCTTTTGTTCAACTTTGCCAATGTTTGCAAAGTTAAAAACACGCAGTGAAAACAGTACTTACGTTTTGTAAACAAAGTCGCGATAGGTCGTTCGGTACTCGTAGTGTCTGACCGGGGACCTACTAATTACTTGTATGATACTGTTTTCTGACTCTTAGGCGTATAATAGACATTGAAATAAAACTACTTTTTACGGATTTTATCGCGTTGTATTGATATTATTTAATTCCCGACGTTTCAGATCCTTTACAGCATCCATGGTCGGGTAGACAAGTTGTTGGACGTCTTTGCAATTACTAACATTTGCTTCAATCAAAACTTACTTCAAGCCGCTGAAAAATATCAATCAGTTTCTACCACCTGTCAAGTGTCACATACCTCTACAAGATGCAGGAGTGTACAAGCTTGATTGTGATTGCGGTCTCTCATACATAAACGAAACTAAAAGAAACCTAAGGACCCACGTAAAAGAACACATCGCCGATGTCAAACAGCGCCGTTTCAAGAAGTCAGCAGTTTGTGAACATACTCGAGACAAGGCCCAGCACTACATCAGATTTGATAAACCACAAGTCCTTGCAAAATAAAACCGATTCCTTCAAAGGATGATTCGCGAGGCTATTGAAATTAAAAAAACATGCAAATTTCAATAGAGAAGATGGCTGGGTCTTACCACCTGCTTACCGTACCCCATAGATTCCATAAAATCAAAATCCAAGCCCAAAACTGCAAGACCAAAGGATACGGTGATCTCGTTCTGCGTGAATCGGATCGCCAATAATTAACAAAAATATAAGGTTAGTAATTGCAACAATAAGACGTCCAACAACTTAGTCTACCCGTGACCATGGATGTTGTAAAGGATCTGAAATGTCGGGAATTAAATAATATTAATACAACGCGATAAACTGCGTAAAAAGTAGTTTTATTTCAATACTTACATTATTATTTTATTAATTAGGTAACATTATGTTTTTGTCAGAGTCTTTCACTGTCCCATTGAAACCTTCTAGTTCAGCCATAGGAACCTACCTATTCAAAGTATTTTTTTCGGCATTGAGGCCAATTGTGTCGGCAATTTATGTCGACTTCATGTGCCACGGATTTTCTATACCTAAGCAGCACATTCTATTACCTAGGTAGGTACATACATAGCATTTGAAGCTACATCTGGTGAGTGGTTGGTGAGCCATTTGCAAAAGCTTAGCGGGCCGAAGTTTAAGTATGGCTGCTCTAGCTGGTTAACTTCTCCAAGTTGTTTATGTTAAGGCGCTGACAACAGCTAATGAAATTCGATGTTTCGGTATTTTAGCCACGCCCACTATTGCTCCGATTACCTAGCGCTCTTTTTTAAAAGGGTGGTGATACAGCGAACTACCAAATAAGAAACAAAGTGACGCGGTCAATAATGAACATTGAGTCAATAGATGGCGCTGTTTTATTTATTGCTCTGTACGAAGAACTAGTAACAAATTAGACAGGACGATTAAAAAATCAAGTACCCATGTATAGGTAATTATTTTATGAAACTTTATTTACAATTAATTAAAAACAATATACCTAAGCGTAAGGAAAATAAAAACCCAAACTACCTACTTATATTAGCCAAATTTTCATTAGTTTTACATGCACTTTTTTATTTGCTTTTTTATATAAAAATATATTGGTCTAGCTCAGGTGGTCCCCAGCATGTGGAATGTGGAGTCGAAAATATTTATACAATTATTATTATTATTTTTTATTTTAAAGTAATACACTACTAACGTTTGTGTTTTATGTACCACTAACGATAAACTATATATATTAACTAATAAAACATAGTAGCTGTTGCGACAACACTGCTTTATTAGTTTATTTTTTATATAACTGGTCAAAGTGAACCACAGAGAATACCAAAGATTAAAAACACAGACCTAGACATTCAAATATATGTTGCCATATACATAATTATACAGGTTGAAGATATTAGTAACTGAACATTTATTTTGATAATATTCTCCACTTATAAAAATAATGTAAGTGTAGTAAGAACAAAAGAAAACAAAGATATCTTCATAATAACATTCAACATAACAGGCAAACAACCTTAACCAAGTTTCATATAAGTATTAAAAATATTAACACAATTCTTTAATACCCAATTGCTTAATAAATTGGTTGTGCTTGTTACTACTTAATCCCTTTGTTAAAAGGTCTGCTGGCATTTCAGAAGTTGACAGATATACAATTTTCACAATATTGTTAGCAACAGCCTCTCTAACAAAATGATGACGAATATCAATATGTTTTGTTCTCCTATGGAACAAAGGATTCTCTGTCAGTTTCTGAGCACCCTGATTATCATTGTACAGAGTAATTGTATAATTACAGTCAACAATTTCTGACAATAAGTTCTTCAAATAGATGGCTTCCTTACAGGCCTCTGATATTGCCATGTACTCACTTTCTGTGCTTGATAATGCAACTGTTTGCTGTTTTTTACATTCATATGATATTACAGCACCTGACAATTTGAAACAGAAACCTGTATAGGATTTTCTATCAATATTATTAGAGCCCCAGTCAGCATCTACAAAACCTTCCAAGTGATTATTATCATTGCTATACATTAATCCATACGACTTAGTTTTCTTTAAGTATTTTAATATTCTTTTTGCATGTTTCCAATGGACTTCTGTAAAACAATTATTGAATTGGCTCAAATAATTGACACTAAAACTGATATCTGGTCGTGTTAAGATAGACAGATACATTAGGCTTCCTATCAACTGCTGATAAGGGTACCTTTTCTTAACTTCTTTAGACTTTTCTAATTTTAAATTATTATCAATTGGAGTATCCACTCCATTACAATCTAGCATGTTAAATTTCATTAAAATCTTATTAACAAATTGCTCCTGATCTAATGATATACTGCCATCTTTATACATCCTAATCCTCATACCCAAATAATTCTTCACCTCCCCCAAATCTTTAATCTTGAAATTTGACATTAAATCTTTCTTTAATTTATGTGTCATAGTGCTACTATTGGAAAATATGAAAAAATCATCAAAAAACACAGTTATAAAAATCTGCTCCTTATTTTTCTTTTTACTATACAAGCATGGTTCTAGTTTTGACTTTATATAATCTAATGATATTAAGCAATCATTTACTCGTTGATTCCAAGCTCTTAATCCATATATAGCACGTTTCAATTTAAGAACAGTGTTACTTTTACATTCTAAGTTGGGTGGAACTTGCATATATACATTTTCATTGAGTATGCCATTCAAGAATGCAGTAGTTACATCGAGATGGGTAACTTTAAAATTCAATTTTACACTTAAAGCGAATAACAGTCTTAAAGTTGAGTATCTAAGAACAGGTGACCATGTATCTCTATAGTCTACGCCTTCTTTCTGGGTGAAGCCCTTTGCAACTAAACGAGCTCTAAATCTGACTTTGTTATCACTTTCAAATTTCCTTTTAAACACCCACTTGCACCGGACCACTCTGTCCGCTTTTTCACTGTCCACCAATTCCCAAGCCTGGTTTTCTTCAAAAGCTTTGAGCTTTTGAGAAAGAAATGTGGAAACAGGCAATGGAACAGGATCCATTGCCTGTTTCCACATTTCTTTATCTGACCCCTTCATTGCCTCTTCGTAGGTTATTTCATCATTCCAAGACTCCTGCTTGTCAGCAGTACAGAGGTTTGAAATTCCATATCTCTCTACTATTTTTCTTGTGCGTTTGCTTGGTAGATCAGGGACTTCTTCTGCCCTTAAATCACCATCTTCCCCACATAAGGTATGGTATGAGTCATCTGATGTTATGCTTGAACTAGAGATCTCATGGACATAGGTAGGATCATTTAAATCCAAAATGGTCCTTTCCTCTTCTGTTTCTTCCTCCACTGATTGTGAATCGTGTTCATCAGTAATTTCCTGCACTACTATCTGAGTATTATCTGGGATGTTTTCCTTTTCCATAATAGTCACATCCCTTCTCGTAGTGACTTGCCTTGTTTCCAAGTGGTATAATCTGTACCCTTTTATGTTATCTGGGTAACCAACTAAAATGTACTTTACAGCTTTCTTGACCCATTTTAGTCTTTTACTTTTACGCACATGCACCATCACAGGACTACCAAAAACTCTGATATGACTCAGGTCAGGTTTTCTTCCAGTCCATTTCTCAAATGGTGTAATATCACCTAGACCTGAGGCCAGCGACCTATTCTTTAGGTAAACTGCTGTGTTCACTGCCTCTGCCCAAAAATGTTTTTCTAATTTAGCCTCAAAAAGTAAGCATTTAGCACGTTCAACTATTGTTCTGTTGAAGCGTTCACAGAGGCCATTCTGCTCCGGCGTGTATGGGTTGGTTTTCTGGTGAACAATACCTTCTGTTTTCAAATAATTTTCCACCCCCTGGGAGCAAAATTCACCTCCATTATCTGTTCGCAGTACTTTGATTTTATTTCCAGTTTGGTTCTCTACCAACATTTTATAATCCTTGAAGTACTGTAATGCTTGATTCTTTTCTTTTAAAAAATATACAAATGACATACGACTGGCATCATCAACAAAAAGAAGAAAATATTTTGCCTGGCCAATAGATTTAGTCTCCATAGGCCCACATAGATCTGAGTGAACCACCTCTAACAGGGTTTCACTTCTATGACTGGCTGATGTAAAAGGTAAACGAGATTGCTTGCCTTCACAACACACTTCACAGTTTGATTTCTGGATGTTGGCCTTATCTTTGTAGTTTACACCCTCCACTGCACCATTCTTCATTTTCTCTAAGTCACTACTGTTGATGTGCCCGAGTCTCCTATGCCATAGTCTTGCTTCTGTGTAGACTGCCGAAGCTGCTAACACCTTTGATTTCATTGTGATTAATTTATACACTCCATTTTGTAATCTTGCTACCCCAATTAGTTTATTCTGATTATTACGGATATTGCAACAGTTCCTCTCAAATGAAACTCTATTTCCATTTGCTATTAACTGGCTAACAGATAGGAGGTTAGTTGTGAGATTTGGAATATACAACACATTTTTCACACAAATGTTAAACTGGTCGCTATTTACACATGTAGTTATTTGTGTATCACCGGCACACATAACTGGCATAGACGCTTTGTTTGCCACAACTATTTCTATTTGTAATTGTTCACAAGCTTAATAATTAATAATAAGCATTTAATATTAAACAAAGTAGTTAAATATGCTAGTATATAAAAGTAAAATGTGGTTTTATATTATTAAAAAATATTTTGGTTACGTTTTATTTCGAAAGGAAAAATGGCCCTATAAAAGAACCTTTTTTATGATTTGTTTACCTTTAGTTAAGTACCTAACCAAATGTTAGTTAAAAGGGGTCACTATACTATCACTTTCTGATGTAACTGCAACTGGAACGTTTTGTAATCTGCAAAAAAATACATTCAGATTTGGAAAATCTTTTTTCAGCACTAAATGTACCTCTCAGGTCTAATAAATAGGTAGGTAGCAAAACTCCGCAGACATGATGGGTATCGATATCTAAATACACCAAAATAATAATTTTGATTTTTTGGGGGTCCGTTACCGCTGGTGGTGTTGTTACTTGAATATTTGCTGAGAAAATTGTGTTATATTTTTTGTTTTATCGTGTTTAGTTATCGATATTCATTACGTCTGTGAAGTTTACACACAGAAAACAGAATTTCACAAAGACACGCACGTGTTGTCTTTTTGATCATGTTTAGACCCATCACGACTGCAAAGTTTCGCTAGCTAATTTATTTTGACCCTGTACAATGGGCAAGAAACAATAGACAAAGTTACGAGTATTTTCCTATAGGTCCAGTTCTAAGAGAGTCATAGGTCTATGGAAATTTGATAGTTTATCACTGGATTTATTTGTGACTTTTTTTCTAAAAGTAAAGGGGATCCTTTTTGTCGCTATCCCCGTTAAATAATAAATTATTATACGTATAATAATATGATTGTAACATCACAATCTTACTGGTGAATTACTATTATTACTGTTAGTAGTATTTATACTTACTATATTATTATTAGTAAGTGTATTTATTGTATATAAGATGTCTAAACTGTTAAAGTATTATAGGTAAGTTGCCACACTATCGCATTAGGTTTAAGACCTGTAAAGATAATGGTAAATAATAAATAAATAAAAATCCGAGGCTACACCTGTTTCTAAACTGTTCGCCAAACGTCTCTTTTTACTGTAGAGAAAATTAAATAATTCTAGGAAATTAATAAAATTAATAATTATTATTCTAAAAACTTAAAATAAAATAATAAAAGATCAAAAACCTAAATTACACTAGTCGCCAGCAGATTACGAACTCGAAACTTCTTACTCCGAATCCTTTGCATTTACCACTAGACCAATCGAACACTGCCAATGTAGCCGAATTTGCGCTATCAGTTGTAGAAAATAACGTAAGTTTCATTTTAGTTATCTAGTTAGAATTTCATTTCTGTTCGTGTATCTGTTTTGTCACATTCTATATCCATGAGATGTTTTTGTTTGTTAATATAAAAGCGCTTTTTGTCTGGCCTCCGGCATTTTTGTTTGTTTCTCATTTTTCACGGCAACTATTTTCACTACTTACAACTTTATTTATATTTACAAATTAGAACTCTAAATGATTATAATTACAGCTTAGAACTATATTTATTGTACAACTATATCCTTTTAATTAAATTGGGAAGAGAATAAAATATGTAGGTATGTTTATGTTTGAAATTGTCATACAGCAAAATACGTAATTGCGGATAGCGCGCGGAGTAAAGCGACATACGTCCGTCTAGCAGGGCGCCTATGCGCTCACTGTCGGATTGCATAGAAAAGAAAGAGAAGTGGGATGATGCAAGGCTCGCAACTTATTACAAAACCATAAAACAATTAATTACTTTAAAATTTGTTAAGTATTCCAAAATATAAAACAACTAAGTTCTGTATTTAAATGTGATATGTTATTGTACTTAATTTTACCAATGTGCATCGATTAGTAATACAGATTTTTTTGTTGGAAGGTCGTTTTAAGAGGCTAGTTTACCATTTTTTTGTATCGAGAAAACTTTTCAAAAACATGTTTTGAAAACAACTATGTTTTCCGGAATATGTTCAAGATTAACATATATTTTTTTCGCTATCACAAACTGTATGGGTTTGGCTAAAAAATTTTTTGAGATATGCCTATTTGGGTGTTGTCAGCGCCTTAACCCCACTCATAATCTTAGAGGAGAACCGTGGCGGTGGCAGCGGGGCAGTATAAATTAAGAACCGATGATGATAATAATTATGAATTGACGATTTATGAGAGCTGGTGAGTGATGGATTTGGCGCTGGCGGGTTCACATCGTATTAATAAAATAATATTACCTACCTCGTAAGTAATGTGGGTAGATCATGCTGATGTGTCATTGCTTGATGATGACAAAGTGGAAATGCGGCACTCACCCATTCTTCAAACTGGAAAATAAGAATAGAAATGCTACTTTGGCAAGAAAGTAGGTACATCCCTAATTCCGTGGGAATTCTTGAATGTAAGTAGGTACTTTTTTAGTTAGGAAGCTCTTTGCTATCTATCAAAGAACATGCACCATTAATTAATTAGGTGTCATCATCATTAACATAAAGGTATGTAAAAAATTATATTCAAATTGCGATAAACACAGATTAACTTTGAAGCGACTTATTGTAAGTAAACAACAGTTCGTTGGTTGAATACAATGCAGTTGCCATGAGTCAGCCGTTACCAAACTCATTGAAACGCGCGAAGCGATTGATTACGAGTGTAGCCACGAGGGCATAACAAATGGAGGATTAGACTTGTTTAGATGTTCTTAAGTGTATGTAGGCCTTCAACCGACTATCAAAAGTAAATGACTATTTTGGTATAAGTGTGTCGATACCTAACAAGTTATACATATAAACTTCTAAATATTAGAATACCTACCTATTATTCAAAATATTTGAGCGATACAGGACAGCTAGGACGAGTTGGTTGTTCTAAGATAAGATATGTTAGTGAGACATTTAAATAAATACCGAATACCTAGCTTTTTTATCTGTCTTTGACTCTGACCACATGAACAATCACTCCATGCATGTTCGTGCTCTGTGACACCGCTACGTGTTGAGCCTCCGTTCATCCGCCGACTCAAGGCGCTCGTCAGGGCGTCAATGTCGCGACCCGGTTAATCGCACGACTACCGCTAATTAAAACAGTGAATGAAATGTTTTGGTGCAGATCGTTATCTCTCTGCTGGTATCAATCTGCTGACATTGAGTGTGACCACGAGTCGCCATTATACAGCCAGCACCAAATATCTTTATAACTAATGAATACAAAAAAGAATGACGACTGTAGAATACACAAAATAAGAAACACAAAAATAACAGACTTAATACTTATAAGCAAGGACTCCAAAGTAGTTATAATCTCTTCCCTTGCAACTTTTCTTTGTGGTGCAGTTGTCGTTTAGGTACCTATATTAAGTATGTATATTGGCACACTTGCCTTCTCTTGGCGTATGCTCGAGGCTTTGGGTCTCACGACTCGTGATTACATTAGCGACTCTAACAGGAACATCATTCAACCCTGTCATCAGCACAGGCACCTACCTGTCGGTATTATCTATTGATCTAACTATATATTACTATACTTACATAAGTTAGCTGCTTCTGTGCAATGGTGACTCCGCAAGGGACTATTTCTCTAGGGTATACCTACTTACAGGTAAGAACTAGTGATGCTTCGAAATTCGTTTTGTGAGTATATTTCACAAAATCTTGGCTCTTGACTGAAATAAAATAAGTCTTTTAAATTATACTCATGGTCAGCAGTTCTTTATATACATAGGTACGTCATCAGCACGCGACACGCTGATGACGGTCTTGTACTTACCCGTACAAGTTGCTGGTTCCGCTCCCGCGCACATCGCGCCTCATGCTTAATGTACTTTTTGTTGAACGTTCGCGAGGTCATGTGCCACTACCACACAATTGGCTCTCCATTACTCTAAAACATCTATTTTTAATAACGGTCGACACCACGACTGCTACAGACTGTTACACTTAGCAGTCTATAGCTCTGCGATGTGATCTGTCTGTGCGGTGCGGTGCGGTGCGATATGATAGGTTGCCTATAACAACCTATCATTTGTTATAGGCAACCTATCATATATTTACGCGTTATCACATACCTACCTACACACCGAAGACGCGACGTTGCCGGCGAAAGTTGAGTAGATACCTAGCAGTGGGTAGGTATCTAGATCGTAGATTTCGGAGATCACACAATCGATAGCCTTAAAATAGGTCGTATTATAGCACTTCCTGTGCCAGCACAAATCTTACCAGCTTCTCCGCTGTCGCTGGTAAAGTGTGCATCACGTGCATATAATCATAGAGTGATGGAGAGGTGCGCAGGCGCATGCGCGTGAGCGGGGGCGGTGCCACGCGCCGCACATCCGGCGCGGGCGATACGCGCCGCGAATCACCACACACTACGCGACGTGCTGAGTAAGAAAATCAACTGCACGGCATAGAACGAGGTCGAATTGAACAAACATAGCGCTTAGAAAGATAGACAAACTTACTTACCATGACACCTTAAACCGCGGATGAAGGGTTGAACTTTACCCAGTCACTGTTCCGACCTGTAGTGGCAGAATGATTAGCACTTAACTCTACATTATCTTCACTGTCTCTTGATTAGCTTCATACTTATGATATTGTCTCAAGAGTCAGGCTTGCTACGCTTGTTACTCTATCGCTCCCTTAGTGTTGGACGGCAGGACAATTACCTACTACATCATTAATGTAGGTAAACACATGGAGAATTTGTCCTACTTGATGGTTTGAGGTGTTTGTGTAGGTAGGTAAGTGGTTAACCTACCTAGGACTGTTTCTTATCTATATTAATACCAGTGGCACTACTGTATCTATGTTGTAGCTGTAGCCAACGCTTTACTCAAACACTACAATCAGCACGAGGCTGGTAACGCTACTTACCTACTCATTGGCAAACTGTTGTTGCTGAATTACAGGTGCGAAGCGTCACGATTATTTTCCCTAGTTTTGTTGCTACATGTAGGCATATTGTAGGTACCTATACTTTGTCGTCAGAAGTCTCTATAGGACTTTTTAAATGTTGTTTTGCTTTGACTTAATGAATAAAATAGCCTATATAGGTACCTCGCTAATTAGCGACGAGCTAAGTACACGGCTACTTGGCTGTTCTTGGCGGTTCATTCGTCTCACATTTTACAACAAGTGTTCCGCATGCCGCCGCGACGAAGTCAATTGTCCCGCATGGATTAACACCGGCCGAGCCGAATCATCTGTGTGCTAAAACTAATCATAATCAACGTCGTCCGGTTTACATGGTTTTACTTTGTAGATTTTATTTTAGTTTGATGCGGTCCGACAAACATTCTCACATAAAAACATTCACATTCAGTTCCTTAGTGATCTTCTCAGTTGTCTAAGTAAACTATGGTAACTGTCCAAGAGCTGGTAATTACTTTCAACAAATTAGCCGGGAATGTGTAATGTACATATAAAGTCGAATGTGTGTAGACCGCCTACCACTACATATACACGAAATAATAACCTTCACGGTTAGTTGGCAGGAATTCCATTCTAAAAGCGCTAATGTTGGGTTTAACACTGTCATTCCTGTAAGGTTTAAGACCAGCCACAGAAGGCGAAATTAAGAATATTACATTTATTGAATGGTAGTACATATATTGTAAAGTAGATGGCGTTGTATGTCGCGATATATTTCCAAGACATCAATAATACTCTCGTCAAAGCAATGAATTGTGATTAGTTCAAACGGATTAAAGAACTTCCTTTATCAGTTCAAAGGGAATAGAGAACTTCCTTTATCCTCATGACAACACTATAATTTTGATTTACGCGATATTTACTTACGCGAATATTCGACATATTGAAACCAAACAGCTTACGGCAAAACTCTATCATTATCCACAGCTTGGGTTCCTATATCATTAAAATTACATTTTAGCCCTTCTAATGTTACTACGACGTGGGACGTTGATACGTATGACAGTGGTCCACGGGCTCACCGTGGCTCCGCAGCGAGTGGTCTCAGAGGCCGTGATGACTTCCTCAACCTAAACCAATCTGCGCGCACGCTCGGCTGCGGGGGCCGCGCCCGCGCCGCCCCGCGCCTGTACGAGTGTACGCGCACCACGCACGCGGGGCTGCTGCGGCCTTCACACAAGGCCAATTAATTATTGACTAAACAAACAATCTACACCGTTTGACTTGATTACCCCACGTCACGCCGCGGCCACGAAGTTAAGCTCAACTGTTGTGGATGAGAAATTTAAGTGTGAGTAGGTTGAGGTGATGCGGGCACAACCGTGAAACTGTTGTTAATATGTATCACAATCACAAGTGACCACCCGTATGATATTAATGTTTTTATTGAGTAGAAAACAACTTGCGTCATGTGATGGTAATAATATCTATCTGCATGATCATATTTTATGCATTATAAAGAAGCGGCGGTAGCCTAATGGCTGGGCCTAGGGCGTTGGACTGGCGATCATGTGGTTACCGGTTCGAAACTCACCCATTGCACTACCGAAGTGAACCCATTAAGACAAGCATTTTATCTTAGCACGAGGGGTTAAGGGTCCGGCGGAGCTTGAATTACCCAAAAAAACGTAATACCGAAATAAATCTTAATCCAGACAATATTCTATCAAATTATGTTATTATTCGGATTTGGATACCATTAATCTAGGTTTCTACAGTACTATTTCGTTTACAACTACTTCACTGGAAATAAAAGACCGGAAAATCGTTCCAAACTTGGTAAAGTTATCAAAAATTGCATTCGCTTACATTTATTTCCAGTGAAGTATTTTGGACGAAATGGTAACGTAGGAACCTAGATTAGAAAGAAAGAAAGAAAGAAAGAAACATTTATTCAGCTACAAGCGAGACAAGTACAAAGAAAAACTTGATTAATGGTATCCAAATCCGAATAATAACATAATAGATAGAATATTGTCTGGATTAAGATTTATTTCGGTATTACGTTTGTAAGAAAAATGTGGTCCGCCGGACTCTTAACAAGAATACTAGTAATGTGCGACCCACATTGCTAGTAAGCATTTTAAGAACTCGGATTAACAGAAAATAACGCTAGGAACTGCCTGCTTGAAGTAATCCGGTTGTCATTTAATTTTATTTATTCCAGTAGGTACATAATGCGATATCGCACGTTAATTTACTTTACTACGCACTACGTTTAGTGCGTAGTAGGTGTACCTAATTACCTACCTACATTTAAATTAATTACATAAATTTTCTTACAATAAGCAGCGTAGTCCACTCATGTCATACATACATGAGTTAAGTTGAGTTACGACCAGCGGAAACATACATGTATTTATGTACCTATATCTAATTGTGGACGTCACTAAAAAGGTCAAATAAATGATATATCACAAAAAACCTGTAAATCTCATCTGTCAGTTGTGTGGATATTTTTTCGTATTTTACGTTGCCGTCAAACGATCACCTTAATTAATTAGATTTGTTCGTATTTTGGTGCTGTGTGCAATAAAATCCACAAGACTGAGTATTTAGTTACGACGTATTTTCGGTATTTTACTAGAAACTAGAATTCCTTAGGTACTGAGATACTATTATGTAGGTACTAGACAACAGTGGACGTTTTATATAACCCTATGTGCGACCTCTTTAAACTAAAATCTAGAAACTGCCTGTAGAGAGGAGGCATCTAGGAATGGATTACTTGCTAAACGATAGAAATCGTTAGTCTGCCAGTCGTAGGAGTGAGTGTTTCGCTGATATTTCAAAATCACTACTTTTTCCACGAGGATTAGATACTGACGTAAGTATATGGGTACTTAACTTGTTTTTTTAGAACAGACTGAGCTCCGCATCCTCTTGAAAATGTATATATGTATCTTATACATATGTAGGTCTTATAAATATGTCAGATATAGGTACCTAGTATATGTCAAATATTTATTCGTGATATCCTTTTGATGATTTTTGTTGAGTAAGTAGGTACCTATACCTATCTAAAAGTTATTATGACACTACATTTTAATAACACAATTCTTGTCAGCTTTGGTGTCGTTGCCTGCTTGGTGAGTGAGGCGCCGCTTCGCCGGCGATGGGCACGGCAACGGGCGGCGGCGATGTGATGCGGCGATACCATTGTGTATTGGTCGCCGTTCACTCTTCGCACAGATGGTGTGATAACACACGACAGTTTGTGTCGGGTCTGCCAGCCGTAACACAGCGTACATTTACACGTAACTGTGCCGGAAAAAGAGGAATTTTACACAACAGTTTTAAGAATTTTGTGCCAATACAGCAATATCGTATGCACGAGTTTAGTGAACGATAGTCGCCGGCGTATCTGTCAGCAACTATCGCTTAAACTAGGTTACAGTTGTGTATGCCTGTGTGCGTGTGTTACATGTGAATGTAGGAAGTGCAGATTTTCGCATAGTAACAACTACGCTATCTGTGGTGATATGCCGGACGTGGGCGCACCATTTCCGCGCTACACTTACTATTACGTGTTGATGTAATAAACGCACCGAACATCCGATGGATGTGTCGATAGCCTCGTGAATAATGTTACGGCCTGAGGCCGCGCCGGCTCGCGGCTCGCGGCTCGCGAGGGTCAAGTTCGGCGGACGATACCTAATAAACATTCCTGCGTTTTTATTTATAACCACTCTACAAATTTCACGCAGTATTTCTAAATTAGGCGAGCGTTTAACCCGTTTGGATTAGATTGTTGAAACAAACTGTACGTATAGTTTACCTTTAGGTAATACCTAGTTGTATTAAGATGACTAGTAAGAATAACTAGTAAAGTAAGTAGGTATCTAGCCAGATAGTACAACGACAGGTTAATTGCGCAAAAACTATGTCATTAGTTTACCTTCAGAAAACCTACATAAATGAATAGATTAAGTGGAGTTTTTGTATAAAATACCTACCAAGGTACTCAGTTTAAAATCGATTTGTATAAATATGCAGCTCGATTTGCGCATTTTTGAATGATTATGATTTTTGTAGGTATTACAGATCGGCCTGATTCCCGAAAGAAACATATTTAGGTAGGTATTACCTGCATAGAGTGGAAATGTGTGTGTTATAGGTAAGTACCTACGCATCCGGAACAGCATCCCGAATTTCTCTCACAAACGTAATACCGAAATAAATCGTAATTCAAACATAATTCTATCAAATTATGTTATTATCCGGATTCCGATACCGTTAATCTAGGTTCCTACGTTACCATTTCGTCCAAAATACTTCACTGGAAACAAATGTAAGCTAATGCAATTTTTGATAACTTTACCAAGTTTGGAAAGATTTTCCGGTCTTTTATTTTCAGTGAAGTAGTAGCACACGAAATAGGACCGTAGGAACCTAGATTAACAGTATCTAAATCCGAATAATATCATATAATATAACATAATTTGATAGAATATTGTCAGGATTACGATTTATTTCGGTATTACGTTTTTGTGGGCAATTCAAGCTCCAGCAGACCCTTAAGGCAAACATGAAATTTTAAATATCACTATTCCTGAAACCATTAATATTGTAAACATTTGCGAAAGAAAGTCTTCTTCTTTCCCTTTCCTTGTCTTGATGGCGATTATTTTGACAAAAGTGAATAATCAATATTGTAAAATAATTTATAAAATAAGTTGGTATTTTAATATCCTTGATGACAGACCTGAAAAGAAGTCACAAACAAGTTCCATAACATGACTGCGACAACCTAGCCATAGGTACCTGAGAGACGACACCGGCACCGGCACACAGTGCTGCGTCGGTTTGTGTGTAGGTACCTATCTACTTAATTTCCTCAAGAGGAAACTCTCCTAATTACTTTTGAAAATGAGGAAGGTTTTCGGCGAATGCAAAGGAGATCTGGAGTCCTTACGAGTAAGCTCTATTAATCCGCATGAGGTCAGACAAAGCATATCTTGGGAAAGAGTAAATGTAGAATCCAATACTTTCGCATTATTGTAGAGCAGTGTTTTTCAACGTGTGGGTCGCGACCCGCTGGGGGGTCGCGAAGCCTGTTTAGGGGGGTCGCGAAGCTTCTATAGCGGAGTTGCAAAAGGTTGGGAAAGCTACTGCAGTAAAAAAAAACAATAAAGTTTAAAACTATTTATTAAGAAAAATGATAACTAAAGGACATAATCATTTGTATCAAATAAACAAAAAATAACTTATGAGATCTCTTCCATCTTAAACATTTGTATGTATTTATCCGAAAATGAATAAATATGTCGGATTGAATATTTGTCACAAAATAAAATACATGAAAAAAAGCAACGGGTAGGGGGTCGCGAAATATTTCTTCATACTAAAGGGGCCGTTTCATGAAAGAGGTTGAAAAACACTGTTGTAGAGCTTCCAGTGGGTGATGTATAGGTATTTATGTATGTGTGTGTCTATTCGTGTAGCCCGCAGCTGCATCAATGATATAGCGGCCGAGCGGAGGCTGTTTACTATCACACGGAAACATTATGTTTGCATCAAGATACTTTCTATTCGCAACAAGCTGTGCCCGCGGTTTCGTCTGCAGCAACAAAACTTTATGTTTGCAGGTAGGAACAAAACTAAAAAATATTTACTAAGAAATAACAACTACTGAGAAAAGTGGTTAATTCGTTCTACGGAACAATGAACGATGGAACTAGTAAGAATTATTCAACCTGAATCATCATGGAATTATGCTAACTATATTTTAGTAAGTAGGTACACCCCGAATAACTTCAGATTTGTAGAATCATTAAGTATGCCATGTTTCCTTCTTTTCTAATTCCGTTACTCTTTCTACAACGTGATGATACGCCTAGAAAAGCAGGCTTAACGGTTGAAGCAGGCTTGACGGGGTGGAAGCCAACACCGACAACGATGATGGTGTTGTAGTGTGTGGCGCCTCCACCCAGTATATTGTATATGTAGCGTGTAATTGATTATGATAACACAGACTGTCCTAAGAGTTAGTAGTGTTTGAGTCGTTCCCGAACTCCCGACCACGTTAACTGCTTATCAAATAGGTAATACCTCTTCCTTGTGATCATTTTCCTAGGGAGTTCCTCGTATGACGTCACACGTGCAGCTCGTGTTTGTCGTGTTCCTGGTGGTGTGTATTCACATCGTGCGCGGCGTGCATGTGACCTTGTGTCCCCCCCCCTCGCCCCCCGGAGCCCGCACCACGCGTGACCCGGCCGCGACCTCGCCGTTACGCGTCCGTGAACATCACGTATCACAACACACAGGTACGTGCAAAAGGCTCGTTATGGCTCTGTCATGTCCATCACACGCAAGCAATCTGACATTTAAACTCTCCACAACCTTCTGTATCGAAATAGTCCTGACGTGGTATTGCTTCACCATAATCCTTTAACTTTTATTTACTACAATATATGGACTCAACTCAGGTTGCTGCTCTTCTAAAGGCTCCTCTCTCTCTTTGATGGAGAGAGAGGAGCGCACGGTGGGGGAAACAAAATTGCTGATATTTTCAAGCTTTCGTTCATTGATTGCGTAAGCCTTCTGCTCCCGACTGCCTTGCGTCGCGTTCGACGTGCAGAGATGTTCCACGATGATATAATATCACGATCTGTGATGCCATCATCCTTATATGTACATTATAACGTAACATGTTCCGATGAGTTCGCAGATATATCAACTATTAACCTTTTCCCAGGCGTGCACTCTGCTTCCGGGGTGACCCCATGCGATTCAACTACCAATGTTTTAGTTATACCGGGCAGAATAGCAAATGCTCTCAACCGAGAACTGTTAGAAGGGAGGCCTTGGGATCACCTAACTTCGACTGGGTTTATACTACGTTGGCATCCACATCTGGTTCGATTGGAAGCTGACTCCAACATAATCCTTAATTCAAGTATGTAATAATTATGTGAAAAAATTGGCTAAAATCGTATACAGACAAAAGTAAGTAAGAGATCAAGACATGACATAGATAAAAATGTATTTTGTACCTAGTTAGCGGAAATAACACGCCTGCATATGACATGTTTTCTAAGAATCGTAATAAAAATGTAAAGTAGTCAATGACGATATTATTGAGGTAATGTACCTTATGTAATTTAATGTCGCTCAATAACTATAGCGGCCAGCGGACAGCGTCTGACTTCGACCGGAGTACAAGTCACCTGACGAAGATAAATGGTTTATGTTGTGTGGAGGGAAGTTCAGGGCCCCGCTGCTCGTGGAGATAATCACATTCTTTATATACAATGGCTGCAAGGTCGGATAGAGGATGACACAGTATGATCTTGATTGTTAGCTTGTGGATTAACCTTTTACGTCAAACCTAATTTCCACAGTGTACTTGAGACTGAGCTTGAGACCACGGAGGCTTGAAGTTCTTGAAGCACTGGATCACCCTGATAGAATATTGATTTATTTTGTTCAAACTGGGAGGTTGTTTAAACCCTATTATTTTTATATATTTTGTCATAAATGTGGTCGTTTTGTACAGTTTCATGAAAGTAGTATCTAGTAGGTATATATAATTTATTTTTTACCAAAATGAGGCAAGCCGAAAATTCATTTGTAGTATAAATTATGATTCAATTCGGAAGAGAATACACAAAACACAATAATTAATAACGAAGCTCAAAAAATATACTAAAAATAAAATCGTTGAGTGTTTACCTATTACATTTAATGACTTCCTCATTTAGCTGTCGGTAGTAACCAGCAGTGCCGACGCCTGTGCAAACGTGAGTGCGCCCACCGCGTGCCCATCACTGATTTACCTCAGGTTTATCTCCAGATTGTTTCAATGTTACCTCGTATATCTTCTGTAGTTAGGAATGACGGCGTCTCGCCTTGTGTTCAAGTAAATCTAAGACTTCGACTTGTCAAAGTGACTCACTTTATTTCGCGAGGTAATAACGTATGAAATAACTGCCAGTAGCAATGTCCAGCGTAAGCTTTGCGCTGAGATACATTTTTTCATGAGACATTCTCCTAGTAGTAGGCATAGCAGCGTCATTATTATTAACCCATTGTCTGTCCTACTGCTGGGCAGAAGTATGATTTGGCTATACTTAGCCGACCACGCTGGCCTAATGCGGGTTCGCAGACTTCACACGCCGTCGAGAAAATCTCTCAGGCATGCAGGTCTCCTCACGATGTTTTCCTTCACCTTATAAGTGGGTTATAATAATTAATTATTAATACGCATATTATTAGGAAAAGTCAGAGGTGAGGCTGAGCAGTCCACTGATTACTAGGCTATCACTGCTCAGACATAGAATAGGAAGCATGTTTATAAATTATCAAATCAACTGATAGATAACTTTTTTCTGCTGCAATAAAATGGCAGACCTATGCTAAAGTTATCCACGTGTAACCTTTAGCATTTACTTATTGGCTAATTATTTTCTTATTCTAAATAATGTTTTGTTCGTAGCACCTGTAGTGTAGGCTAGTACTTGGTGGAGGGGCCCGGCTGCCAGTGCCTCAACACAAACACAGAAAGTGTGTACGAAATTATGCGTTAAATTAGTTTTAATTCAATACGTTTTCGTAACAAACATTAAACAGTTGTACAATCACATCATGTTGCCACATTTGAACACATTTTGGTGGAATTAACCAATAATGGAGCAACATTACCGTCTACAGAACTTAACGATTATCTAAATAACCTGTGAAGTGAGCCTGAAACCATTTCAGTGACGGCCCAAATTCTTGTAGTGGGTTCTGCACCGAAATGGTTCAGCGCTCACCCTCGAGTGTGAAACAAATGAAAGAGCAGTAGATTATACATAGATCTATGACGTAAGCACGCTATATGAAATGACTACACTTTTAGTGCGGGTCACCGAATAGTATCAGTAACAGGAATCAATCGTCATCCTACGTAACGACGGCGCAGCTTTCTACTTCAATAAATGTGTTCAGCGTCAGTGTCGTTAGTCCGTCACCGGCCCGCGCCCCGGTTGATCTGACACTAATACAAAGTGTTCTAGTGTATCGATGAGCTGTTACTGCACCATCAATCAGTCAGTGATCTGCAGTGATCTTTTACACACACACGATCCGCCCACTTACACCCTTTTTTTCCTGATATGTCTGTTTATTAGCCTGTGACACTGGAAATATGACAACTTTCCCATCTAATGTTCCCATTACACACACAATGAATTTATAATTTTAGTTTGATGATCGTTGTCTTGATGCTCGTTACTTTGACTGCTTGCTCTTAGATTTCAGATTAAATTATACCATTTCATTTGGGTAAGTATCTAGGTACCTACATAGTTGAATTCAGGGTAATATTTTTAATATCGTCGCCGTGAAGTGAAAACCTCATAAAGCACAAATTAGAACGTACATAATATTGTCGTCATAATATATCTTTCCAAAAAATAATTATTTGTGCTTTACGAGGTTTTCACTGCACGGCGAAGATATACGTCCATGGTTTTCTAAAGTGGTAAGTAAGAAAAAACGACATACGCCACGTAGTACGATACTAAATATTCAATATGTTCATATTCAAGTAAATAACATACCAGATGGGGCCCGACTACCGCTCCGGTGAAATCTGGTGGTATTGTGTGCGCATCAGTGACGTCACACTGTCAATATTATGTACCGATATCAGTACAAGTGTGCCTAAATATACAATTAACAAGTGTAGTCCGTACACTTACGCACCGAGTCGTTGACGACAGTTTCGACAATAGCCATAATATTACGTGTAGATAGATACAATAATTACGATGTTGGGAATAACTTTTATACGTAAGTATGTAAAAGTCGATACATTTTGCAGTTGATACATACTACAGTACCTATACTTGTTATGTGGTCGTGATGTTCAAACAACAGGAAAGCCCTAAGCAAGAACAGACGTTTTGATATCAACACCTAGAACCTGGCTGACTACACCTACTTATTTTCAGGTCAATATCGTCATAGAATACACATAGGAAGAGCATCATGTCGGACTCCTACAGATAGCATTACATGGTAGCTGTAATTAACAAGTTAGGAGGTGTAGCCGCAGACGTTTAAAGCCATTCGTAACTGAGATTTTGCAAAACGGCTATGTGCGAAAAAATCTTCGACCAACAATAGTTTTGTCGAGTGTGGTGACCTGGTATAAAAAATTTAGTACTTGGGTATGATAAGCAGGTAAGTGTGATTCAAATGTTACGTTTTCCTCTTGTCGCGCTCGATGCTAAAAGCTCTGTATAATTCACTAAGTATTGTACTTTCCTATAAGGAAAATCTTTTTAGATATTGGAGGCAACAGTTTTTTTTTCTTTATTTGTGTAACCGGCAGGTGAAGCTGCAAGATGATTTAATTTACCTGATGATCTTTTCCATCCGGTTTCTGTGACTTCGAGTTAAAGAAAAATCTTGTTTGCCTATCTTTTATGAAAATACATCATTATATTTGCAAAACAGTTTCCGACGCGTATTGTTGTAGCTCTAAATTCGCATAATTGTTTGATATAGAAAATCTGTTGCACCGTATAAAGCGAAAATCAATAAAAGAAACTAACACTCCCCAGAAGGTGTGGGGTGCCATATAGGTAGACTACAATATACACTTTCCTTCCACTTCAATCCAATGTCCTGATTCACTGATCATGATCATCTTTCTTCAGTTTCTCCCGGATATGTAGGTATGTACTCTGCCTCGGACTATTTTTGCCATTTTAAAACAGACACACTTCGTAAATACGAAGTCCATGCCACCTCAATGCTGCTACGTATGCGATGAGGAAATTAAATGTCACAGCACGTCTAAAGTTTCATTACAACTTTATTATTTAAGTTGAATTTATTGAGAATACCTGAATTTCGCTTAGTTTAACCCTATAAATGTGTGACCTCAGTGAAGCTGTAATTGTGATGGTGAACAGTAACCGATTGGTTCCTCGCGATGCAAGCAAACTGTGAAGCTAAGTGATTATAATGACGTGTATACAGTTAGTTCTGCACGTGTTGTAATTAGCCAAACAAATGGACGGATTCGCCACGCTATGTGCATGTGTGTGTGTGTGTACAGGAACATGCGCACACGGCTCCAGACCACTGTGATTGAAGCTGACCAATTACATTCCGAACCAAAGTTAACTCACCTTCGATTTACAAACAATTGGTGTATCGCACGCCGAAAGCTTGGCACGTTAATAAAAACAACTTGTGAACTATTTGAAACATCAATAAATTGTTTTAGTTAGCAGTGTGAGCACGCAGCCAGGAAGCGATGATTTGCTGCTCTAGGCCAGCGTTTGTATGACCATGGTTTATCTATTCAGCCTTTAAAAGGAACGAGGAGATGGTTCTGACGTAGTCTCACTCACAGTGACTCTTGCTTGAGATTAATGAGATTCTTCGGACAGTTTGATGGGAAATCGCATGTCATGTGTGCAGTTGAGGTTATATCCGTTGTACATGTTGTTGTATACGTTTGCCATAGTTCAGATGGAGAACATAAATGCTCTGACATGACAGAAGCGGCGTAGCGTGGGATAGATGTAACTGGCGGCGGGTCACTGTCGATGTCACTTGTGTCGATTGTTCCCGCTCCAGTCACCCAGTGACAGTGATGTTGCGCATGCGCGTTTTTGCGCACTAACTATGTGCATTGTGTGTGCACACGATTCAGTGCCAGCGCTTCTCTTACTTTCACACATTGTGCGGCTCTGGGGTCGCGTCGCCTCTTGCTGGCTGTTACGTGCGGCGCTGGCGGCTCGTTACGTCACTTGCATCATTCGCAATGAGTCGTTATCTCGAGCCCCGCATCATTACGACTAGTTACTGCTTCGTCACGGTTATATTTTAGAGTTCGTGTTGGAACTTAATTAGATTTGTTCTATTGATACCGAGCCTGTCGCAATGTATCATGATGATGAATGTCATCATCTGATCAGCTCGTGAACTGTTGCAGCTATCATCTCATCATGCATCGATAGAACTGGAACGGACAGAAAGCAGACAGATTGTGGCCTGGAGAATGCTGTTAGTCGCAACCACTTTACAGATCCATTGAGGAAAAATTCAGTAGGTACACAGGTAGGTACTATAGGTATTATAATATATTTGTTATTATTATAATACCGCAATATAACTGTGCAAAGTTGTCAGCTGTAATATGTCGGATGCTGCATTTATTCACAGATTAACGTATGCTTCACATTTAATCTGACTCTGGCAAGAGAGTACCTACTGCCGTACGTATTCACAGAGAACCCATTATACGTAGACATGCCCATTGTATAGTGGTGCACCGTCCGCGACCTACAGACAGACCACAAGAAACAATATAATATGTGGCGTTGACTCAATGGGGAGTCGCAGAAAACTTGAACATACGCCACCAGCACTTAGCGCGCAAGCGGAACTGCACATGATTGTTATTGTAACAAGTTTCGGCAGATAATATTATTGTAGTAATTGTCCCATTGTATCAGTGAGTCCAGACAATGGTCGGCACAATGAGACACCACTCCATACTACAAAGTGTTTGGATTATTGTATTTTAGTAAATATTCCATCTTGCACGGCGGCAGCCGCCGCGCCGGCCGCGAGCCGCACAGCGCCCTCGCATTCACAAACATAACCTGTTGCCATAGTAACGTGTAGTTAGTGTAATGATGGGCATCGGTCTTGGGAACTGGTCGGAGCGGTACAGTCTCCTGCAGGTGGCGAGGACCCCGCGCAAAATAATTACGTAAAGTAAAGATATCATCTTTATGGAGGGTAGGTAATGATGGGGAACAGATTTGCACACGCAACATTACATAATACCCACGGTCTACATCTGGACCATGGTTATAGCCGATGGGGCACCGTTGTACATCAGTGATGGTGCTAAACAATTAAATTTTTATTAGACTAGTATTCCAAAGCGCGACTACTGGGCTAGAAATCTTGAGTTCGATTCCCAGGCCGAGCAAAGTATTACTGGGTTTTCCTATGAAATTCTCAGTAGCAGCTAGGAGTTTGGGGTTTATGCACGGTTAATGGCAAAGGCTCGCCCCCCATTACATGGGACCATAACATACCGCAAACTGTGGGTATCGTGCAGACAATTGGACTTAGCTGCCTAAAAGAATTAATTTGCCAAGACTTATGTAGTTATGAATAACTTTAAGTTATTAATATCCAATAGAATAGATTTGAGGACACAAACTATATTTATTTACCAAACTGTTCTATGATTTGTCTGAATAATAAGGGCATCGTCGAGATGGTATCAGCTGTGCGCCCGCGGCTGCGTCTTTATTGGGGGAAATGGGTCGACTAACCGTACTGCAGTACTCACACCAGCGCGCGCAGGCCTTCGCTAAACTTGATCTTTGGCCCTTTACCATATCAGGGGCCCTTTGATTCTATGTAGTTAGGTACATATACTACGGTGAAACTCTTGCGCAGATGGTAGCGTTGTGTTGTGACGTCATTAGTTTTATCTAACCTATTTCCTTTCCAATATCAGAGCATGACGTGAAGGTGCTTAATGCATTTACAAGTAGTTCAACGCATCCAAGGCTCTGACCGTCTAATGTTAAGAAATATGACCCACATTGTGATATTAGCTAAGTACTTCGTGTTACATTAAAAGTAAAAAGTCAACAAATCAGAACATTACGCTAGATTCGTGTATCAATTGTGAAGCAATCATTGACGCATTACTCCGCAGTGTGTGTGCACCAATTGCATTCATTTATTTTTAGATCGTCTATTTGATAACGCGTCGCTAAAAACTATAGCGATCACCGATGTTTTAACAGCCTCCGGTTGTTTAAGTAGATATCAATATACTGAACTTAAAATAGTCGTGCGACAACGCTTCCTCCTGACAGAAGGTGGCGTCGTTGTCGTTAATAGTTTTTATTGGGATAGGGGCCAAACGAGCAGACGGATCGCCTGATGGTAAGCTATTACCGCCGCCCATGGACACCCGCAACACCAGAGGAGTCACAAGTGCTTTGCCGGTCCTTTAAAGGGGGATTGGGCCTCCAGTATGAGGACACAACACAACGTAAGCGTTGTTTGACGCCGGTTTTGTGTGATGCCGTGGTATCACTTCGGTCAAGCCGGACCATTCGTGCCGACGCATGGCTGTCTCACTTCATTTGTTTTACTTATATTATTAATCGCAGATGAATTATGACCAGATGCAATAATCAAGTGAACGATAGTGACATGAAACAGGTTCCACGGATTATCTCGCGGTTTAATTAGCTTTTATATTTCCTGCTGTAATGACCTTTTGCCGATGTTGGATACGGACACGCCTTTAAACACGGTGACTTTGAAATCACTCGAAAAATGTAATAAGTAAATGTTAAATATGTCGAGAATCTGAATAAATTTTCTGTATAGTCAAGTCAAAAGGGTTAGGCGGAAGCGTACTAATGTACACCCACGATTCGATTTACTTAATAGTGGGCGAGCCATTAACCGGGCACAGATTCGGGCTGCTATTGAGAATTTCATAGAAAAACTCAATAACACTTTGCTCGACTTGGGAATCGAAACCAGGACCTTTAGCGTAGCATTCATGCTCAGAACCACTAGGCTAATGAGGCAGTTCATCACTACATAGTATAAAAGAAAGTCGCTGTCGCCGTCTGTCCGTTCTTATGTATGCTTAAATCTTTAAAACTACGCAACGGATTTTGAAGCGGTTTTTTTTAATAGATAGAGTGATTCAAGAGGAACGTTTTAAGCTATTTAACATTACGCTACGACTCTTAGGAATGGGGCAACGGGGGTGAAAAGTATAGCTAAAATTAACATAATTAAATTATTATAGAATTGCCATATTTTATCATTTGGTAGTTTCGTTACATGACGAAACTAGGAAATGATAAAATTTCCTACAGGAAATCATTATGGTTGTATCAGTATTTTTTAGTTACATTTGTAATTTAGTTAGAGATGGTGGTGGCCCACATACAGTAGTAGTTCCACATCCTAGTCACACTACCGTTACTGATTAGTTTTAGGTGATTGGGTAACAATAGGTATTTGTAATACCGCCACGAGCATGTGATACTTCGCGGGAAACGATCGATAACACAATTTTGTATACACGAGCAGCTATCTTTCATGTAACCGCCGTTTAGTCTAGTGGTAGTAAACGCTTGGGGTCCTGGGATCGATTTCCACGTCGAGCAAACTGTTTAGGTTTAGGTTTTTCTATGAAATTCTGAGTAGCAGTTCGGAGTTAGGACTTGTGCCGGGTTAATGGCAATGAGCTCGCCAATTATAGCTATACTATGTAACAGTGAATGTTATCCTGTATTACTATTTACAACCTAAAACTAAATAAAAAAACCTCATAATAAAAAAATATTAAGTATATCATAGCATTGGTTGTATCGTAACGTGTTTGTAAATTCGTTATTGTATTTATCGTAATTAATATTCATACGATAGTTATCATGTATTAAGCTATAATTACGGCAGCTGTACTGACTACATGGTTCACTTGATAACATTTAACGCGTTTTCAATTTATTTTAATGGGAGTTTATGATAGTGATCGAAAATTATATCAGTTCAGGTGTGCTAACAGAGCGGCCGCGGAGGCCCAGACTCACTTCTTACCTACAATCACTGTCAAAACATATCCATGGAAATTATTCTTTGTAATTCCGTGAATATCGTACACACAGTCACACATACGTTTTCACTAAATATAATACAGTATTATGTCGTCCTCATGTATTGTACGTAACTGATCAACGTCGAGAGTCGAGCTAAGTATGTGTTTATTTGGGTTTCTATGAAATTTTTCAGTCGCAGCTTGGTATTTGAATTTTATACCGGTTATATAATGGATCGCTTCGTATTACATGGGACCCAAGCATACCGGTGAATTGTGAACGTAGGTACTATTTTTACCCGACTGCCAAAGATCTTTTAAGTGTCAAACGACGGCTCCTGTTAGAAACACTAGCAGCATGTTTTACTTTCTCTTACCTTATATCAACGCATTCAAAGCCGAGTCCACTTATAAGGATACCCTCTAATCAATTAGCCCACCTCCATAATAAATGATTTGATTGATTGTGGATTCCTTGATAAACAGAAAAATAACTAATTTTCATTAGATACTATTTAGATAAGATAACTTACGCGAATATTACATTAAAATTAATAATACAGTTTAATTAAGTACATATCAGCGTATCTGTCTGTTTCAGTTATATCGATGATGTTATGTGATTACAATAATAAATTAATCTTAATACGTACCTTATTGTTACAGATACTTAATATACCTACGCTTTTTATTTTATGTACACGTACGCATTAGATAAGTAAGGCACGGCCATTTTTTTGCATAATAGTACAATTCACTAGCTACAGTAACATGTAGGTATTTTTTTATGGGATAGGGTGACAAACGTGCAGACGGATTGACTGATGGTAAGCGGTTACCGTCACCCATGGACACCCGCAACACCAGGAGAGTCACACGTGCGTTGCCCGCCTTTTAAAAGGGGATTGGTCTCCGGTAACCTCACTCACTCTGCAAAACACAACATAAGCGTTGTTCGACGTCAGTTTTCTGTGAGGCCGTGGTATCACTCCGGTCGAGCCGGGGCCCATTCGTGCCGAAGCATGGCTCTCCCACGTTAAAGGTATGTATCGGTGTGTGTATAAGTTCGTATGGCCGGACTCGTATGTTGTCTGAATTAAATCGATGGATTAAATCCTGATCAAAATGTCAGGTAATTGTATGCGCGGAGTGCGCACTGACAATTATTAAAAGTATACGTTTAGTACGAGAGACACGAGTCGGACGTGTGTGAGTCGCGGCGCACGTATGCACGCTACGACGCACACATATGCGTATCTACATCCTTATCATTTATCAGTGGAACCAAATCAAATAATATATATCATTAAGATCATACATAATATCAGGTTTACGTAATCTTAATTGAAAATAATCAGTTATTACTAATTGAATGAACATAACATACTATCACGCCTGTACTCCCCGAAGAGTTAGGCAGAGGTGTACTAATGAACACCCACAGTTCGCCGGCATGTTTAGGTCCCAAGTAATAGGGGGCCAGCCTATTGCCATTAACTGCCACAAATCCAGACTCCGAGCTGCCACTGAGAATTTCATAGAAAAACCCAATAACACTTTGCTCGACCTGGGGATTGAACCCAGGACCTCTAACCTAGCAGTCGTGCTTGGGACCACTAGAATAATTGAATGAAGCAATTAATTAATTAGCTATAGATATTGAGTGTGGTTGGTGTATACTTACCACACGATTTTCTTCGGCTGAGGAAACTTGTTAGTAAAATCTAGGTTGAAAAATATACAATAAAGTGCTGAACATTTGCATAATGACACACTCCTCACTCGCAGGCTCTCTGACTAAGCGCAGAGCAACGCTTCTCGTAAATATTCGCCAGTTTACGCTTGCATTCTTCGGGTCCATATCACTAGGCTGAGTACCACTTTATTTACCAATATTTATTGACCGGACCTCTTTCGAGTTTTGATTCTAATAATCGGACTAGCTAACTTTGGACGGAGCCACGAATGCCTAATGACAGTTATTACGTTGAGTTCATAGTCTAAGTTTACAGATTCAAGAACAAGCGTTGCCTGTATTATTAAGGAATTATTATAAATAACTTACAACGTCTCAACACCGTGTAATTATGTTATTGAGAGTACCGAGAAGCCTCGCTCTCCTAGCACTCGGCGCTGGCCAAGCGCGTGACTGTTTTCCTCGCGATGCAATTTTAACGCTCGAGTTGAAACAGTGCACACAAGACGGGTTAATCGCAGCACAAATAAGATGGCGGAAGTGTTCGACAAACTTTGGGTACGCGAAACATGGAAAAAAATTGTTATTGCGTATCTCGTGCCAAGACACATCCTTTTGTCGCTCAAAAGGACGTGCCAGCAGGCATGCTAGCGCTCTGTATTCACTCGTTGTTGCCCACTTGTCCACTGTTCAAGTTCAAGTTCTATTATGCTTTTACAAGCGTTTATGAAACGTTTAGTGGTGCTTCACTGTGCTTAAAACTTGCGCCACTTAATTGCCATCGCCCGCAGCCGAGTAACATCACATTATTATACAGAAGAGGTATTTTTTAATAGCAGACTCGTAACAACTGCTATTAACATACGAAAGAGTTGCTCCAAATTTCAGCCATTAACTTAGTAGGTACAAAAAAGCAATGTAAGTGCTGCAGAACAGAAAAATCATGTTGTTATGAAAATATTTCACTTATTCAGCAGTATTCATCAGAATGGAAATAATATTGCCATTTTATTAGTACGAAACGACTTTAACTGATTATTAATGATAATCGTAGTATATATATATATTTTTTTTATAAAACGTTGCCCCACACTAGGATTTTCTCCTGTATCGTGGGTGCGTTTACAAACATAAATTCTCACAAACACAAACACCCAGACCCGGAACAACTACCTGCAGATCATACAAATATTTGCTCCGTGTGGGGATCGAACCCACAACACGTTGCGCAGAAGTCGATCGCTCAGCCGCTACGCCAAACGTGTCGTCATATTGATTAATTATTGCTTTTTCTATTTCAATACTTAATAAAAGCAGACGCGCCGTCTGATGGTAAGCGGCAACCGCAGCCTGTAGACGCCGCGGGCCGGCAACACCGGTGGTGTCACTCACGCGTTTTTATATAAGTCTCATACTCATGCCCTTTAAACTGGTACACAATTGGATTGGATGCATGACCTACTAGCTCCTCATACGTCCTTTGAGTGCAAGAGGACTGTTCCCTAACCCTAGTAGATTCTAATCTAGATAAAGCCTTATGGGCATCACTTAATTCTAGTTCAAGGTCAGAAATTGGTGTCAAAGCCTGTTCGTGGGTATCACTGCATTGTTGAAAGGAACACACTATTTGGTTTAATTGTTCATGCCGGTCAAGTAAGTCCATGTGTTTAATATGCAACTCGGCCAATTCATTCTTGAGGGAGGTATTTTTGTCAATAACAATAATCTTCACTTCTACTTCACTGTCATCCCTTTCTTGCAGTAGCTGTTTACACAAGGTTTTGGATAATTCAAGTTCCTTCAAGGTCGCTCTCAGCTTCTTCTCCTTATCTTTAGCTACAGTCCTGCGGGTCATCATTTCCAGCCTAATGTTATAATTCACCTGGAATGTCAAAAGGAAAGATTGAGAACAAACTAAAGATAAAGTGGAAGTAAGTTAGAGTGAGAATCATATAAGGAAAGATGTTGGTAATAATTGGAAGGATATAAGTAAAAGCTAAGTAGGTGGAGAGCACTTTAGTTAAAGTTATGGGTTTTAATTTATTACAGGTGAGGGATTTTGAGTACATTGACCTTTGTTATTATTGTAATATTTATTTAAAGATTAAGATATTTATTTTAGGTTTAATAAGTTCTCTGAGTGGGTAGGACACAGATTATATAGTACAATAGAAGTAGAAATAAGTGATTGTTTACGAGTTATGAAGGTGTATATGTTAATTAATGATATGTAAAGTAATTTTGAAGTGTTATATTATGTCTGGGCCAAAGATTTTACGTCATCGATTTTGCTTCCATAATATTGTCAAGCAAAAGAAGACATAACATTTCCCGGTGTGTAATTGATGTAGCTCACACCAGTGAGCAGTGTAATGTTGTGATAAGTAGTGTGCACTCGTAACTAGAATAACTTGAATAATATAGAACACAATACTCCCCGGGATTGATGATTCAAATCCACCCGTCGACAGCCGGTAGTAGTTTTCGCACTAGAGATGAATATCTCGTGTCGTAAATTTTACAATAATGCTACATTGTTGCTTGTAGGCAGAATATTGGGCAATAAAGTGGTACCACCATGGACGAGCTCCAGCAGCTCTAGTAGTAGTCCTACCGACTGCCCGCTACGGATACCTACTATTGATTACCAATGAGAGAATTTGTTACTGAGTTGATGTGATACAAATATATAGTGAGTGAAAAACCGAAAGTGAAATAAGTAATTAGAATTACGCACGCGGTATAATAATGCTTATTTCAAGTAAAATGAATAAATTGTTTGTATGGTTGCACCGTACATCCGAATTCTGAATGCGTTGTGAGCAGCGAATGTGTGTCGTGTCCTCGAACAGTGTAAGTACAAGTGCACAGTTGCAGCCGAGCAGACAGGCGCCGCCACGTGCGCTGTGGTGATGGTGACGTCCTGCACTAGTCCTGCTAATAACGCGTAACGACGTCACGTGAGGGTCGCGCTCGCGCGTGCCATCGCCGAGTGCTCCAGTGTTTGCCAACAGCTCTTTCTGTTAGTTGACCAAATCCCGCTTAGCTTGCGCAAAGGACGCAGATGTGCGCGAGTCGCAGGAGTCCGTTGCGACACGGTTCGGTCGGCTCAAGACTGCGCGTGCGCATTGTCGATGTGTCAACTGTACCTACTATACACAGTTGTTAGTGCAACGAACCGGTACGCCTTCAGTTTAGCTCATACACTATTCCAATGGGGCACTGTTATTCGTTGAGTAATATTGGAAAATGCACGTTTATACATAAGAAGCTTTCTGAAGTACTCAGCTATTGCAGTCCTTGCAATTGTAGCCAAACAGTTTGGCAATTAAAGTATCATAAATAAATCGGAAGTTCTGGCAATAATACACTCGCAAATGCCCACATCATTTGATAGATGTCTGTGAGCTCCATAACAATGTATTATTACGTATAGTTACATCGCTCCGACAGTTTCGTGACATAACTTACAACTAGCGACACAATCGTTGACCCGTCACTACTTTATGACAGTTTGAGAACCCACTGAACAACAGACAATCGACGCAGGTACGTGACACACTGACGATCTTGTAGTACAGCGACAACACCTGTGAGCTGTGACGTACAACTTACACACTACACTACTGGCGAGACCGGAAGTTGCGCTTTAGACTTAATAGTATTTACACCAAAATTTACATCTAGACGATTCTAGAACAGGGAAGATAAGATCTCTAAGAACATCCTAGTCAAATACACATAACTCGTGGTTTTAAGCGTGGATTCGCTTCCACGTAAGCGTATCGGCTAATAGCATTCGTGTCAGTTTTTCGACGAAATTTAATAATCGTGATACACACAAAAAGTGATAATAATCATGTTGTTTTTTTTTATCATTCGGTACTCGACCTTCAAATTACTTGCGTGTAGGAATAGGAAGATGTTGTAATTTCTATAAAAAGTATGCGTTACTTGAAGAATCGTGATGTCTTTTTACTTGAAGTGCCGGTGATTAGTTGAAGGTTGCGCGTGCACAACTCGCGAGTTCTCTGATTTATAGCTAATTTCAAACAACAATTTGCGAATCATGAGTAGGTACTTATAAATAATAAGGCGAAGGAGAACCAATGACACCACTAATCGCGCTCGTGCATTAGTGCTTCGGATAACATTCGTTTTCTATCACATACAGGTGAAACCGACTATAAATATGTACTTTAGTAGTTATTTCTGCTCACTGTATGGAATAGATCTTATATGTATATCTTTTAGGTGGCCAAGGAGAGTGCGGTACCTACCTATGATTTAGGTCGTTAGTATAGCACTGCTAGTCCTCCAAACATTTACATAATCTGAGTTTAGATTAGCAAGCTGCAAGTTTACCAGCCAGCTGCAAGACCTACTTGATTTTGTGTCAAGTAAGTACCTAAAATCTTTGCCTACATTACCGCAAATAAAACGCATTCAAATGTACATAAATTATTTTCGTTATGAAGGTTATAATGTACACTACATTTTTAAATTTAGTCACAGTAGATACTATAAGTGGGTTTTCCTCTTAAGCAAACCAAGTGTGAACGTTTATAATGTAACAACGCTCCGTGAAGATACTCAATTAAGTGGTAATCAGACCATTATACATGGTGTGCTTAATGTCCAGCGGGTGTGTGACAAAAGTATATACTAATGCAAATTGCTGTGTGTTATGAATTATGATGACAGCTGTTCACTCGGCGTGTGTTGCTAGCTCGCTATTGATTCAGGATGTCAGCTCCCAGCGACAACACAACAATGGACGTCTGTTAGTGTCGGCGGCGCGGCGGCGCTTTCAGACGAGACGACCATCACGAAACACATCTCGCGGCGGACGCGCCAAGTGACGCGAATCGCGAAGCTAACAGCGCGAGCGCGGTTATTAGTGCGCGTGAATGTGGCCGAGCTCGTAAAACTTAACTCACATTCAGCGTTTACAAGATAACTAGTTTTATGAAATATACAGAAGCTTCACTTTAGTTGGACGTTGGACAGCTGAGTGCAACTGAGTCTGACCGATTGTTACTCCATTCATTCTTCATCAAGATGGTAGTGAGCTAGCAGGTTGCCAGCTAGGCTGAGCCCCACGGAACTATTATGTACTATATTAACTATTTGTGGAAGCTCTTTTAGCACCATGTAGTACTTTAAGAGTTCTTTAGCTATAGACCTCTATGCACTCGTATGTATGTGTCCTGTCATTATTGTCGACTTTGTAATTAAGTATCTTGTTACGGATTAGGTACTTTAGCCTTCTGTCCGTTCTAACGTTGTGGCATTGGAACTAATCGCGTGTGCTACTCGCAACACCCCTCACGAGCGGGTTCCCAGAAGTCGTGCAGAGTCAGCGGATGTGCCACATAATATTTGTTTTGTTATCGGCTGCGTGTAAGTACGTAGGCTGGTGCCGGGCGCGCAGGCGAGCCCGTGGGTGCTCGCTGTACTAACATGTGTCGGGCCTGACCGCCTGATCGAGAGCGGGTCATCGACCGCGGCTCTTACAGATTTATTTAGAGTAATGGCCGTAGGTATTACTAGTGGGCTGCAGTCTGCACACGCTGCACTTAAGTGTAACAAACGGACAACACCTACATAATTATGTGTATGTTGTGGATGACTGCACAGCGGCGCAAGCAGTTTTCGTTAGTTGTGACAGTTTCGCAACGGCGCGGCGTCTTGTTAGAGCGGAATGTGTGTCGAGTGAACTAGATCTAGGTCGCTGTAGTTGTGCACTCCTGCATTTCTAGTGTGCACTGCACCAAACAGTTGTCCGCATCAAGCATTCTGTAAGGTAGCTTGGCCCGCAGTGAGTGATGGTGGAGGTCACAGCGGTAATCGGTAGCATCGACTCTTGCGCCGCGGCGCATTATTCGACATGTAAGCTTTGCAATTTCTATCAATGACTCGGCGAGTGAGCTGTCGCTAGCCGGTGCGCCTGCGCGGAGTGATGGCGTAGATAGATACCTACTAGTTACAGTTAGGCGGTGTCCGGCGATTGAACTGGTCGCCTCGCCATCGCCAGGGCAGCCGCAGGGCGTCGCACCCCCTCCCCCGCGGCTCTCACCCCGCCCCTATCAATAATTATAGAACGAGCTTGTTTATCGTCTTACTTAACTAAGTGAAGTACCTACTTCGATGAACGTGGATTGAAGAAGTTCAATTTCCCCGCAGCATCAAGTCATCATGTTCGTGTTCGGTTATCACGTTCGTGCAATGTCATTGAAGTAACAGGATACCAAATTTCAAATTAATGAGACGTGTGGAAGTTGCTCGCATCCCTTTATGAACATAAAACATCTCTGATGTCGAGTTGATACTCGTACTGCGTATATTTAGTACATTCCTCAGTATTATAAAGTCGCACACACGCTTAGTATTACATATTATATACCTACCACAACCCAAAATCATAGCTAAGTAAGAACACACAAGTCACATTTTAACCAAAAAAAACATTCTTCATTGGTCTAGTGGTCGTACTGGTCGCTGGTGGAAAACAGTTAATTAGTTTTTTTAGGAAATTTTTAGTAAAAGCTCAAAGTTTGGACGTTCGCTCCTTGTTACATGTGATATTAAACATATAGGCGAACTGTCGGTATACAGCAGCAAGTTCACCTCTACCAAACCCTTCGGGGAAATCTGCCGTGATGCCTAGTATGTTATGTTATCAGTTAACATACCTAATAACATGTAGTCTGGTTTGAAAATAGCGGACACTTATAATTATCTGGTAAGCCTAGCTGGTTTGTAACGAGGTGACATGACAAAGGCGGCCGGCGCGTCGACGCTGACGGTCCAGGCCTGGCGAGCGACTAGCGGGTACCGTACCAAGCTGCACTGATTACAAGCTGCTGCCACACTTTCCTACAATGCAATTAATTCCATTACCCTCTCTGCAACAGTATCCTGACAGTCTGCTGCCGCTGAACCTTCTCTTCTAGGAATATTGGACAGCCACTAGCCAGTGGAGAAGCTGCGCCTGCCTAATGCTTTAAACGATGAACACAAATTAAATAATGGTGTTTTCCTATCTATGATTTTATCTGTGCACACAACAATACACCTGTTACATAAATAAATTGACGATATTTTAATGAAGGAAAAATTCGAGTGCGGGCAGGATTCCAACCTGCGACTTCTGGTTAGATACACCAGATCCTATGACCACCAAGCTACCGCGAGTCCACCCGCCAGATCAAAATTTGCTTTCACATTCTAAAACGTCTTTTAAGGTGACGTCAATGACATCTATTATATTATACTCAAAGCAAGTTACCTTGCGTCTCAACCGACACGACTTACTTTACAGTTAGTTCGATGTCCTACGAAGCCACTTACTTTTTAATTATCTTTTAAAAGACGTAAATTCCGAATGTGAAGTCAAATTTCAATCTGGGGGTGGGAGTCGCGTTGGCTTAGTGGTCATGGCGACTGGTGTATCTAACCAGAAGACGCAGGTTCGAATCCTGTCCGCAGTCGAATTTTGCCTTCTGTGAAATAACTTTATAGCCTTAGCATGTAAATGCAAAACAATTACAAAACAATAATGTAACGTGTTAAAACATAAAATATAAAAATAAATACCTACCTACTATTAATATACCTACACGTATTATACATATGCCTTCCGGAAGAGTGAAAACCGTATCAAAATCCAATTCGTTTAGAATAAACAATAAAAACCCCAATGATGGTGTTAAAACCGAACCAAAAAGATCAATATGACGTAATCTGAAAAGACATAACCCTCCTTCTGGCGCAGTCGGGTAAAAAAGAAGACCTCAGGCTTTTTTTACTTTATCAATTTCTATTTACAGCGGCTATTTTGGTTTTATAAAAATTAAAGCTAGCCTATAACCATCGTATGTCAACCATGTATCATTGAATGAATCGATAGACACCCCGTTGATCAAAACACATTCAACGATTGGGATGCCTCGATGGTATAAAGAATCCCATACACATACGTACCTACTACCATCATATCCAGATACGCGTGAAAAACATAACCCTTCGTTGGCCGTCGCGCAGTCGTCCGTTGTATGCTTTCCCATGTGCTCACTTCTTGGTATTTAAAAGGTTTACTGTACGCGGTGTCTGTCCGTCTGGCGGATGCGAAGCGTACAGTACAATACATTATTCTGGAAAGCAACTGTTGAATTTGTACGAAATTCAATTTGATTACTTAGGTGTAATTGGTTGACAATGAGTGAATTGGTGACTCTGTGAAAATACGAACAGAGCCGGGTGCATGAGCAAGCGTCGCGTTGCAGGCATGGTAACATTTTGTTGCGTCCGCGGCGGGTATGGAACTCCTTCGGCCACTCGGCGGCCGCTGCCGGCCGCGTTCTCTGCGCGTGCGCACCATCATTGTTCACCGTTTCCTATTACATGATCCGTGATTGCTATCTAATGATCGTACTGTTTACGTGCTATATAAACGTTCGGTTAGACTGTAATATACGAAAACTTTTTGATGATTGGTAGCCGTTCTTTGTGAGGCTAAGTGGGTATTATAGCCAGGGTATAATAACTATCTTAATGCGGCTTGACTTTTAAAAACGTATTACTTGGAGCGATAATCTTGTAAGCTCTTGTAGAACATAATGAGCGGGTAAATATTTGGATGTGTTTCGAATGTAGGTTAATAACTACACGGTTACCTATGGTATGCGGCCCGATAGCGATACGTACACAAGAACATTTATACAGCGTACACAATTACACTACACACACGCAGAAGATCCATTCGATCGAATTCCGTAGCATGCGCGAAAGTTAGCTCTCGCACGCTTTGGCGTAAATGTGCAATTATGCTTATATAGGTAGTCATCAGATTTATTATATTCGGGTCTCATAGCCTGCCTCTCAATCACTCCGGAAGCCCATACTTATAATGTCCGTCGTTATATATTATATTATTCTTCTGATAAACTAATTAATATTATCAGATATTTTCCATCCCTACGGTTCAAGAATGTTTCAATGCTGCGCGGTATTGTATGGTGCATCGTGAGGAGTGTGTATTCTGTGGTTGTGTAGTCAGTGGTAGATACCTAAGCGTGGCGCGGTGATCAATCTCGGCGTGTCAGGCCGTGTGTGCCCGCGTGTGTCGCTGACTGATAGCGCGACGCCCACGCCACGAATTCACTGGAGAGCGGTCAGCGTCGTGTCACATATACTTGATAACTAGTTTTATAAAGTTAGCGGCATAGTGTGACGTGTTAGCTTGTGATGTCCGCAGCACTGACCACACCGCTCTTGGGCTAATGGCGATATAAGACTATGATACGCGTATTACTCTACCGTAGAGTTACCAACGCACAGCTAAGCAGAGCAATTAAAATAATAATGGGGACAACAGCGACTGACGCCCCAACATTACATACGGGCGCCCATTAGCCCTGCTCCATAAGCATTCTATTCTGCCTCTACTTTCCACTTTTCTTCATAACATAATGTCTTATTTGCGTGTATTGTATTGTAACTACAATCTGGCTCAGTGTTGGTTGTTACCGGCTTGGCACAACTAACTATCTACGTAGGTATAACATCTCAACACGATTTGTTCACAGAAAGCCAAGAATGCGCACAGTAGAAACGTTAAGAAGCTAGGCAAAGGCCGATGAGCGAGTGTTATATTTTCTAGTTAAATATGTTGCACCGTCATCGGAGTCAGCCCCGGGGCGGCGGCGGCGGCGGCGGCGGTGGCTGCCGATTGGCTGCAGGCTGCAGGCGACTGCCACAGTACGGCATGCGACACTGCGACGCAGCGAGCTTTCCATGCACCGCTGAGTCCAGGTCACACGCGTCAAGTGAAGCAGAATGCCCAGTCAGCGAGTCTGTACCCGTGCTTCTAAGTATTCTCTTCCTTACCAGATATAATCACTACGAAAAACCGATTTGTTGACCAGTTTTCCTATCAGGAACACATTACACCATCACCTCTCATCCTATGTGCATATTGATAGTGATTCAATCATTTGATTCGTACATCATAAAGCCATCAGTAGGTACGTACTTTATTGTGCAATCTATCAATATTACTGCAATTATATTGATTGAGGAGGTCAGAAGGTCAACCAAAACCAATAATGGAATCACTGGTGCGAAGGTTTGCGTCTCCAAACATAGTGCCATTAGCTGGTAGCCGGTAATTAGAGATCCTCGCGGTTGTACGAGTAACACGCGGGGCCGGCAGTGTTGCCTCACCCGTGTGTTTGATGTCGCAACTGATAATTGATAGCGTCAGTAATTGTCCACCGCAGCAAGCAGCTCAAGTGACGCGGAAGGCTGTCGCTGCGCCGCGCACCGCGCTGTGGCGCAACGCTTTGTGTGCGCATCGCCTGGACATTCCACTGATTGGCCGAGGACCTTTACATACACAGCATTCTTTCTTCAAACGATAGTCATTAAATTCATACATTGAAGCATAATTATGGTATGCCGTCGGAATAACATAACCCTCCTACCAAGCCTTGGTGTTCGGGATAATATAAGGCTGCCACGCGTCTGAATTCTAATGATGATTAGTTACGTTAATGGTAACAGTTAACGCAGCTGAATCATAGATAGAGCTCCCTAAAACAACTGCCTGCAGGTACTGCACTTGTTCTGTACGTCACTTATATTCGAGGCCAGCGTGGCCGACAGTCTCTTGTAGTTTGTCTCAAAATTCACTTTCCAAATAAGTAAGGTAAGTAATAAGGTATTTCCCTAAAATTAGTCTGATCTGACTGATCAGTTAGTTCTTATATGTTAGTGCGACGGCTAATGATTTGCCTTATTATGTACTTATGTATATCTGCAGTTATAGCAAATGAACCAAGAGGACTACTTATTATCAGCAGTTTAAGTTCAATAAATTAGGATTAACATGATGCTGAGGACCGAGCACCTCTTTGTTATTTATGTAGATAAATCCAAAGTAACGGAGATTTATATTTGTCGGTGTCATACATGAGTCACTAGTTCAACGTAATTGGTCGTCGTCGGAGGCCGCTGCGTCCGCGTCGCCCGCCGCCCGCGCCGCCCGCGCCGCCCCGTCCCGTCCCTAATGAATACATTCGCGGATTAACATGAATTAGCGGCGAACATTCCAAAACATTCGGTACTAATAAAGTAACTCTTTTGAACACCACTCATAACATGAATCACGTTCAATAATTGTGTATAAACACATGTCGTACATAAGTTGACATTCCGTTTTACTTACATGTGAACAACAGTGGAAGGCGCATCGAGTGTGGCGCGCGGCGACATCACTCGAACGCGCGATCCAACAGATATTACCACGTAATCAGCATATCTAATGCACTTTCACATATTTATTTGCTTGAATTAAGTCCATTGGATGTTACACCCGGTAGAGTTCTTATAGTTCCCTATACGAGAGGTGGATGATTGTCGTAAAAATGCCTCGCTGGTTAATAAAATAGAAGGTTAGAGGCGGGCTCTCACGTGAGGTGGTAGCTACGCTAACAACACCGTGTCCAGACTCCAGTCCTGCAGAGCTCTGATGATTTTTTAATGGACACGTTTATAGTTTTTACGTGGAAACAAATCGACACTTACCTCCTAAGTATAAAAAAATAAATAATCGAATGAGTCAACTGATACGTTTTGTATTTTTTTTGGAAAGCGATCTGAAGTATAATGGTCTATGTTATAATGATATCAAACTAATCTATACTTATAATAAATCTGTAGAGAGGTCAATTCTGTACATGAAATATATTTCCAAAATAAATATCAGCGGGTGATTAGTGATCGATACTGACGCCAAAAATGCAATCAGTAAAATTTTTGTCTGTCTGTCTGTCTGTATGTTCGTTAAAGAAACAAAAACCACTCGACGGATTTCAACGAAACTTGGTACAATTGTTCTTCATACTCCTGGGCAGGTTATACTTTTCATCACGCTACGATCAATAGGAGCAGAGCAATGAAGGGAAATGTTGGGAAAATGAGTGATTCATGAGAAAGGTTTCAAGCTATAAAACATCACGCTACAACCCTTAGAAACAGGGCAACGCAGGTGAAACCGCGGGCGAAGAACTAGGGAACAAAGTAACTATTCCACGCGGACGAAGTCGCTGGCAAAAGCTAGTACGAAATAAATTAAATATTTTTAACAAATACTGGAAGCTCTTGCTTTGGTATAAAATAACATAACACATAACATACCATCACGCCTTTATTCCCCGAAGGGTTAGGCAGAGGCGTACTAATGTACACCCACAGTTCGCCGGTATGTTTAGGTCCCATGTAATAGGGGGCGAGCCTATTGCCATTAATCGGGCACAAATCCAGACTCCGAGCTGCTACTGAGAATTTCATAGAAAAACTCAATTAAAACTTTGCTCGACCTGGGGATCGAACCCAGGACCTCTAGGGTAGCAGTCGCGCTTGGGACCACTAGACTAATGAGGCAGTCAGTCAGTGGTATAAAATAGTTTGAATGATTTTTGTTTTTAAATGAGATTTTAGTACATACATGACCGAGTATAGCCCGGAGGGATTCAATAGTAATTTCAATGGTATTGAATTGATTTGGTATAAGTATTTTTATAAAAGTAAGTATTGTTGTTGTTTTTTAGCACTTACTTACATTATGTACGTTTTTTTTTAGCTTAAGTTTAAATAAAGACAAACAAAATACGTTAGATGGTAATACACTTAGGAGTCTCCGCAGTGTCGTGTGGTGATCACATCAGTATATAAGTTCAAGTATCAATCCAGCCAAGTCACCTGTACACTCTGACGACGACGACGACGCACCTTTACATAAAGTTAAGTTTAAATTTAATTTAAATTACACACAGATAGACACACCTAACTACTTATAAGCTAATCAAGCATATTTTTTTAGTTAATACCGTTAATACAGAGATTTTCGAAAAAAATTGGCCTGGCATAAACCGATCTCTAATCATTACACAATCTGTGACACTAGCATACCACAAATAAATAAAAAGTTACGACGAAGAAATTTACTAATTTACCATCTCTGCTCGTTAAGTAGGTATACGTTTGATGATAGACTGCCGGATAAACAACGCAGTCAGTGCTTGTTTTAACTAAGTCTACCTGAATAAAGTTAAATAATGTAGATAACAAAGATAATGTTAAGTGTACATATTGTGAGGAGGGTTGAATGAAAGACGACGATTTTAGGATAAACATTAATTTTATACGTATTGGTGGGCACATACTACAATTGTGAGCCCCTCGAGAGCACGCCGTATGCCTTTTGTCAGGACGGGGATGGACAGGTGAATTTTACAACTAATACTTGTGTGAAGTAGGTATCGTGGGAAGCTGGCGGACAGCTGCAGCCGCAGCCCGATGTGCAGTGCAGGTGCATTGCCTAACAAATATTGTATTGTACACCTGTTTGTAACTAACCATAGATAATAGTTATAGTAATAATAATTTATAACAGTGTATTATTGTGACTATTGTGACGATCGCGAAGGGCAATGACATCGTTTGTTATAGTTTATAAAAAGCGGCGCTTGCGCGGCTGACTAGTCACCGCGGACGTGCCCGCGGCGGCGGCGGCGGCGGCGCAGCCGCTGTGACGTATTTACGTTAGCCGGAAATGGACGTATACAAAGCGATGACGTACACCATAATTATTATATTTTATTTTTATAAAATGTTATCAAGTTAAGATAAATGTCCGATAATGATGCTGACTATAAAATTAGCGTAATTTTATTGACTTTTGTTATTCTAGCGACACTTTTATATTTGCTAGTTTCTAACTCTTCTTACTTAAACATCTGCTAGTCAAGTGCACATAGTAAGGTCCCGCCTCCTCCCCTTCAAGGAGCATTGCTCGCAAATAACGGCAAATCGCGGCTGTATCAAAATGATTGTATCTACGTAGCACGTGCGGGTCGCGCTTGAATTGAGATTATTTGAGATACACTCCTCAATGGTCAGTGCGCCTGGGACTACCCGCGACCACGCGACGCCCGCGTCACCTCGCGGACATGTCGGCGTCTGCGCAGACAGAATACCCGTTACAACATGAATATAATATTATGGGGAAGTCGGGAACTCACAAGTTTACCATCCGATCGCAAATCAGAGTACCGTACTTAACTGTTATTACCTAGGTATGAAAACTTGACGCGAACGTAACTAGGGTTTTAAGTCGAGCATGATTTGTCATACAGAAAAACTACGTTTAGAATATGCTGAGCTACTAGAAGTTGTATCACAAAGTTATAACAGGGGTATACGACATGTACCTTTATATACGAGTATACGAGTATGTAGTTGTGCTGACGACCTGGGCGTCACCTCTACACGCGCTAACCGCTGTAATTTTGTTTTCTGTGAACGGTTTTGTGTGGTTTCAATTTTATTATCGTGCAAATACATCCCCAAGTCAAGTTCAAATAATCTGCGTTAAACTCTGTCAGCACACAGCTACAGAACAAATAGGTGAGTACGGACGACCTGTTATCTCAGTAACTGTAAGCAAATGCGCACGCGCACGACCACACAGCTCCGTGTAAAGCTATCTGTAATCCGTTCGCTGAGCTAGCTAAGCCTAAGCTCTAAGATCACCTAGTTTATGCCGAACAGGATATCGTGATAATTTTAAAAAATAGGTAACTATAAATATGTTTTGCCCAGTAATTGGGTTTAACGAACTCACCAAAATTGTAGATTATAAATTTGTTGTTGTCATGAATAACTTATTACATTTTCCTGTTTTTTTTTACATACATTGCCACCACTCTATATTAGATTAGTAGCTTAATGTGCACATCAGTCCAGTTAAATACCATTATTATTCAAGTTGGCGTGTCCTGTAAACACATTTGCCTCCTCTAACTGTTCCATCTTGCTTTTTCTTTAGCAACTCTTAACCATAGTGGGACTGCCACTTTTTTTAAATCATGTGTCCATCTTTTATAGGTATTGCCTTCCTCATTTCTGTTTGTTATCAGTTCTTGGAATCCATTCCGTTATGATTGTTATCCACTTCTCATTTGGTTCTAATAGAGTAATAATGACTTACTGTCATGAGCTTCTGGCAAAGTTTGTGTAAACTCATTATGATGGAGTCTGGATGGTGTCGCCTGCGACAACCATTGTATGTTACTGTTCGAGTACATCCACAACACGAGCACACGTACCAGCCAGCATTCAGTCAATATGAACCTGTACCGCACGGCCGCCGCGCCGCCGCGCCGCCGCGCCGCGCAGGTCGGTGTCTGGTGTCGGATAACGTTACTGTCACTGTATACAGGTGCAGGTAACATGAGCCCCCGCCTCGGGTGTCAATCTCACTGAATCTCACATCACATAGCGCCCGCCGCGGTGCGCGTGCGCATCAACGCCACCATACACTCCGCCACGAATGACAAAGGCTATGACTGGTGATTATTTTATATGTTGATCTTGTGCAAATAGTTCAATGTGCATAATATATGAGCAGAGTATATCTACAATATACATAATTATGTTAAACATACGATTCTTGATATTTAATTTTAGGTGGAAACATTCCGAAAGAGACCGAAAGTCACTTTCGATTTCATTATGGTTATGTAGGTAGCAGTAGTAGGTACCTACACTCATCTGCATATTTGATCATAAAGGCCAATTACTTTTTAATATTTTAGTAGTCATTCTCAAGTTCTCTACATATTACAAAATAAGAAATTTTCCGGAAAGAAGTTTTCTAATGAATTGATACCAAGTAGGTATCTACATAAAGCTACAGAACATAATCAGTTTTAGATTTATATTGAGGCTGTGCCGGCGCACCGCTAGCGTCTGCGTACGTTGCGTGTCTGTATGCGCATGCGCGAGGTCGGGCACTCGCTCGGGTCACACAGGTCAACTATGTAGTCAGCATTCACACAACATCATGACATTTTTGTTGCATAAAATATTCATAACTTGGTGGCTATAACTAACTAAGCTTACACAGGCGTTTAGTACCTACAAGTAAACGGCACTATATAAAGTGTAACTATCATGAGTACTCTTCGTGTCCTTGTTTTAATATCGTTAAAACCCTTTTGGTTTGGTGTGTTGACATCTTATAATTACGGCGTGAACTGGCAGCCGGCAGGTAACATGAGACACCACATGTTAATGTCGACGTGGTGGCGACATCAACACGTGCTCCGACACACACACACACACACACACACACACACACACACACACACACACACACACACACACACACACACACACACACGCACGCACACGCGCGCGAGCGCGCATCAGACGCCTGTCTGTGTCTGCCTCCTCAGAACACCGGCAACACAAGAACGAGGCGTGTGTCAGTCAAAACAGCGCCCTCACACAACACGTTCTCATGCCGGAACACATCTGCGTCACCTCGATATAGATATACGAGAATACCTCGTCACATTAAGTAGAAGAGAAGCGCCGCCCGCTCCGTCAAACACACATGAACGCTTTCAATTTGTCTAAATTTCTATAATCTTTTAAACGCCAAAGCTAAATGGGGCTGTAGCGGTGTATCTTTAGGTAGAAGTACTAGCTATAATGTATGTCTGCGGGCTTTCGAGAGTTGCGGGAGTCCATGCATATAGGTATTACCATACTTCCCGACTTATGTATCGATTGGGAATGGAGCTTCTAAACGTATCTATATGTTGTGTGACTTACTCTGCGACCCTACTTATAACTGCCAAATGAAGAGTCACGGTGTGCACAGACGCAGGCGCAAGCGAGATGCCATGCCAGGAACTGTACCTTATGATAATTATGTAGGACTTGCACTTGATACAGTGATGGACCAATGGTACCTTTACTTTAACAGATCAATAATCTTCAAAATATCATACATTTAAGATTTATTGTTTTTAATGATACATAATTAATCATAGAGACCCCGGGTATGAAGCTGGATGAGTCTGACCTCTATTGACTGGCAGTTGGATACCTTTTTATCAACCCTTTATTTAGAATCTAGAGCACATAGAGCTCGCTGGGCAACTCCCTTCATTTTTATAGTCATTCGCTAGATGAATGCTTCATACGAGTATCTACAATCGATATAAGTAAAAAGATTTTTATAATTATGAGAAGAATTTACATTGATACGGTACTGTTTTGACATCATCAGATGTGTGTAAGCGCTTCGTGTTTTCCAGTGAATGCTGTAATGTATGATGGATGGCATATTTGTCCTTCGCGTAGTGACCGCGTCTTGTTCAATACATTAGCGAACAGCTCAGCTATCAGTACAAATAGCGTACCTTTTAGTATCGGCGGAGCTGCGAGGTAATCACAGTGACTTGTTATCCATCACCGTCATGTCGTGTGTCTGTGTGTCCGCCGGCGGCGCTCGTTAGCTCTGTTGTGCGCACATTAGTGCATAATGCACAATCATGCTCACATTACGCTAATTTGTGTCGATGCAGTGGACGGCTGCTTGTATGCACCATTTTACATAAATAAAACGTATGATTATTTGTCTCCGGTACAACGATTGTATAACCCGCTAAACATTCAACCAATTATCTTAATTTAATCATTGAATATCTTTGCTAGTTTTAAGCGCTATTGCCGGAGTACGGGCTCTGTCTATCGCTCACTTTCAAAAACCAAATCTAATGGATTGTCAAGGTCTGTCGCGAACAACTTTTCACCGCATGTGATCAAGTTACGGTCACTCATTCAGGTAAAAGCTGCGAGTAAACACGACTTACTTGTGATTTTGTGCTCCGGATAATCCTTCGGCAATCACAGAACACTTTAGAATTACATACGGTGCCTAAAACTTTCCCAAACAACTCAAAGTAGTCATGATTAATTGCACCCGTCATTAGCTACACATAGTATAATTTCCGAGACAAACGTTGTACTTAAATAAAAACTACTTGCATTTCCATACGAGTCATGGGCCATGTCCTTTGCCTAACAGTGGCCGTATCGTAACGTAGCTCATCAGTGTCATTATGGTCAAATGCCATGCCGCCGCTGGTACATGACCTTATCGCGATCGATCGCCGGTGATTTGCGAGTGACTGGAGCTCATCATCGTAATGTATTACCGCTTATAACATCCGCGTGTCTTATTGCAGTACTGTGACGTCACCGTTGTGTGTCAGTTGCAGCGTTGGCAGTGATGGGTCAGTTCCTGCAGAGCACCAACGCAACGTGAAGTATTCGCAAGTGCTCGTTACGAATGGTCGAGATGCGTCGCGGCGCGTGCGCAGAATGCCACATCGACCATTGTCATTGTGGAGCCTATAAATAGTACGTGAAGGTGACGACTGTGTTTTATTATCATACTAAGTCTTCTATATCATTGAACGCAAAAGAATTTAAATGTCATTTCGGATTGGCTTTGAGTCTAACTAGATACGGGTGTATATCAATATTGTATAGCAGTCGCTTGGTGTAATTTTTTTTTTTAATTCCTGATAGGTTTACGCTTGACTGCCAAGCGCGCTCCTGCGCGTCGTAGATCCTGCGATCTACGATGAATTGATTTCATATTGATGATGTCCCGAAAATAGACTGGTTGCCTGTAACTGTCACAAAGTATGACCGTGTGAACAGGAGGTGCCACATTAGCAGCTTTCTATCCTATGTACGACGTCCAGAGTGGACCCATTACTAAATAAATACCTACATAAATATACCGCTTCTGATCCATTCTAAGTGCTTCTTACAATGACAGGTGTTGATGATTCCACTAGCGTGTTTCGCGTCGCATAATGTCAAACTATAACATAAGTTGTGAGCGGAGGTCAACTTTAGATCAACTCGCCTGCAATAAGTGTCTCTAACATAGGCATATCAGGCATATTTCTAACATAGGCATACCTAGTCTACCTTCGTTAGAGATGTCGTGTTACGTAGCAGCGCAGGATCTTGCGGAAATGTTACGACTGAATTCATGCTGTTTTGAATATATAAATGTCACAGAGGAAACTAGTATCAGAACATGTCGCAAGAGGTGCTGTGAACGTTTGAACTTTATAATATTGTAGGTACCTATCTATACTATTAGTCACAATACATGTATGTAGGTCGCAACAACCAGTAGGCTCCATGGCGCCGCACTTCTCTCTACACCTCGGTACAGATGGCTGGTGGCGCAGCGTGGGCGCGGCTCCCGGGCCCGGCACACATGTATGTATCTGTACTCCAGCGACACTACATTGTATGCTCATAACAACTTCACGATTCTGCAACTCTGCGTATATTTACATTTTTAGCTATATTAATGTGTGCAAGACGTGCGAGTGTATGTATGTCTACCTAATAGTACCTATGTGGATGTAATTCCGTTGCGCGAATGATCTTCGTCCGTGAATAACGTCTAAGAATAGCTGCTAATTGTGATTCGCGAGTGATTGCACCGCTGCATCGCTCCCCACGGCTGCACGGGATTACGACGACGATTGTCTAATCTAGTTCACAGTTATAAATATGAGTGGCGGCTGGAGTGGGTCAGCCGAGGCTGGCGATCGACCTCCGCGTTGCTCCAGCTGCCCTGGTACTTGTGAGTAAAGAGGAGCGTCTCGCGCCACTCATTCGTGTTCACAACACAATATATGAGAGTTCGCACCTCAACTTTCTGCGTTCTATTATATCCTACGATCAGTCGAGTGGACTATGAGCATATAGGATGTAGTCAAGATGGTTTTTAGGGGGCTACTCCCAGTGGAGCCCACCCTTTATTTCCCTATAGAGGTAGTCACCTCTATAGGGATTTAAACCTCGTCATGTCTCGCCTCTTCTTCAGTTGACGAATGCTTTTCGGAATAGTGAGCCGTCCCGCTAGTTGACGTTGATTCTTATTCTTCTTCTTATGCTTATTTGGGTATCTTTGTAGTCGTGATATATACTTTGCACCATGGCAGCTGATCACTTCTTTAACCATTGGTATGTTCAGGATTTCATGGATCTCCTTTGTTTTGATAAACCATGGCGCGTTTGTTATTTGTTTTAGGATGTAATTTTGCGCCCTTTGTATTATCATAATATTGGAGTCGCAGGCTGAGCCCCATAGTCCTTTGCCATAACTCCAGATTGGCTTTAGTATTACGTTGTATATGAGAATCTGATTGTCAGTTGCTAGTTTAGAGTTCCTACCGAGCAACCAGTAGATACCCTTATACTTTAGGTTGATCTCATCTCTTTTTGTTTGGACGTGTTTTTTCCAGGTGAGCCTGCGGTCTGGATGCATTCCCAAGTATTTAACTAAGCTTTGATGGGGAAGTTGAGTACTATTTAGGGCAACTGGGGCACAGTTCTCTTTACAAAGAGTAAAGTCCACGTGCACCGATTTGGACACGCTAGCTGCAATCCTCCATTTGGCCAACAATTTTTCCATCTTAGGTTGGAAGCTTGAGCCGGACATGGGCTTGTAGCAAAGCAAACAACGCTGTATCATCTGCAAAGGTCGTAATTGTAATCCCTTGACTTTGTGGTACGTCAGATCTGTACAAAGTGTACAAGACCAAGTGTACAAGTGTGTCTTGTACACTGGGGCACTCCCGCAGCAATTTCATGGAAGTCTCACGTGCAATCGTTTTCTTTGACTTGGAATATTCTATTGGTGATATACAATTTAAGGACAGTGAAATATGTGTGTGGTAATATGGATTTTATTTTAAGCATTCTATATAATAAATTAATAATACATATATGTATAACTACTTAAACCACATTGTTCAAGCTTTGCCCAATATTTCGAACGCATAATTATGTAAACAACGCGAAATACGAATACAATTAACAAGCCAACTGTTACGTACTGTTCGTACGTCGGTCGCACACCGCTCACGCGCTATGGACGTGTTATAGTCACTAATACATGGTGTTCCAGTTAAAACTAATAGCATCTTTGATATCGGCAAAATTCACAATGATACAAAAAATCTCTTACTTAGTCTGTAAAGTACTTAGTTTCAAGTCCGTGATGATGAAATAACAAGATGATGATTCAACTTAATAGATTCTTTGAAAAACTTTATTTATATTTTGCTATCCACCATAAGTAGGACACGAAGTGCGCACACAAGCGCGGGCGCATCCATGCGCGCATCGCTGTGGATGTTGGAATGTCAAGACATTTGCGGAACCTGCCTGCCATGAGACAATGCAGCCGTTTTGCTATTATAATAATGTGTCGTGAACACATTTAAACGTTGCACAATTTGGAGAACTGTGCTAATTATACTTAACAAGAATTTGCGATGTCGGTGGCTCGCTTTGCGGCGGACGTGGCAGGTGCAATAGCTGCGGCTCTCTGACTGTTGTCATCAGCAGCACCATGGTCCAACCTCTTACTTGATGCACTGCTAGGCACGGGTCTCCTCTCACAATATGAGCGGCCGGTTAGTCGACTTCTCACGACTCGCGTCGAGAAAATCTCTCAGGTATGCAGGATTCCTCATGACTTACTAGGTTTCACTGCTCACTAACTGTTTTAATAATGTTTAAACAATTAATGTTAGATACCTAATTGTCATAATGACTATGGCGTCGACAGATGGCGCAAGTGGCACAGAGGCTAAGCGTTCAGGTTTGATCCTCGCACGGAGCTAAAAGCTGGAGAGCTGATGATGAATCTAGAGAAGGTACTTGGCAACTAGAAATTATAAATATTGTATTATTTGAATGTTAGTGATAGTGAAATCGTTATGGTTATGGTATGGTGTCGGTGTAATGGTTGTACATACAGGAGGTGTTGTGAGGATCTGTGTTTATCTACCCTCCCGGGGCTATCCGCGAATCGTCAACACAAGGGAAAATCCTTGTATGCGGCTACATTTTTTTAAAGAATGGAAAGCATATTCAAGTAATGTATTTTTTGAACTATAATTACTTGATATAACACATATTGTAATGGGTACGTACTAATTTATATAATAAGGTGATGGGAACTAGTTCACAGTATTATCATTTGCAACATTATAAAATTGATTATGTATAAAAAAAGATAAATAAAGAGAATAAAAAAAGATGATGTATAGTATAAGACTTACCTACTGTTCACTACTGTATAACAGACTGAATTTAATTATAATCAGTTAACAATGCTAAGAAGTCTGTAAACATTTAAAATTAATTATTGTCTGAATATAATGTTTGCTAGCTACGTAAATAATATATACCTACCTACAGCTACAGTGGCATCATGTTTGTCACGTGCGAAAACTGAAAAAGTCTGCTGTGTGAGCAGACTCAACACGATACTGACTAATACTGAGTGATCGTTGTGATCAAGCACATTGATCGCATAGGGTACGAGACTACGAGTCCCTCGATCCTGACAGGACATTGCCCAATGTCCTTGAGGATTTAGTCTTTGTGCTAGTACATATTTGTTAGTCACAGGCATTGATAGGGGGTGTTTCACGCGGGGTGCTAGTGACGTTTCGGGTATTTCTTTATTATTTCAAAATATTCTAAAAAATGAAAACAATAGAAATTGTTAATTACTTCATTACAATTTTTTTGGTATAAAATTCATGACTTACTATTAAGCCGTTAAATAGAAAAAATACAGATTAGGTTTAAAAAGCCCTATTTACTTTAATTATTATCCAAAATTGGGGCAAATTTATAAAAATTTTAAACAATACTATTTGTTTGTGATGACTTTAAGTATAACATATATTTTTTATATGGTAAACGCACATAAGGATTCCACTAGAAACTTCTTAAAAGCTAAGGTGTTTTTTGGATTTGAGCGATGTAATGCCCTTTGGTTTATCATTATTCAATAGAAGCTATCTATATTGCTGATACTATAGGCTACTAACTAAAGCAATTATGATCTTGGTTAATATCATAATGAAAATTACTTCAATATTTCACTTTTATAGACTCAACCAAGATCTTAGTCAAGATCCTCGTTTAAGTATGATACTGATAAGTAACAGGAATTATGGTTTTTCTTTTAAAGATACCCAGACTTAGTTCAGGGTGGTTTACCTCGGAAAGAATGTTATGAACCTTGCAGATCACCGCCCCTTCATTGTAGCGACCTTCGGAATTTCTTCTATGTTCAGGTGACGTCAGACGCAATATTATCACTGTTGTTATCAAAATGTAGCGACCATTCAAATTAATAGTATAACATTTTATACCACTTTGATGGACACTTCGTAAAAGTTGACGTGATGAAATACTCACAAAGATCACGCTCTGTAACGATCACTATACGTATTTGCACTTCGTACTATCTATACATTGTAACTTGCTGTTTTCTCTATTCTTATTTCTTCGTCGATATTTACGACGAGCTTTCCCAAACAAAATCTTGAAGCAAGACCTAGTAATAAGTAAAATTGACACAATGATGCTGTTCAATTTGTTAATATGGGTACAAATGTACCAATAAATACCTAAGCAGTATGTAAGTAATGCATGAAGAACGACAACAACAACGGCAACAAGCCGCGCGCGGTGTCTGGCAGGCGGCCGCGGAGACGCGACGCGACGCGGCTTCGCGCGACTACGATACACAAATATAAATATTTGGGTCGTCGGCCCGCGCCCCCGCCAATGCTAATTATACGTACATAAATTAACTATGTGGGTCGCAATAAACTCATCCATTCACTGGATACAATATAAAAATAAATAATTTAACTGTTTTATCTAATTGCATCCGACACGCTACACCGTACGGTAAGATACGACGCAAACATTTGGATCCTTACAGTATAGTAGGTAGATACACTATTGTAAATAATATGGAAACAGACAATGATCATAAGCGTATCAGCTTTGCTGTGTATCCAATACTGAGATCACACCGCGTGTGGCTGTAGGGTAAATGGGAATCTCAAGCGAGTTTCTAGGAAACGACTTGCTACCTAATTGTTTTCTTGTAATTCTATCTGTTTGGTATTACTACTGGCTTCTCAGATATTTGTATGACTCGTTCGCGAACTCGCGGTGTTTTAACTCGTTATAGTATTTATTTCAGTTTGCTCAAAACCGCGCCTGAATAGCTTTGAGATCGACTCGGACCTGGGTCATTGATTTAATTGTTGTTTGTTCCCTTTTGTTTGATTTCTGTGTTTCTTTTTTAACGGTAAATTATGGCAGAACTTCGATCTATAACAAAATAAGTAAATAATCGCTTTCATTTGAATTAGACAGAAAACGCTTCCCATCAGGCGATCCGTCTGCTCGTTTGTCTCGTCCCATAAAAAGATAGTGTTGATTAATTTTTGTTTCCATCTTTGATCTAAGGAATTCGAAAACCAGCTCAAGATCTGATATAATCAGGCGAACTTCGTCAATTTTACTTTGGCTTTACTAGCGTAGGTACCTAATTAATAACGTAGCTAGCTGGTCGCCAGAAGTTCACCTCTAGTCGCCACTAGTTATGCGGGGAGGGGGCTCCGTAGTTGTGTCCGAGCGTCTTGTGCGGGACGCGGTTAATTGAACCTCGTCCGAAGTAATTATGCGTATCGGTGTCAGCGTTACACCATACGCATGAGCACAGCCCGCATACACTGCCCGGTGCCCGCCCGTCGACGTCGCCATCGACACTGGTATGTTATACCTGCATACTTTCCTACTATTATTTATTGCATGTCGTGGGCCACTGGACCGCTAGACAGTACAGGCGACATGGACGCCACACTAACAATTAATTATCAAATAGGTATTAATGTGGTTATTATGCGCGTTTTTTTTATACCACTAAGGTGGCAAACAGGCATACGGCCCTCCTGATGGATGCCTATGGATGCTTGCAACACCAGGGTTATCAGTCGCGCGTTGCTGACCCAGTAAATCATGGAGAAATATTTAGGCTGGCAGCATAGGAGACAATGCATGATGCTTATCCTATCTGCCAACACAACGCATTCTCGCGGAGCTCTGGCGACCTTGCTCATCGTTATGAACACAACATAGCCCGGAGCTATGTTATTTGGCTACGATTTTCTGCAAGGTGGAGGTACTTCCTCAGTCGGGCAGCTCCAATTATGAGTGAAATTATTCGATTCCACTATACCCTACCTCTCTTATTGAAGTCAATCTGCAAAATCATAGTCTACCTAATACAAACAACAGTTTAGTGCGGTGTCAGTGCGTGGCGCGACACAGCGGGCGCGGCGTGGGGCGGCGCGGCAGCGCAGGCGCGTGTTTTCATACAGCGCACAGAATTAGGTCGGCGGAGCAATGCTCCACTTAGCACAACTAGCGCGCGACCTTACCGAGCCCGCGCGCACTCCGACACGACGCCGACGACACACGCTCAGCAGATACACTCGACCACGAACTGACCGTACACTAAACATTAGTATTATATTATCTGTGACTAAACTATTTTGAACATCATCGTTATGTAACTTATCACCAAAACATAATGTGTGCAGTTAGTACCTACATAGTGGTAGATCTTAAATGACAATCTGCTACATGAATACCTAGGTTAGCTCACGTCATCATCGTACAGCGACATCATCGTTACACATATGTGTAGCTAGTTTAACGAATAGTATCCAGAGTCTGATAGTGACTACAAAAGAGTTCCGTATCTCCAGAGATTAGAGGCGAGTGTTTCCATGGCTTTGCAACCAAATAGATTTCAGCTTGCACCCGCCCAGACATCGCCGTATCGCAGAGGCCGTCTAACAAGCAGCGCAGAACAGAGACCGCTACATACATTTATCTTATCTGATCGCTGGAAGAATCACAAAACATGCACAGTACCTATATGTTACAGTGGTCCTCAGACACACAGGCTGTAGAAATCGTAGGATCCTACTGAAATTTTCAGGAAACGTAGGGGAAACGGATTACCTAGTTAATTGCTACCCAATTTTCCGAGTCTAATTACAAATGTAATTCAATGCAAATACGGAGCGCTAACACGACAAGACTGGGGTGACGCCAATTGTATAAAAAAAAACGGTTACAACGAGCGAGGGGCGGAACCGGTCGCCGGCGCCCGCCGTGTCCTTCAGCGAGCTGTGCGCCCGCGCCGCGTCACACACACACACACACACATAGATACCGCTGCAGTTTGGTAATAGAACACCTAAGTATAGTAGGACAGAGTAGGAGAGAGTGTGGTCTCCCACGTGCAGGCAAGTCTGAATATAAATGTCAAACACAACGAGAACGCCTGTTCTGGTCAATTCTGAATTGGATTCGATTGGCTGGTTCAAATAAAATCATACTTCCGAAACGTGACAAATTCATGCTGGCCATGAACATCGGCCGTGACATATACCTACTATCTATTTATTAGACATCTGTACATACATTTATAATAAGAATGTAAGTTTCGGGTGTCTGTACATCCACATTGCTTATATTTACAAAAAATCTAATTTGTGGGACTGAGAAAAAGTAACACAACACAACCCATTTCTACCACTTTTGGATTTTTTTTTAGACCGCCTCGTTAGTCTATTAGTTGCATGCGCGACTGCTATGCTAGAGGTCTAAGGTTCAATTCCCAGGTCAAGCAAAATGCTATTGTGTTTTTCCATGAATTTCTCAGTGGCAGCTCGGAGTCTGGATCTGGTTAATGGCAATAGGCTTGCCCCCTATTACATGGGATATATACATACTGGCGAAGTGTGGGTGTACATTAGTGTACCTCTGCCTAACCCTTCGGGTAATACAGGCGTAATGGTATGTTATGTTATTTTATGTGGAATTTTGATCTGTCTGTTAGTCTGTGTGTTTGAACACGCATCAATTCACAACTACGGAATTAATTTGGAGGAAGTGGGAAGCTCCTTTCTTTTGGTCATGTTTTATTTCATTCAAATCAGTTCACTCTATCAAAAGTTTTTACAATTTTAACCATAGAACACTTTAGTTGAATTTTAAAAATAACCATTGTTTAACCATGCTTCTGTAGGTACTAGACCAGCAAAGGTAAAAAAAAAAACATAATCTCAACAAAATATCATCAAAACCTTAAGTATGAGTTGTCGACATAATATCCTACTTATAACTTCTTTTTAATAAAAACTAAAGATTAAAAAACTAAAACCCGACCACGAAAAGAATCAACTGAAAAGTATAAAACAAGGAATTTTTCTATGTCCACTAACAGTGGCATCCAGTTTATAGTTGAGTTAGTCGCATCGCATGCCGCCGTAGTTATACTCAAGTTTGCAGTGTTGCACCTACAGATCATAATAACGGCAGCTTTCGCTTTGACACATTTTTGTGGCTATGAGCCACTGACTTTATTCACTACTAGGATGCAAGTTTCACACGCTATTTCATTTCAATCGGTCATGGAATAAAAAAAACATAAATTTTCTTCGTTTTAAAAAATGGAGCTAGAAGTAAGAAAGTCCCAGCAGGTACATTTTTCATTCGTCCAGTGTTTACAGTATTTAATTTCCTGTAATACCATGTACCGCACGGTACTCTGGGGATCAACACAATTCTTAACGGCCAGTCCCAATAACGAATCTATCGATAGATTTGCTTACTACAGATAGGATTTTGACATTACTTGACATTATGTCAAAATTCTATCTCTAGTGCGCAAATGTACTGACTGATATTGGGACTTGCCCTAAGACACCTCATTTGTTAAAATGTTAAAATCGAGTAAATTTTTTTTTCTTGTCCCTTTTTTGTGTGTTGCCGGCCACACTGTTATGTTTTTTCAAAAATGTATAACCTTTGACACTTACTGTAAATGCTAATCAATCGACACCTCATTTGTTCAAATCTGATGAGCAGTTTTAGAGCTAGGATCGAACATCCATACGATACATACATACATAGTGTACATATAGACTGTTAAACTCATTCATTACCCTTCCCGATTTTTACTTACTTTAATGCTTGGCAACAACTCCGGCAAATAAAAAATCAAAGTAGAGAAAACACGACTTTTTGCAAGACCTAAGTGCCTGCTCCGAAGCCAAATCTATAGATATAACATATTGAATTGAAAAGTCCTGCCAAGGAAGCGGAAATAAAAATGATGGTAATACAAATTGTCGATTTTTCCAGAGTTACCATTGCACTTCATAACTGACAGGCTTAGGCGTCGCGCGACATTTCTACGTAATTGCCGTGAAGCTCGGCCTGCACCGCGGAACGACCTTGTCGCTTATTTTTTGTAAGTAGCAGCGACAAAGGCATACCAAGAATAGATACGCCCAATGCTAGTGATAGCTGTTTGCAGAGGCATTTGGCAATTTTTTAACTTTAACAGCAGCTTTTTATGCATTTTTAGTTGGAACCGAGCAACTAGAACCATAACGTTTCATAAACACATAAAAGCTTATTTGCAATAAAAACATTTGAATGCGTTGATCGCTCCAGCGCAATCACGAACTCCTTCAAGGTCATAGCTCATGGAGGCTGGATATTAGTGCGCTCCAGTGCCTAATACCTTTACTACGGATTGGTAGGGAGGTGAATACTTCTTGTTCTTTCTCGGTTCTAGATCACGGCTCGGCACAGGCTGCGCACTGCTCTAGCGCACCGTGCTGCACCGTCTCTTCAGAGCAGATCCTCGCAATGGTGACAACTGGGTATTGGCTCCCGTACCCAGCGTGGTAAGCCTAAAATGTTGTATGTGTGGATTCAATCAAATCCAAAACTTGTAACACCCTTGTTTCGAGAGTACCTGTATCAGCCGCAAGCTGAGGGCACTGCTACAGCAGTGGATTTTATTAGTCGTGGAGACTCCTCCATGACGAATAAAATACGAATATATAATATGCGAACAAAAAGAACATCAACCGAGTTTTAGTATGTAAATATTTTGAAAGTTATCAGTGTATCAGATGGCAAGATTACCGCTATCAATTTACAATAAAAAATTAAGGTGGTCGATCGGTACTATTTAACGGTACCAACTCAGGTACTCGGGCGGTGCAGCTTAAGTCACAATACTGGCATCGCGTGGAAGCTGAGAAGCAACGGCGTCGCTGCGGATGCGCCGGCGCAGACTGGCGGGGGAAACGCGGTGCGGTGGGGGCGGTCAAGGCCGCCAACGCACGCGGCCGCGGTGCTTGTGTTCAGTTCGTCCCGCGATCCTCTTGCGACCAGTCGTGCGCAGTCTCTCCAGTTCCGGTGTGACAGTGTGTGTGTGTTGTACAGTTACGTTCCGCGGCGCAGCACCAGGTCGTCGACCGCGCGAGTATGAGCTCGCGCCCGCTCCGGCCGCCGCGTTCCCGCCCTCTTCTCTGATCGGGATCCACACAAAGTGAGCAACCAAGTTTCGCTTCCTACCCCCGCCCCCCGGCGAAACCCGCCCCAGACGGCTGAGCCGTCGCGATGGTAACCGGTTGTGCGTTCTCTGCAACCAACGAAAAAACTCAAAGCAAACGTGAACGACTTGGTTGGACTGTATCGTCATTATTGTCCTAATTTGCACCTCGTCACGTCACTGAATGTTGTTCGACGATCGAAGTTGCAACGAATATCCTACTCCCAGATATTGATAAAACATTGTGATTGACTCTACTCGGCGATGTAATTTGCGACCACACGCGACGGTGTCAGGTACCTAATTATGATACAGGACTATTATCTTTTCTGACATTATGATGTGCTTATTTTGAAAACACTGTCCTACGCATAGTGTCCATACGTACAGTTCATCAGCGGTTCAAAAGATTTGAAGTTTGTGTTAAATATTGGTTCATTAGACTTCTTAGTGGTGTTCTATTGTATCCGCAAGACTTTTAGAAACTGTACGCCGGGTTTAAAACCAGTTGCGTTAATGGTGTCAAGGTACGGTCTCTCAAACACGACTGACATATTTTTCACATAAAGTTTAAGATTATACAAACAGGTAAGTACCTAGGTAGCGAACAATAGGAAGGAGGTAGGTAACTACTGTAATCTGGAATCATTACGGATCAGTACCTACCGCTGCTGAGTCTTTCTTTTACAGTATGTAGGAACAAAAAAACTAACTTCTTGGGAACCTTAGACGTACTCATAGGTGTTTCAAGTGCATAGATAGTACCTATATATGTAATGAAATGCGGATCATTTACATTTAAATAGTTAGTTATGTCTAGATGAGGTTTTTGGTCGGCAGAAACCCCATCTCTAGTTGTATCAGACTTCACAGCTTCAATATCCCAAGGCTTTGTAGTTGTCCTAGTGAATAAGTAGTTAATAACGACAGACATCCATACGACACACCACGTCCACGTCCACGTCCACGTCCACGTCCACGTCCACGTCCACGTCCCCGCTGCCATTTATTGTGCATTCAACATTCAATGGCAGATTTAGTCAATGCCTTTTCCGGTTCATTTGCAAAGATTTGGTAGTTAGGTAGGTACCTATTCAATTATTTTTAATGTTGTATTACTAGGCAAAAGGTGCCTAGGTACCTATTCTAGAGGGTGAAATTACTCATTCTAAGAAATGAACAAGAATTCTAAGAATTATAGAAGAAATTACTGGTAGGATTCATGGTAAAGTGTAGCACTTCACCAAGTAGGTTCCTACCTAATTGATAAAATGTTGAGCATGTGATAGTTTTGTCTTATTTTATTATAGATAAATACTGCGCTGAATAAGTAGGTATTAACACTTTAATTAACTGGTTTCTCCACCTTTGTGCTTTCGTCATTTTAATAGGTAGGTAGTGTAGGTACCTAAGTACACCAAACTGTTTTTATCTCACTGAATCATTTATTTTTCGTAATAGCGTTATTACCTGTTTCCTCTGTTTGTTTTTACAGAAGATACGCCTGTATTCCCCAAAGGGATAGAGAAAGGTACTTAGGTATACTAATGTAGGTACATACACCTATAGTTAACCGGTAGGGGAGATTATAGGTAATGAGGATCATTTATGCGAGAATTGAAAATCTATGAATGAATTATTTATTGCTTTGCTCTTATAATAAACTTTACTTATTTAACTACCAATTGTGGATCAACTTTAAGCACTTTGGCTTATTAGTTTTGGAACGATAAAGATTTATTATAATTGTTGCTTTAAGTACATTATTTACTTAGCTATCTACCTTAACCTAATTGAAATAATACATTTTGACTTTGACTTCCTATAAAGTTATAATATTATGGTGTAGAAAACCTTCTCGACTTTTATGTCGGTTTTAATAAATGCCCCGTCCCGTAGCCAACGGAAAAGGCATTTATTTCCCCCTTCGTTAATTATACATAAAATATTATATATTATTATTATTTTTATATATATTGTATACTATTGTTTTTGTATAGGTATTCTAATTAAAAATTAAATTGGTGTTTTTATCTATATCTATTGTGTGTTTATATTGTGTCAGGATCGCGTCATTCCTCGTTTTCTTCTTCCTCGTCCCCTTCCATGGTTGTTATTTGAACGTGGTGTGTCATTTGAGTGTATTGTGTTTGGTGCATTTTGTACATTGATTGTTTGACTGGTGTTTTGTTCATGTCGATCTTGTGTAGTTTGTGACTGATGTGTGTTGGGTATATAGGTCGCGTTGGAAGTGGCTACTGAGTTTGTTGAGGTTAGTGATTGTTGTGTGTTAGATAGTGGTTGTGTATTTTGTATGTGTTGATTTTCTGTGTTGTGTAAGTATCTCCTAAGACTTTGCTAAGTATGATTGACGTGTGTATGGCTCCTTGCTTTTGAAAGATGCCGATGTTAATGTGGGCGTCTAATTTTTCTAGATACATTAAAATGCTTTTAGCTACTATCCCCGTTGCGCCTATTACTACTGCGATAACAGTTGTTTGAGTGTTCCACAGACGACTGATTTCAGTTTTTAAAAGGTGATATTTACTGAGTTTTTCAATTTCTTTTGCTCCTATGTTATAATCAGTTATGGTACAGTTATGTCTATTAAAAAGGTTTTTTTGCTACTTTTATCAATATAAATTATATCGGGTCTACTGGTTTCTGACACTTACGCGAATATTAGACATTGAAATAAAACTACTTTTTACGGATTTTATCGCGTTGTATTGATATTATTTGATTCCCGACGTTTCGGATCCTTTACAGCATCCATGGTCACGGGTAGACTAAGTTGTTGGACGTCTTAATGTTACAATTACTAACAGCTACCTTACATTTTTGTTAATTATTGGCGATCCGATTCACGCAGAACGAGCTCACCGTATCCTTCGGTCTTGCAGTATTGGGCTTGGATTTTGATTTTATGGAATCTATAATGGGGTTCCAAGCAGGTGGTAAGACCCAGCCATCTTCTCTATTGAAATTTGGATGTTTTTTAATTTCAATAGCCTCACGGATCATCCTGGGAAGGAATCGGTTTTCTTTTGCGAGGACTTCTGGTTTATCAAATCTGATGTAGTGCTGGGCCTTGTCTAGAGTATGTTCACAAACTGCTGACTTCTTGAAACGGCGGTGTTTGACATCAGCGATGTGTTCTTTTACGCGGATCCCTATACTTCTTTTAGTTTGGCCTATGTAAGAGAGACCGCAATCACAATCTAGCTTGTATACACCTGCATCTTGCAGAGGTATGTGGCACTTGACAGGTGGTAGGAACTGACTAATCTTCTTCAGCGGCTTGAAGTATGTTTTGATTGAAGCTCGCTTCAAGATATAGCCAATCTTGTCTGTGACTCCTCTAACATATGGTAATATAGCAGGTAGGCGTTCGACTGTGGCACGAATCAAATAATACAACGCGATAAAATCCGTAAAAAGTAGTTTTATTTATATCGGGTCTATTATGAGTTACGGTAACATCAGTTTGAACGGGCATTTCCCATAAGAGCTTCGCGGATTCATTTTCTTTAACTTGTGGTTGTGTGAGTGTTTCTTGCCACCAGAGTCCAGAGACTTGGATTTTATGTTTCCTAGCTATACACCAGTAGACATACTGTACAAGGTTATTATGCCTTTTAACATAATAAGTCCCCGCTAATTTTTCGCAATCCGAAATGATGTGCTGCGTGGTTTCACCTTTGGAGGCGCAAAAACTACATTTGCCTTCCACTGATATTTTCAAAATGTCGCTTTGATGTTGTCGCGTCATGACTGCTCGATCCTGTATAGCAAATATTGATGACTCTACACTGGAAGATATTTGTTGATTTTTGATCCATTTGAATGAGAGCTCCCTATCTACATTGGCCTGATCTAATACCTTTTTTGGGAATTGCCCATGGAGCTGCTTACTTCTCCATAATGAATTTAGATTTTTTATTATTGCTTCTTTAATCTCTTTGTCTGTATGTATATTGCCCTGAGCTAAATGTAGTTCTGATTCTATTTCTAGTGCCTCCTTCATTATTGAGTATTTATCTCTATTTGTTTCGTGTTGTACTATTGCTTTAATAAGATGATCGTTATCTGTTTTTAAATATTGTCTATATTTTATTATATGTGTTTTATACGTGTACTCTACGTTCAATAGGCCTCTTCCTCCGTGTATTACCGGTAAGTATAGCCTTTCTACATCTGCTTTCTGCTGTTGTGCCTTTTTTATTGCCAGTAGCTTCCTAGTTTTTATATCTATTTTCTTAAGATCACTATTTTTATAATTTATTATACCAAATGAATATAGTAAGACTGGAATAGCGTATGTATTTATACCCTTTATTAAATATCGTGAGTTAAGATGTGTATTCAGTAGCTTCTTAATTCTTTTGAAATACTCTTTAGTTATTTGTTCCCTAATGATACTGAGTTCTATTTTTCCTGACTCATGTACTCCTAAATATTTGTATCTATCTTCTATAGCAAGTTGATTAAAAACTTCTCCATTTAACAGTATACGAGTATGACACTCTCCTGTTGTATTTACATTTATCTAATCCAAATGTCATCCCTATGTCGCTTGTAAACATCTCTACGCTATCTAATAGTACTTTTAACTTATTTCTATTATTTGCATACACCTTAAGATCATCCATATATAATAGATGATTGATCCAGAAGCTATCTTTGAGTTTATATCCCTTCAACTCATACTGAATAAGTATGAGTGAAAGGGGGTAAATTGCTAAGCAAAATAACAATGGTGAGAGGGAGTTACCTTAGAATATCCGACGTTTAATGTAAATAGGTTCAGTGGTTACTGACTCTTAGGTGCCACGGGCTGTCATGATCACCTTCCATGATGGCATTGCTTTTTTAGGAATCTTTTGATTATGGTTGGACATTTATAGATGTCAAGTATCTTAAGGAGCCATTCCTGAGATACACTGTCGAAGGCTTTTTGGTAGTCTATCCAGGCCATGCTAAGATTCTTTTGAGATTGATCGGCATCTTCTAATATGGCTTTATTAACCATAAGGTGATCCTTACAGCCCCTGGCACCACGCCGACATCCCCTTTGTTCCACTGCCATTATGTTGTTCTTATCACAATGACTATATTGTATGTTAGCTAATACGGAAGTTAATAATTTATAAATACTTGGTAGACATGCTATTGGTCTCCAATTTTTTGGGTTTTCAGTGTTATCATTTTTGGGTATTAATATAACCTGTCCTGTAGTAAACCATTCGTCTAACGTTTCTGCACCTGTTACTATATTTGTAAATAATAAAGCTAAGTATTTGTGAGTACCTACTGGTAAGGTATTTTAAATAATAGTTTTGTATTTTATCTATCCCGGGTGACTTCCAGTTTATTAGTTTTCTTATGGCTAATTTTACTTGTTTTTCTGTTATCTCTTCTACATCTACTGTATTTCCACTTCTTTGATCCATTTCGCTTCAGTATTGTAATGTATTGGATTAGATAATATATATAGCCGTCCAGAATTCTTAAACTGATTCTTTGCTAGGTATTTTGATATCTTTACTATTATTAACTCCTAAACTTCTGTATAATTTTCACTAAATAACCTATTCTGCTCTTTTCGACTATTCATATCTTTTTACTCTTCCTGCTAGGGCTTTAATTTTTTGTTTTATTGTTTCTGCTACATTGTTGTGATCATTTTCATTTTGAATACTGTATTTAGCGTATATTTTTTCTTTCATTTTTAACATCCTACGTGTATTAACTCCTCTCTCTATTTCTATTAACTGTCCTAGCTCTTTTCTTAATTTATCTATTTTATTTTGTATTCTTTTTTTCCGAGGTGGATCACATATTGGTTTTAAAGTGGTTTTAGGTACGTAAGGTGTTTTAGCTGTGGCGTATATTACATTATTTATTTCACGTAAACTATTATGAGTAATTAGTAAATTAGGTAAGTATTTGTTTAATGTATGTAGATTATGTAAGAAATTATCATTTATTTTAGCTTTAGGCAAAAGTAATCTTTCTGCTATAGGGGTTTCTTTGGTTTTAGCCAAAGTCTGTAAAAAATGTAGGATTAACTGATCTTGATCTTCGTTGACTATATCTATATTTCGTGTTAAGTGGTCTATTATTTCGGGTTGTTCCGGTGTCTGTTGCATGTCTTGTATATGTTGTGTATCTTGTATATGTTGCGTGTCTTGTATGTGTTGAATGTGTTGTATTCTGGGTAGCTGGGATGTTCCCGATTCCCGTGTCACGTTCACTGTAGACTGAGGGTTCTCAGTGGGTGTATTGCCTTCTGCTCGTTGTTGTATTCTATCTAATAATTGCTGGGATATTACATTTTGTTTTTTAACTCTACGAGCTTGATTGGATAGAGTATTTCCATTAAATTTGTGTATTTTAGGATTATTAGGGTTCCTTTGTGTAAAAATGTCATGTAGTCTGCTTATGTGTCCTAGTCCTCCAGACCTTCAAGTTCTTCTATTGAGCACTTTCTTCTTCTATCATCACATACTGCATTATTCGTGGTCACTGCAAATGAGCCGGCAGAGTCTATGGGCGAAGCCCTACTCTGCAAAGCATCATCTGCCCCCTCCCCACCTCGTTGATCGGCTGTAACATCTTTCTGTCTCTGTTCTCCGACTCTGGCCCGCCTGTTCAGCAGAGAGCCGCTGACGGCCCCCGTGCTGTCACGTCCACCGTCAGCACCAAACGTACCCCCGGCCGCTGCCCGGTCGTCCCCGGGCAGCGGCCCTATACGTTCTACATTATCAAAATTCTCCATATTGATGGGTTACCTACCTTGTTAGCCACGTAAGTTTTCAGTACATCAGTTCAGTACGCGTGTCCGCCCCCACGTGGCTAGATGTTCAGCTCGGACGTAAGGTAGGATTTGGGGGGCAAGTTATAATATAATATATATGTATATTATATATACAAATATAGTATAATTACCTAGGTATATCGCCGTCATTATTTCGATGTAAACGTCTAATAAGCTTCGTTATTTCGCGAAAAATACGAAGATATGTAGGTAATTTATTTGCTATGCAGATATAAAACACTTCATACAAAACAACGGCAGTTAAATTTATTAAATGTAATTTAACTGGCGTTGTTTCACCGCTATTTTTCCTATTCTATTTGGTAGTAACAGGTGTATATATAAACTTCTTACACAAGTTTTTATTTCTTTATTTCTGGAAAAATAAACAGTTACACACCTATATAGGTAACCTACCGACGAGTAGATATCACAAACAACGGTGAATACAGTATAATAAATATCAAAATAACCCAAATTGGTGCAAAAATAGAATAGATGATTCCTCCACCAATGCATGGTACCTATAACGAATAAAGATGTTCCATGAACTCCCGTGGCAAAATTCTTTATCTAAATTCTCTTAAAAAAATATTCAAGTTGAGTAGCCTGCAAATATGGAACACTGGCAAATACGGAAGCCACTCCACAAAGTAAATTTAACCGAATCTCCGATCCATATAATTTCTTAATGCTTTATCCATATCGTTTCTTCGCAGTAACGCTTCCGATCTGAATGTACTATAAAAGGAGTGGAGGAGAGCGCGAACGGAAGCTCAATGGAACGATTAATGGTGCAAGAGAGAATAGAAAGTCAATGTTCTCGTGGCCCACCCACAAGATGGACGGACCTAATAATATCCGCAACTCCCTTGTAAGGCGGTGATGAAGCACAAATTAAGAAAGGAGACAGACAAACCATGACCACTTTGTTAACAGTGTAACTACGAGTACAACATGTGGTTTAAAACACTTTTTTGAAATACCAACCCTGCTCCTTTGTTTTCACCTCAATGGCTGTTACTTACCTATACTTGTATTATATACTAGCTGGTGCCCGCAGTTTCACTCATGTCACAAATAGATAAACATACTATGAGTCCGAATCCAGGCGGGCGTATCAAGATGAAACATGCACCAGATTTTAAGTTAGACCTCTAGCAATACATCGGTGAAAACTGCATCCAATTCCATGCAACAGTTTTTGCGTGATTCGCGTACAAACGACAGACAGACAAAAATCTAAAAATTGTTGTTTTGGCTTCTGTTGCTTCAATAAAGACCCCCCATATTAGTTTTTCTTTAATATACAGACATATATAGCTAATAAACAGCGGTCAGTAGCTGAGTTCATTTCCACCATAATTAAATTCTTCCAACCACTCCTCGCTGAAAAGCTGTCACGTTCTCAATAGGTAGCTTTTAACAGCTTTTTGAGCTTCTTTGACAGTATGTTTCCGTAGCGCCGAGTATCGTGGATTTGATTCCCAACCCAAAAAAGTGTTTGTTGATAATATGTATAGGTATTTATGTATTTCGTTCTGGGTGCATTTAAAATTGCAAAAATGTTGGTGACCCCGACGTGATGATAAGCAGCAAGCATACGCCTATAGTCGTGAGCGCAGTGTTCCCGAGTCAATCCCGACTCAGTCAATCAGACCAATTTGATCGATCTCTCGGAACTCGGCAGTTTAAATGGTTACATACCTATACTCGTAAATCGGTGCCTAGGTACTCTCTACAAGTGCGTACTTGAAAGCACGAGAGTGTATTCATAGGTTCATTACTCCATTCAGATATAGGTAATCATAGTTACTACAAAACCTTAATTAAACTGCACATAGTTCAGTTTGTGTCGTAACAAATGTTTAATTTGTTTCTACGTAATAAAACCATCAAGAAAGAAGAATGTAACATCTGTAAATTGGAGTAGTTGCTATATAAATAAGCTGGTATTTTATATAGGTAGGCACTTGATTGCATTTATTATAATGCATGTTTCGCTCTATACCGACTGCTGAATAATTTTGGGGGGACAATGTCTCATGTATGCGGAGTTTCTACGTCGACATCGTTCGGATCGGACATTGGGAACATTTTCGTACAATAGATACTGTTTTGGTTTGTTTTCTCTCTTTGTGAGACCGACATACGGTAGAAACAAAGTAACTAAGACACAGAGATTTGTTTCCAAGTGGAAAAAGTAACACATAATATTATTTGTAATTTCATTCGTGATGTCTCGTTTATCGCTGATAATATTTAAATGTCTTTGAGTTCATGACTTACTATATGGCGACCACAGTATGGATATGGACAGCCTGAAACACCGCGTCAGTCTGTTACGCCCTGCTGATGCTGTAAAAGGGGACCTGTATCACATTGAGCTGTAAATATTAGGTATACAAATTAATACGGTGCTTTTATTTCATATGTTATTTGAATTTAACTTGAAATTTAATTGATTCAACTTATGCTATTTGTAAGTGTAGGTATATCATTAAATTAATAACAACAATATATATACTCGTCAAACGAGGTGATATAACATAATCAAAATAAGTGGACAAAATGTCTGTCGACAAGCAACATTTGAGACACTGCATTCTGTTTGCGTCAAACAACGCTTACGTTGTGTTTCGCCGAGTGCGTGAGGTTACCAGAGGCCCAATCCTCTTTTAACAGACCGGCAATGCACTTGTAACTCCTCTGGTGTTGCGGGTGTCCATGGGTGGCGGTAAAGATAATCGCTTACCATGAGGCGATCCGTCTGCTCGTTTGACCCCCTATCCCATACAAAAAACGTATATACTTGATGATGAGGCACTTGGAAAAGTGTTAAGAGAAGATCCTATTCTTACTGAAGCTGAGTTTGCTCTAACTAGGTGTTACTCAACCATGTGTTTTACGACATCTACATCAACTTGGTAAAGTTCAAATGCAAGGTAGATGGGTTCCGCATAAATTGACCCCAGCAAACAGAGGGCAGGTGGACATGGCCATTTCTTTATTAACCAGGTTTAAAAGAAAAGATTTTCTTTACTAAATTATCACGGGCGATGAAAAATGGGTATTGTATAATAAGCCTAAATGTAGAAAATCTTGGGTAATCGTCAATCCGGCGAACCGTCAACGTCGACTCCAAAGTACAAAATTCATTCACAAAAAGTGTTGCTATGCTTCTGGTGGGATATGTAAGGCGTAGTGCATTATGAGTTGCTGAAACCTGACCAGACTGTTACTGCAGACCTTTATCAACGGCAACTTATGCGTTTGTGTGATACTTTAGAGTCAAAGAGGACGTTCACTAGTAGCGGTAGCAGACAAGTGATTTTGCAACATAATAATTCTCGGTCGCATGTTACAAAAGGCACCAAAGATATCTTTGAGAATTGGTTTGGGAAGTTCCTCCTCACGCGGCTTTTTCGTTAGATCTTGCTCCGTCGGATTACTATCTATTCCGATCGCTGCAGCATCACATGGCTAATAAGAACTTCAGAACAGTTGACAGGGTCCAAGCATTGATTAATTTATTCAGTCAAAACCGCCAAGTTTCTTCCGAGAAGGGATTCGTCAGTAGCTCGAACGATGGAACAAAGTCATCGAAAGTAATGAAGACTACTTTGAGTATTGAATTTATCTTCGTTTTAATATAAATAAATTTTGAGTTAAGCTTAAAAATAACACCTTAGTTATTTGTATACCCAATAGAATATTTTTAAAACCAGTTACCTATATGTTATAAAATTTAAGTTAAAAAAAATAATAAGTGAGGTACCCCTCAGAATTGAGTTGTTAAATATTGAGGTATCACGGGCCGAACCAGGCCATCGGGCAACTACATTCATGAATTTCAAGTCAGCATCACAGATTGCTTGAACATTCAAGGAGAAGTATCCCTTACGGATTCTATATTCATCACTAATTACATGACCTGAAAAACATTATAGTTAGACAACATTAACTTCAGATCAATGAACCAGGTACCTATATTATTTAAAACACTTACATGGTGATTGGATGCGTATAAGAATGCAAACAATTGCAGCAAGAACTCTAGGAAACCCTGCTATTTGGAAAAACTTCTCGGCACTTTGTTGGTGTACTTCTATAAATTAATCGTACAGGCTGGCGATTGCTGATGATATATTATATCATCAACTATCCTACCTACTGTCGAAATACAGACGCCAACAAAGTCTGCCACAGAAATTAACATTGTTCCCGAGGCATAAAACCGTAATGTTGATGAAGTGGCGACACTCCATGGTTTCTGAAAAATAACAACCATTCATAAATTTACACTGGTGTTCTTCAGCTTTACTGTCAGTTATTATCCTAATCGGATAACTGAGTTAGGGCTTCCAAATCACTTTGATCACTATCACTTGACGAAAGCATTTTACGACAAAGATATAAAATAATACAGTGTAATCCTACGAATTCCTCGGATTGCAATCTGCGATCGTTTATACCAATCGAACCAAATATCAAGATGCACGGATAGAATATTGACACGTACAACCTGTCAATCTATGGTCATTTTCGAACAGAGGGCAATCTTTAACCTGTAATCCATTCTCTCAAACATTGATTGATTTTAAAGATTGCAAACTCAATCCGTGGGTTGAATATTGATACGCTTTTCTCTAAAAATGGATGGAAATATCTATTTTAGATAGCAAAATTTGGATCAGGATTGATTATTGTTTTCGGGCGTTAGTCGATGATCGTGATGATAATGGTACAATCTCATTTGAAGCAGCGAGTGAGCGTGTCTCCTCCCCTCGCCGGATCCGCGCATTTATACATGCTCCAAGCGAGACATGTTTTCTTGCTCTCATTCAACTCAATTGACTCGCACGGGACCTGGCTGTTTCGAGATGAAGGTAGGTAGGTACGTGTGTCGCATACGCCGGGAACCAATAGTCGGTTATCACCACGACAAGCTAAATAATGATTTAGAGCAAATTACAAACTGCAATACGTACCAAAAATAAGAGCAACCATCTTACAATAGCCACCAAATCCTCACCCGCTCGCGAGCGCGACGCCGACGGGCACACAGAAGATTGTGTCAATATTAATCTGTAATTGTAATTATGTAATTACTTGCATAGAGTTGATCCCTTTCTAAATCAATTCCACGTGGTGGGTTCGTGACTGCAGCAGACTGGTGAGACCCCCAGTGCCACAATTAGCTAGTAGATCGTTCGGTCTCGGTTGACATGTGAATTACGGACACCTGATATCACCTGGCACCCTGGTGGTGGCGGCGCGCGTGTTGCTGCACATGCGTGTTGCCGCGTGCCGTGTACAGGAACAGGTAGACCACTGTTTTCAGTGAAACGCGTCGGTTTCTCCGCGAGGTGAAACTTGCGCGCGCGCACTGCGGCGACAATTCTCGCGCTGGGAGCATTCGCACGCTGATCATAACATCACGATTAAATAATCAACAGCACACCGCGGCTATTATGTGCTGTTGCCCGACACTAGGTTTTAACAAATCAGAAAGTCGCGAGCGTGGAGGGCCGGCCATCGTCGACCATCGTCTGTCCTACCTGCATCGGTCCAGTCGCCGTTCGACGGTCACGGGTCAGCCGCTCACCCAACATGGTCCACAATTCCACATGAGTTCGCGTACAGTTACTTCGCCTCGATCTCGCTACGTCGACGTACCAATATGAATCCTCTCAATAGAGATCTGGTCGTTAGCGTCACAGACATTGGTAAGTCACTGTCCCTTTCTGATTAGAACGCGAGCGACTCGAGCGAGTCCTTCAGTGCGCGTGCGCCGTGTTGCCGCACTCCGCTCGCACCGCACCGCACCACCGTGTACCGCCCCCGCCCCCTCCCCGCCGCGCCGCGCCGCGCTGTCCGAATAGATTCACTGAAGCCAGTTGCGCAACATGTGCATTAAGTCACGACCTAACAATCACTGGTGCGAGGTCTAGCGAAAGCTGCGCCAGATCAACTGCCACTTATCGTGACTAAGGACATGCCATAGGTACCTACCTATTTACAAAGGATCTGGTGTTAGGCGTCGTGTGTGTGTGTGTGTGTGTGTGTCGCATTGCGGTTGCATGCTTGTGCACAGTTTGTGATTCTGATCGAGGATGCGCGTGGCTTGCACGCTGTCTCTTGTTACGTGAACACGGTGGGTAGGTCGGTTTGATCAAGCTACATGATAACATGACACGCGGACGAATCGTCGGATAGGTACAACCGAAATGTCGCTCACGTTGAAACTTTGACATTCAGTCGAATTGTGACATTCGTGTTTTATAATTACATTTTAGACTTTCTATAAGTAGCCACTATTTCAGCTAATCAGTTAAAGAATGAATTTAGAATTGTTTTTTTTTTCAAGGTGACGTTACAATTGTGCATCATGAACAGACCCAAATAGAGATGGGTACCTGCAAAATTAACTTACTATTTTTAAGAGTGTACTCATTATAATTATGATTAATACGTAATATGTGATCATATTGTTATTACGTTCATAATTTATATGTTTGGGAATATGTTATACTCTTCATTTAAGTAACAGTAAGTACTAGATTTCTTTAAAGTACAAGTTAATATAAAAACTTTATGGCTGTCCCCCGGACACGCGAAGTGTCGACAACTTCGACAAGTCTACGAAAATATTACCATAAAAAGATGGCGCGTACTCCGACCCCACGAACCTCAAAAGGGACCAAAGATATAACTCCCATTGAGGTAGCTTGAACTTGGAAGATTAGATCGAGCAAGAGTGTCGTCTGTTGATGCTAGCTCGTCGTCTCTACTCGTACACAAAAGTGAATAATAATCAGTTTTCCAACATAGAGAGCACACAACACAACACAACACAACACAACACAACACAAGACCCGCAGGACTTGACGTATCACTTCTTCATTTATAACTGGATATCTATTGCGTAGGTATCATTGCTTATTGCGTAATAAGTGATCGCAATCTCAATTTTCATCAAATCCATAATCTGCTATCCTGATTACTAGATGAACATATAGAAGATATACTCGTAGAAACATAGAAATACAATGTTAGCAACACCAGAGATGGTCCTACATGATCAGCGGCTTATCTGCGCGTGACTCTGCGGCGCGCGGCGGCGCGGCGGCGTCAGTAGCGCCCTGATTGGTGACACACTTTCTCACAAAACATATAGTTGAAACAACTGGCGCGCTTCTACTTGGGTACTTTTACTTCGCTGAAATACACAAAATGTTTGCGAGATGCTGCAACATAATTATGCATAGCGAATCTGTTATGTAAGTGCTCATAAAACGTATTACAATGATGCTAGAAGCACGGCGCATGTGCGGCACCGCAGTGTGGGACCGCTCTCTTGCGTCACCTGCGGGCTGCGAGGCTGCGAGGCGTCGCCAACAGACTAACAGTAACAGCGTGCGAGTGCACGCGGCACCCTCCACCGCTACCCACCACTAATCACTAAACGAAGTCTTTTCTAAATCTTTTATAGATGCTGGCCAAAAGTGTCGCAACTTCTACTAAATAGTTATCGTCTCACTGCTGCTCATGATGTGCTAGCGTTACCCTTGTCTGTACCAGAACTGCGCACTACGTGATAGTGCGGTGCTACAGTTCTGTAGATGGTCATTTGCTTACCTTGTGACATCACTCGTAACGCCGTATAGTGACCAAACACATGCATGTCCTAAACCCTTTGAAAATGTGCATACTTATAACGTTGCAATATATAGGTATTTTATTAGTATATTAGATAAATTCAGGAATCAATTAAAAGTATAGAAACTGTGCGGTGTCAGTTGGCCGTGCTAAATAATGTTCAGCAGTAGGTCCACCAACCGCAGCGAGTGGCAGGGATGCACACTTTCTCTGCGGGTCGCGGGGGCCCGCGCCTCGGCCGCTGCCGTCCTTTCACGTTTCAATTACCCTTTGACATTATGTGAGGGTCACAGTGGCGGACCTCGCGTATGTCACTTCCGATGCCGCTTCACTAGATATCAATAGCATGTCGCTGTTACGCTACACTCCTACAATTTGGTGGGTGATCGACCGCCAAGCTACACCCGATCGTAGCCTCTAAAAGTTCCAGTCACTCGCTGTGGTACAAAGAACATTCTTTTAATGCATAGATAGGTACTTATTATCTAGAGCCCTTGTTCAGAGCAAAGTCACTTGGTTCCTTATGTATTAAATAAATATGGTAGGTACTCCTCGGAGTACTCTTTCTGGTCTCAGTTAGATAGCTACTATTGCAAACTTTGTGCACCATTAATATTTCTATTGCAGCTGTGCGAATCAGCGTTGTGATTCTGTTTACGAAATACTTCTGTTGAGCTCAAATAATTCTGCACCGCTTCCTTCCTATATACTCTCCGAGTATTTAAAGTAATTGGCATCATTCAAGAGCCTTATTATTGATATAAATAACTTTTAAGTGGGTTCTCTGCGAGTGCTTTCGAGTAGTCGATGCTCTCACTACATCAGTGCGGGAAACACAGCACATTAACATAAAAAGATCAAAACATAACACAAGGAGTGTTCACACCGATAAGGCGTGATAAGTGATTGAGAGATAAGACGCGATAGTGGAGCAGATAGCGCGGAGGGCGACGCGGCTCCGGCAGTGCTCGGGAGTCGCGCGCGCCGACCGCCGGATCACGGCCACCTGCGACCTGTGACCTGCTGCCGCGGCGAGGCGATACTGCCACGGTGGCCTGATGATCTCCCACTGTTACGAGGTAAGCTTATCTGGCACCGGGGAGATATATCTGCAGTTTTGTTTGTGCGTAAATTCAACAGCGAGTCGCGTCAGGTTGCACGGAAACGAAGCAAGCAGGGCTCTAGCAACAAGTAGGAGTTACTCGGATCTGCGATATTGTACAAGAAATTCAACCAAATCGTGGTACCGTCCGCGCGTCCTAAACTGCATACATTCTTGCATACAACTGCATGCTTTCGTGAATGAAAGTAATTCAATGATGGCGAGCGTGAAAACATACGATCAATTTTAGTTGAGTTTAATCCCGTCGGTTCGCGAGCACAATCTGCCTTTATTGGAATCGCGCAGTGTTGTGTGCTCTCATTGTTTTATATGTAGAGATACACCCAGCACGCAGCACCCGACACAAGTTTCGCGATGCCTTCGGGAAAATCATCCGGCACAAGTAGGTGTTGTTTTGACTCACTCGTGTTCTGATCCTGACGTACTCACTGCGCATACTCAGCGCTTGCTCTCTTGCACTTATCAGTCAATCAGTGGGCTTTAGTTTAAGGATTATAACTTTGAAAATAGTGAAGAACCCCACTTTGAACCACCAAGACTGTAGATAGGTTTGTAAGTAAGTACATTTTAAGCTTCGATGTTGTATTTACGAAGGAAAGCAAGCTATTATTACGCAGGTATTCAGATGGATTTGTGGGAGTCAGTGCATTCATTGATTGATGGTTGACGGTAATAAATTATCAAAATACCTATTTAGTTATCGTTGTTGTAAACGGGCGTCAAGGGTTGAAGCTGAAAACCAGCGCTTGGGAACCCCCTAGGGCGGCTTAAGCATAAGCTGACACTTTAACATTTCGCTTTCGGTATTTTTGTTATTTTGTAAGTACCTAATTGCTGCAATTGTGGTTGTAATATTGAAAAAAATAAACCACTATTATATTCTATTCTTCTATTCTATTCCTAATTCTAGGAATTTAAAATTCGAATCTTTATTTTGTGCATTGTTCATACATAGGTTGTTTGTTACAGATAGTAACGTTAACGTTATATATAACAAATAGTATCTATATTTAAATACTGGAGAGATAAACGATCCTCGTCAGCCGAGGCTACCAGCACCGATTATTCTTTTCTGCGTGCAATCCATCATAACCTATATCTGCGTAAAATATGACCAAACCGGAACCATTTGCGAAAAGCGATCTCCTCTCGGTATTTATTGGCATTAAGATCAAGTTTTGTATTTTGTTTTGTGTAAAATAGCAAATGTTTACATTTATCAAGTGGTACACACCGTGATGGATGCTCGTAAACACTCGTATTAATAGACAGGCGCGTCGGAGTTCGCACCTTTGACTGCGCGGTACACACGATGGCGGGCGCCACCGCTCTAATTAACTAAACATAACAAATAATAATATAACGTACCTGGAGTTCGTCGTCGGCTTCTGCGAGTGCATCCAGTGCATCCACTAGGAATGTGTCCTGACTGCAGCGGTAGCTCCGAGTCGTCGCCGTCGCTGATGCTCTTCAATGCGTGGCAGTTTCGACAGTTGTCGTTTGATGTCCGCACACCAGCAATACCACTCGAAATGCTATTTCCGCACACATTGCAGATTCACCATCGCTAGTATAGCTCAGTGCTCACTCTTTGACAGCTTATTTACTGAGCCCTAGCGCTACCTAGGGCTCAGTAAATAAGCTGTCATAACAATAAAACAATAAAAATAACATTTTGCAATATATAAGCATACCATATACCTACGTATCCAACCGCTGCCACGCTGCGCTACTCTTTACAGTGACTATCTCGCTGAGATAGACACACTGCATCGTAGCTACTGCCCAATTCCCGGTCTACGGTCTCCGGAGTAGCCACAGTAGCCAGGCGGAGAGTGTTTTGAGTGCTGAGCGCCAACGTTGCACATACTCTCCATGCCATGTAATGAGATGTCGCGCAATGTACACTTTGGCACGGCGGCGGCGGCGTCCCTACGGCCTGCAACACAATGCGGTGTACTGTGTATGGAGAGGTGCCTTCCGCGTGCCACGTGTCTAATTCCGCGGAGGGTCACCTGCGGCCGCGCCTCGCTCGCTCGCACCGCTATGTTCACCACGACATTAGTTAGGTACATTATCAACGCACGTAAATACCGCTCATACACGTACTTTTATGGCGCGCATTAATTTACTGCGACATTATCGCACGCAAATGAGCCTCCGCTATGAAGCAGCGGTTAACGTTATCCGCACGATATCAATCAGTTACTAGTGGTTATAAGATTACGCCTTATCTAATCTTTCGTTTTCAATTTAATATGTATTTGTAGATTAGCATAGACTGGCGAGCACGACTGTTTCATTAATTTTCTGCATCATCCACGCACACATGCGCAGCTTTTATGGCGGTACTTCATTAATGCAATACGGAAAGTGGGTACTAGGTAGGTAATAACCGTGCTCGATACTAAGTAGATACCTGAGCTGTAGGGTGGTAATGCAGGCTCAACTATGATCGCGGCTGCATCACACCACTAGTGACCTGGACGTACATGGCGGCTCCCCCACAAAAATCCACAAGGCCGCCAGTCCCCCGTGGTGGCCGCCTCGAGGCCGCTCGGTGCGTAATTAAGTACATCTCGCTACCGAACACTTTATCAACGTGGGCCGAGTTCGACTTCTGTTATCTTCGGTTCCTGTCCCTTGAAGTAAGAGACGCAGACGTCTTTAAAGTAACGCGGATGTTACCCGGTCACGTATGTTACGAGCCTATGTTAACACAAAGTTGTATTGGGCGGTCGTAAGCCTGTATCCGCTGAGGCAGACAAACGTCGCGCGTCGTGTGACTCACCCGCACTTGTGACTCACGGCGGCGCGCGCGGCACGCTCGGCGCTCTGCCCGACTCACTACTCTCCTCTAGGTTCGCAGAGCTTTTGTCGATGCCTCTCCTCCACGAGAAGTCTCGCTATATTCGATTGCCCGGTCACGGCAATTATTATAAGTAGATATGTAAGTAGCAAGTTAAACTGTCACAAGTGGAGCTGTAGTTGTCAGGTAGCAGTGGAGACTTCATCGCGCAGCCACGACAGGTTCGGCTTTGTCTTGATGACGAATCTTATTATTCCAACAGAATATAAAAGAATGATGTTTAGGTAGGTATATTTTGTATTTTACTAAGGATCTTCGCGCACTTATCTACTCGGAATCAGCTTAGGGCGATTGCGTCATCACGGTACTACTTGGAAAAGCCAAGGCAATCCGCCGGCCGACGTAACGTCGCGTCGTCCGAGACAGCCGTCCGAGACGAGGGTCGTCGTTTACACCCTGATGCCGTCAACATAAAGCTATTTCTAGTCCGCCTAAGCCGATACTGCATCAATAAGTTACACCAATCGACACAGAATCGGTTTGAACCAAGCGATTTTCATCATGTTACTCGGAAACCAAAGCAATTTGCCGTATTGTCGTCAAGAACCTAGCCGAGCCGACAAACGTCGTTTACATTTACAGTAGCAGCATGAAACGGTTCCGAGTCGATAACATTGTACGGAGACTTTAAAGCTGCAGCTAGGTTGATTACGTTTTCAGTGTGAGAAAACGTGCACAGGCAAAAAATTTACCTCCTTCTTAGTTATCTCCTTCCCTAAGAACGCATTCCAGATGATTGATTCTGAAAGAATGAACCTACGTAATAACACATGACCAATTAGCATGTTGCGCTGTGTAAGTTCTCTATTTCTTTGTTTTTTCTAGCAACGCTCTCTATAAACAGTCCGTAGGGAGCGCCGCTCATCTTGCATTCCTCGCTGTGCTTTCTATTGACTAAGTATGTACTTATACTTAGTGACGAGTACAAACGATTTACCTCTCTTAACGGCAACCTTTTCGCATCTTACTTTTTCTCTTCGAGTTTCTTCAACTCATCAAATCATGATACTCAAACACGTATAAATATCAATGAAAAACAGCCATAGCTTGGGACGCCTTTACATTACACATAAATGCATCTCAAAATATTTAAAAAGTATTGACATAAAGAAAGGGGCGGGACCTGATGGGATTGCGCCATACTTCATTAATATGTACTACGCATCCTTAAGTTTCCCGTTATATCTCCATCCTTATATTTCCATCCTTAGGGACGGCCGCTAAGGTTGTTTCCGATGTAACATAAAAATGGCAAAAAAGAGGATATTACCAACTATAGACCCATATCCATCTTATCTGTTTTTGCGAAGTCTTTCGAAGCATTCATCTTCACATTCCTAAAAATGCATACGAGTAAAGTTTTTATAAATGAGCAACACAGTTTTATTAATTCACGTTCGACCAACACAAATCTAGTCTCATACCACAACGAAATAGTAAATGCGGTTAATGCTGGCATCCAAGTTAATGCTGTCTATATGGACTTTGCAAAGGCATTTGACAGGGTTTGCCATAGAATAGGTACTAATAAGAAAATCTGCTAGGTATATATGGAGTATCCGGGTCTCTTGGTTTAGATCTTACCTACAAGACAGAACCCAGTATTTAGTCATTAAGGGGTTCAATTCAGAGGCTTACAAGGTGACTTCTGAAGTCCCTCAGGGTTCTCATATCCGTCCGCTGCTGTCATACATGGCAGCATGTCTCCTATGCTGCCAGCCCAACTATTCCTACTTAATTTACAGGGTCGGCAACGCGCGAGTTATACCCCTGGTGTTGCAAGCGTCCACAGGCTACTGTAACCGCTTATCATCAGGCGGGTCGTATGCTTAGTTTTAGATTTAAATTTAAGTTTGTATGTTTGTTTCTAATCGTACTACTTATGGCCTATTTAAAAAAAAAAGTTGCTTGCTAGATACTGTGCATGCTGTGACACCTTAAAAAGTTGTGCATTTAACATTATATAATAGCATTTCTTACATACTCGTATACATATTATATAAAATGTAACAATTCTGGATGTTCATTAAATTAATAAATAAACCTCACCGTCTATGCACGCTACGAAGCTTGCGCAGATGAATCACAAAGGTCATACATCCTTAAGGGCGTAGTGACGTGCAAAAACTGGTCGTGAATCAAGGCTTACCGGGAGGGCGGGGGCGCGGGGCTGCGGGGTGCCGCGACCGGTCCTGTCCCGCCGCTCCCGGGGGCGACGACCCCACGGCCGTCTGCGCAGCTCTGCTGTAATGGCAGCCGCGGCACTATATACAACACATTATTTTCTATATTTGGCAACCAACTTACGTTTGCAACAGTAAATAGGTAGATACAGAAGTACGATGGAATCGTGCGCTTCAAATTAAATTCAAAGTTTGTTACAGTGAATGCTCAAACATCAAAGTTATTATTAGTTTCGCTGGTTTTTAAACAAAAGAGGAGCAAGCAGAGTTACCTTGCATGCTTGGTGAAACATTTCACCCCGAATTAGCTCAGTCGAATCCAGCGACATCGTTATTCTCAATGCTTTTACTTATACTGAGAAGGCTGCGAGAAGTGCATGTAACTCATAAGTCACGACACAACAAGCTTGTCGCCCTAACGGATGCTCCGTCTTCATGCGAATTGCAATAGTCCCCCTTGTTTATGCGTGAGCGCCGCCAGCGCCAGTGCCGGCACCGTCACGCTAAGTATCGTTTTTTCGCAACTAATTTGAGATTGGAGTTTGTACGCCGCGGCTCGTGTGATACAAAAAGTAAATGGACTCATTGTGCTTACAAACTGTAACGCTTAATCCGAAGACTTGATGATAAATAATGATCAACACAGTACGAAACGAAGTCCGCGTAACAATCGCGTTGCTCGTAACCAGACAGCGCAATGCTGACGCGACCGCGGCGGTGACACCGGCGTCCTCGCCGCCTCGGCACTGGACAAGGTCACTTTTCGACCATTACAACATGGTACACGAACTCATTTACTTTACGTCCGCATTAGGTATATCATAGGGAAGTGACATTCCGCCAACATTACACGTACACCAAATGCCTAGTGCTACTGTTATTACAGAGAACCAATCACTCTTTTCGAATCCTAAAAGTACCTACCCAGACATTCTGACCTGACTGGATGGAGGAGTAAAGATGTCAACAACACAAGTCATTGTACCGGCCGCGGCCGCGCCGCCGCCGCCACGCAGCAGTGCACTTGCACCTACCCAACCTACTCGATGCTTGAGCAGGATCAGCACGCGATCCTAAAAAGTCGCTTGCGCCGCCGCTGTCACAATGTTTGCCCAGTCGTACCGCACTCTGCCTCCTTCTCTCGCAATAAATAACTCACATGTCACGAACATTTGAGAATGTACCGTTTGTAACGAATGTTTGTTGAAGCGACGCGAAGCCACAGCTCGACGGAGCCACAGCTCGACGGAGCCACAGCTCGACGGAGCCACAGCTCGACGGAGCCACAGCCTGGAGTCGTACACACCTCACTGCACTGTAGTTCCCCGCAGAGCTGACGTTGTGCACACTATCTAGTTTAATAATAATATGTAACTACACCAAGTCACAAACTAATCATGTACACCTGACTTTTACCGCACAAACACGTCGCCAGAGAATTGACAAGGCAATAAAAGCGCTCGCGTCTGACGCATCAGCTTAGTCGCACTCGTAGTGTTCCGCGCACACTTAGCTACAACAATTCCCCGGTATAGATCCAGGCGGTACATACTAGTTTTTACCGTGTAAAACTCACAGTAAAAGCATGTATTAGATACCAACTAGATACACTTTTGAAGCCTGTCCTTGCAGTTGTGGTGCGCGAGCAGTCACGTCATAGTGCTCGGCTTGCATCATCGAACCTCATCTATTTTTGTGGCATCACTATCACTACTGCCTCACTAAATTGATGCTATAATTTATTTTTGATAATAAATACTGCTATCAAAATATAGTGTCTACATCCTTTCACAATGGCTTTCATGCGACCGATGTTATCAGATAACGCTAATAACCATCGCGCTATCGAGCCACATCGACCTCCACTACGTGCCCGAATAACGTTGCCGAATATCGAGCTGCCTCCCTGTAGCTGTGTGTGTGAGCGTCATGTCGCCACACTCACACACTCGCTTCACGCGCTCCACGTCATAACATTGGTGCTGGCGCTGGCAGCTGTGCCCTGGTGCCCAACGTTAGGAATAGTTTGCTGCGACGCCGACGCGGTGACGTGAGATCGAATGACCGTGATAGCTGACTCATTAACACACCATCACGCCCATATTCCTTGAAGGGTTACCGCCTCTGCATACATGCCTGCATCCGTCCCATGTAATAGGGGGCGAACCTATTGCCAATAACCGGGCATAAATCCCAAACTCCGAGTTGCTACTAAAATTTCATAGAAAAACCAATAACACTGCTCGACCTGGGAATTGAACCAAGGATCTTCCAATCTTGCAGGATTTGTCTGTAGAAATATACGCGAAGCTTATAATCACAGTTATATAGTAACTTAATTTACTACAACTTTATATAATTTTAATATAACTATGTATGACCTCCAAAAAGAATTTACTAATGAGTCTATGCTCCCTTAAATCTTGATTTCTTTATTGTATATTTGTGACTCGTGACATGACACATGTCAGAGCTCGTCACGTACGTGTGCATCTCGTACATCGTAGACTCCATGACGCGTAGTACAGTAATGATATAATGTGAGGATATTCCCGGGGGAGCATCCGTTTTATGGGGGTTCTGTGTGTTAACGCCAATTATGATAAGATCAACTCATAAATTATAGTGTTGGCCGTCTGATCGAGCGCGCTATGTGAGCGGCCGAGTTGAGTACCCAGCCTAGTGAATGTGTCCTCCGAGAGGTGTGCCGTGTGAGTGACGCGCGGTGTGTGTGTTGCAGGTGATGCGGGGGTGGTGCGTGCGGTGGGGCGGCGGCGGGTCGCGCGCGCGCCTGCGCTGGCTGGCGGCGCTGCTGTGCTGGGCGGCGCTGGCGGTGCTGGCGCTGCAGCACCTGCAGCCGCCGCCGCGCCGCGCGCCGCCCGCTCCGCCCGCGCGCCTGCTGCTGCAGTCGGAGGCGGCGGCCAGCACGCCCGCGCCGCCGCCCACCGCGCTGCCCGCCACAGACGCGCGCGTGCTCTCCGAGGACGAGCTGCGCGCCGACGCCGAGCGCCGCCTGCCCTCGCTGCCGCTCACCTACTGGCACAAGCACAAAGACGACAAGAACAAATTCTTCAAGAAGAAGGACTGCGCGCCCTTCCCCTCCATATACGACCTCGAGTTCCACAACACGTACTGGCAGACGCTGCGCTCCAGCGAGGGCGTGTTCCATATGTACGGCGCGTACATGGACGCGCGCAACACGTCACGCATCGGGCCCGCTGTGCGCATCCTGGCCGTGCACGACCGCATCCGGCCCACGCTGGCCACGCACTGCCAACTGTGGTTCGAGGAACTGGAGGCGCCCGTGGTGGTGCGCAACCTGGAGTACAAGTACGTGTGGAACAGCAAGTGGGGCAACTACCGCGACCACGTGCTGCAGCCGTACCTGCTGGCGTGCGTGCTGCCGGCCCAGGTGCGCCACCTGGTGCCCGCGTCCGTATCGCTCGTGGAGAACGCCTGTGATCGCGCCACCAACAACATGCGCGTGCACAACAGCCGCCCGCAGCCGCCCGCCACGCGCAAGGAGTTCGCCATCTGCGTCAAGGGGTTGGACTTCCTGCACGAGGACCTGTCCGTGCGCCTGGTCGAGTGGATCGAGCTGGTGCGCCTGCTGGGCGCCGACAAGATCTTTTTCTACGAGCTGCAGGTACATCCCAACATCACCAAGGTGCTGGAGTACTACGCGGCTGAGGGTGCCGTGACCGTGACGCCCGTTACGCTGCCCGGCGGCCAGCCAAACCTGCCCGGCCTGCAGCACATGTACCTCAAGAAGAAGCTCACACACAAGCGGCAGATGGAGCTCATCCCGTACAACGACTGCCTGTACCGGCACATGTACGAGTACCGCTGGCTGGCACTGCTGGACATCGATGAGGTGATCGTGCCGCTGGAGGACCCGGACTGGTCGGGCCTGATGCGGCGCGTGCTGCCGCTGGCCGCGCCCTCCGACGGCAAACCGGCGCGATCCTCCTACCACGCGTCCAACCTCTACTTCCTGGACTCGCTGCGGCACGAGCACGGCTGGGAGGACGGCGTGCCGCACTACATGCACATGATGCAGCACGTCACGCGCACGCGCAACTTCACCAAGCCCGGACAGTACGTCAAGGTGAGAACTAATCCATATCGTTAGTCTGATTTTCTGTGTCCTTTCAACAGTGAACTACTTACTGATTCCCGCCCAACTATCAATTCAAGTTCAAATAATTTTATTTCAAATAAGCTTTTACAAGGCTTTATGAAATATCATTGAATCTAGTTGCACGGTTCTGTTAATGTACGATAACAATGTTCAAGTTGGGCCGAAATCGATTTAATGAAAAGAAGACTGATTCAGGGTGGGTTGTGCAAGTGTCAGCGCACCTGACACCTGCAGTCAGGCAGGTTTTCACTTATTAGTGGATACAGTAAGGTCGTGTAGCATATTATGTAGTGATTATATGTGCGTATGCGGTGGTTTCAGGCGTTCCACGAGACGGATCGCGTGCTGGCGCTGCACAACCACTTCCCGCTGGCGTGCCTGGGCGGCGCGTGCAGCGCGTACCCGCTGGAGACGCGGCACGCGCGGCTGCAGCACTACCGCGCCGACTGTGTCACGGCGCTCAGCAAAACGTGCAAAGAGCTGAAGGCCGACCCCGTGCGCGACGAGACGCTGTGGCGCTGGCGCGAGCCGCTGGTGGCGCGCGTGGACCGCGTGCTGCGCGCACTCGCCTTCCTGCCGCCGCTGTCACCGCTGCCGCCGCACCGGTGACCGCCGCCGACCACGCACTACGCTTAGTCTTATGTATTAAATGCTAGTATTAAACGTATTTTTATAGTTAATGTCTGTGAAGTTTCACTGAGTGTCACAACTGTGTGTACCACAGTCCACTCCACGAGCTCCGCTTTATCGGCGGCGCGTCTATGACTCCTCCGAGGCTCCCCATTAGCCATTAGTAACAGTTGCGAGTGTGTCGCAATCAGAACGGTTTTACATTTTTTACTATCTCGTTACTGCCACCTCTTCTGAAAGTTCTCAACTGATGATTGTGCACACCGCGACCGCCGCGCCGCGCACCTCTCCGACAGCAGTAGCCGCACCAATAGCAAACAATGCCACGAACTCACTGGGCCTGAAGCCTGTCGAATATTAGACAAGACTAGACCTTATTATAATAATATTACAAATAGGTACCTATCTCTGGTCCACAAAAAACAAAGGTTGTCAAAACTAAAACAGAAGAATGGGATAGTAGCATCATGCTAATGATACTAGTCTAGGCAAACGTAGTGTAGGGCGTCCGCCGGCCAGGTGGAGTGACCACTTGCGGAAGGCAACTGGCAGTCACTGAGAGGCCTACACACAGGCATGTTATAACAATATTCTTGCACACACATTATGGTTCAATAGGAGGAAGTTCGGCCCCTTGTATGACATGTAACGTCGCGTCGACGGAAAAATGTGACCACTTATAAATAATCTATGCATGTACCTATACGAGTATAATAAGTCTGTAGAAAAGTCGTGTCCATAATTACAAGATAATTGTGTTTTTGGAATTGATGTCTGTCTATATGCATGTAAGTATATATGCAATTATGTATGTATTTCTGTATGTCTGTTTATAACTCAAGATCTACTTGACGGATTACTATGTAATCTAGTGTATAATTAGATTATGAGCCTGTTCAACATTTAGGGTAGGTACTTTTTATCCGACCACAATTGCGCAAAAAACGAGGGCAACTGTTTTGTCCATACTAAACTTATACTTTTCTTAGAAAATCCTTTATTGGAACGAAGTTCCTTATCGCGCGTTGTGAAAGGGGGCTAGACGGAAAAAATTCTTACGAAAAGGTGTCACGAAACAAAAGTGTGACACAAAAGTGTCTTGACAACTTTTCGTAAGAATTTTTTCCGTCTATCGGAACGTGTTCGCGTGTTTCCTTTCGCGCATTTGTGCGCATGTTTCTCTGTCTGTCTCTCTCTCTCTTTCTCTCTTATAGAAAGCAAGCCAGATATTTTCATTTCTATTTCGCATTGAATATTGTCGCGACGATTATTTTTGTTGAGTGTATACAGGTTTTTTGTAAATAATAAATAATAAAAAATAATAAAAAAATATACTCTAATATACTCTCTCGACTCGAACTTCGTTCCATCCGGGTGTCCCTTGACACCTCCCATTTTTTTTTATTTAGAGAAATTGGAAAGGAATGCCTTAGCGTCATAAGGCGACGTTTGAGCTTAATTTTATTAAAATCGGTCCACTTTATCAAAAGTTATTACAATATTTAATTAACTATTGAAAACGAACTTGAAAAATTAATATGTAAGTAAATTTCATATTTAAATATAACTAGACTAGACTTGCAGACGTTAAACATATAACTAGACTAGACTTGCAGACGTTAGACATATAACTAGACTAGACTTGCAGACGTTAGACATATAACTAGACTAGACTTGTAGACGTTAGACATATAACTAGACTAGACTTGTAGACGTTAGACATATAACTAGACTAGACTTGCAGACGTTAGACATATAACTAGACTAGACTTGTAGACGTTAGACATATAACTAGACTAGACTTGCAGACGTTAGACATATAACTAGACTAGACTTGCAGACGTTAGACATATAACTAGACTAGACTTGCAGACGTTAAACATATAACTAGACTAGACTTGCAGACGTTAGACATATAACTAGACTAGACTTGCAGACGTTAGACATATAACTAGACTAGACTTGTAGACGTTAGACATATAACTAGACTAGACTTGTAGACGTTAGACATATAACTAGACTAGACTTGCAGACGTTAGACATATAACTAGACTAGACTTGTAGACGTTAGACATATAACTAGACTAGACTTGTAGACGTTAGACATATAACTAGACTAGACTTGTAGACGTTAGACATATAACTAGACTAGACTTGCAGACGTTAGACATATAACTAGACTAGACTTGTAGACGTTAGACATATAACTAGACTAGACTTGTAGACGTTAGACATATAACTAGACTAGACTTGTAGACGTTAGACATATAACTAGACTAGACTTGTAGACGTTAGACATATAACTAGACTAGACTTGCAGACGTTAGACATATAACTAGACTAGACTTGTAGACGTTAGACATATAACTAGACTAGACTTGTAGACGTTAGACATATAACTAGACTAGACTTGTAGACGTTAGACATATAACTAGACTAGACTTGCAGACGTTAGACATATAACTAGACTAGACTTGTAGACGTTAGACATATAACTAGACTAGACTTGTAGACGTTAGACATATAACTAGACTAGACTTGTAGACGTTAGACATATAACTAGACTAGACTTGTAGACGTTAGACATATAACTAGACTAGACTTGTAGACGTTAGACATATAACTAGACTAGACTTGCAGACGTTAGACATATAACTAGACTAGACTTGTAGACGTTAGACATATAACTAGACTAGACTTGTAGACGTTAGACATATAACTAGACTAGACTTGTAGACGTTAGACATATAACTAGACTAGACTTGCAGACGTTAGACATATAACTAGACTAGACTTGTAGACGTTAGACATATAACTAGACTAGACTTGTAGACGTTAGACATATAACTAGACTAGACTTGTAGACGTTAGACATATAACTAGACTAGACTTGCAGACGTTAGACATATAACTAGACTAGACTTGCAGACGTTAGACATATAACTAGACTAGACTTGCAGACGTTAGACATATAACTAGACTAGACTTGCAGACGTTAGACATATAACAAAACAAAATAAAGCACCTTTAAAAAATACACTTATGTTCAGATACCGAATAAGGTAAAGGAAATGGCTAACGTACTGATTTAACAAATTTTAGAGTAAAATGAAGGAGTAAACAAACGGGAGTAAATTTTTCTCTAACACTAATAATGTGATGTCATTATTATCTCATTGAATATTTGCTATGACATTACAGTATACATTAACTGAGACATTTACTAATCTGGAGTTGATATGACAATAAATTATTTTCTTCCATATAAGGAACGTAGACAAACTCATTTCATAACGTGAAATCTCCACGGTGCCGGTGTAGAAACAAAATATTTAGAAACGAAATAATTTCTATTAATGTAATAAAACTACTTTTTACGGATTTTATCGCGTTGTATTGATATTATTTGATTCCCGACGTTTCAGATTCATTACGGCATCCACGGTCACGGGTAGACTAAGTTTTTGGACGTCTTAATGTTACAACAAACAGCTACCTTACATTTTTGTCAAATATTGGCGATCCGATTCACGCAGAACGGGCTCACCGTATCCTTCGGTCTTGCAGTTTTGGCCTTGGATTTTGATTTTATGGAATCTATAATGGGGTTCCAAGCAGGTGGTAAGACCCAGCCATCTTCTCTATTGAAATTTGGATGTTTTTTAATTTCAAGTCTGATGTAGTACTGGGCCTTGTCTAGAGTATGTTCACAAACTGCTGACTTCTTGAAACGGCGGTGGTTGACATCAGCGATGTGTTCTTTTACGCGGGTCCCTATGCTTCTTTTAGTTTGGCCTATGTAAGAGAGACCGCAATCACAATCTAGCTTGTATACCCCTGCATCTTGTAGAGGTATGTGGCACTTGACAGGTGATAGGAACTGACTAATCTTCTTCAGCGGCTTGAAGTATGTTTTGATTGAAGCTGGCCTCAAGATATAGCAAATCACGTCTGTGATTCCTCTAACATATAGTAATATAGCAGGTAGGCGTTCGACTGTGGCACGCTAACGAGGGCGCGGTATTCGGAGCTTGTTGTCGTGCAGTACTTGCTTGACATGTTGAAGCTCTGCAGCCAGATGTTGCTCATCACAGATCCCACGCGCTTTCTGAAACAACGATTTACCGACGGTAGATAACTATGTTGGGTGGTGGTGTTATTCACCATTTAAGTATTTGTCTGTATGGGTTTTCTTATATGAATATTTATAAAACAAAGTCGGGTTTGTTACAACACTTATTGCGAAAACTGCTGGGGCGATTTTCATTTTGATTTTTCTCCATCCCGAATGGGAGAATAACTAACTAACTAACATTAAAACATTGAAAAACATCACGAAAAAGAAAATAGTTTTCTCGTACATTTAGTATCGGGAATGGATTGACAGATTTGACAGAAATAAAACACTGACACAAATGGCGCATCTTTTTTCGGTAAGGCCTGTAGATGGCGTTGTGTCATCATCTTCATCACATCAGCCAATACAAGTCCACTGCTGAACAAAGGCCTCCTCCAAAGACTTCCACAGGGACCGGTTATATACCGCTTGCATCCAACGACTCCCAGCGACCTTTACCAGGTCGTCCGTCGATCTTGTTTGAGGTCGTCCCACACTGCGCTTTCCGTTGTGTGCATTATCCGAACTCCTTCTAAGCTGCTGGTGTGATATTGTTTTTTTTTTGTGTGTGATTTAGTGGCTCCCTGGGTGGTTTAGATTCACAATTTGAGCCGGTAGATGGCACCGCAATCTAATCTCCTTGTATGACCACACAAGGATTTCCTTTATCGGATGCGTTCACAACATTTTTACAGTTTACTAGTCTAGTCTACACTTATTATAGACTCGCGACATAGATAGATAATAATTATTGTAGATGCACTATTGATGACGAAACAATTGTGATTTCGGAGATCTCTCCACTTTTACAGCTGCGTTTTTCGGTGTCTGGGTTTAGTATTAAAAAGTGCTCATAGCTAATTAAGACGGACGCGTGAGTTTTTGCCATGAGATATTGATCAGGCGCTCCAACACCGTGTTTATAAATAAAACAGAGATACATTAAGTAGCGTAGAGTACAGTACCATAATTATATATTTTCTTAAAATCTTATTGATTTGGTTTAAGTCCAAGTTTTGTTAGTATGTTTGTGATCTATCACAAAAATAGTACTCGTATACTCCAGACGCCTAAAAAACTGTCATAGCTATTGTGAGAGAGCGGCTTGTCGGTGCCGCCGCCGCCGCCCGCGCCTGCGTGCTTTGTATTTCACTAGATACATCAAAATTCGGTGCTTGTGTGCACCTGCTTTTGCTTTCAGAAACTAGATACGCACGTACCAGTACCTACTGTAGAGATACGACTACTACACCTATGTGTGTTTGTCCATTGGTGCGCTAAACTAATGCTTATTCGGTGACTTCTTTATTGTTACTATATCAAGTGTACGTATGACATGGTGTCATATCACATCACATCACATAATGAAACGAACCTCCCTCAACATCTTCTGCCGCTTTTTGTTACGAAATAGGAAGGATAATGAGATTAACAGTCCAACATAATGTATGTCAGTACATAAGTATGTATGTCAGTACATAAGTATGTATGTCAGTAAATAAGTATGTATGTCAGTACATAAGTATGTATGGATCTTGTCTCCTAGCTCAAAAACAACAGACCAGATTTTGACAAATGAGGATGGATTGATTAGTCTTTACAGTAAGATGGTAATAAGGTAGGTAGTATGATTTTTTTAAATAAACCTAAATGGCTGATGGCCGACGAAATACATGAGTGCTTGAGTACATACTTAGTATCTTGTACATTACATAACATCAGTGAGCCGCAGACTTGCTTGCAAAAGTCGTTTATATATCAACCGTACCATTTAAAGTTGTAATCTTTAGTATAAGGGTAGGTACGGGACTGGCTGTCCTCATATAATGTGCGCTGGGCTAATTCACTCCGGACGAACGTGATACAGCTGCATTGTTGACGTCCACGCTTTGATGCTGCGGGTTTTTTTTTAATTTATTTATTTTATTTTGTTTGGCTAATTTTGTTTGACATTTCTTTGATGTTGTTTAATTTAATACTGACATTACCTACATACCTACATATACGGTTATTCGGCGCTGGATTTACAATAGAGACACTCGGGGCTATTGTCCAAGGCGGCAAAATTCGAAGGGTGACAAAAGAAAATGTTTGCGCTATGCACTTACTTTACCCGTCGCCGTCGCGTCGTGTCGCGTCGCCGTCGCGTCGTGTCGCGTCGCCCCGATGTAATATGACACCCACTACAATCATTTATGAGTAATCAGGATCTTCAATTCCTCAGTATTATGTTTTATGTAATTAACTTCCTTATAATACATTTTCTGATATGAATGAATTATTTTATTTAACTATTTAAAAATTGTGTTTCGAAACGTTATCTATTTTATGCAAAATTTCGATAATAGGATGGCATTTTTTTCACAGTTCCCAAGATCGGTGCTAAGGTTAAATCCGGCACTGCGGTTAAAATATTATGTAAGGTTGTTTGTAAATAGGTCGTATAGTATATTTATAAAGTCAGCTGCAACGTTACTACCACTTGTATGTATACAAGTAACACACACACACACAAGGGCGCCGCCGCCGCCGCCGCGCTGGCGCCTGCTCCCTGCACCATCCATCATAACAATATATTCGCGACGCAGCCTCTTGCAGCCGCTGCGCTGCAGGCAACACGTGTGCCTACAATCGAGACCGACATCAATTATATCGGTATTGTTATGTATAGAGATTTACATACTTAATTTACCGTAAGGTCCCACATTCTCAAGTTCTAATTAATCCGTAGGTGCGAATTTATAGTAAAATAAAAAAACTTATAAAAAAACAGGCGTGTATGTATGAAAAGATATATGAATGTGGATGAGGCGGCAGAAGTATACAATAATATATGTATATGACATACATACGCCTTTATTTAGTTTTATGTAAAATTTAATTTACATTCAATTAATTAAACGTTCAGTTTATGTTGTGTTACAGTCAAAATCCATTAGACATTATTTGATGTCAAAATTGTATTCAGCTTAACTGGTAGCACCAGTACTGGATTACGAAACTTCAAACTTCTCTAAATACTCTATCACTAATTAATGATTTGATATATGGTCTTTGGGACATCAGAAAACAAAATTACATGCTATTTATCTAGAGGAATGAGACTGAAATGCCTGTGGTTCTAAACAAAAAACAAAAACTTCTAGATTAGGTTCCATTGTTTTAGAGTAAATACCTCTCAAACAAATAATGCAATCAGTAAATAAATCCTTTATAAAACTTTACATTTACCTACTTGGCTATAATATTTTATCACATATTATTTCCAAAAAAAATCCCATTTGGTACCGTGTGGACGCTTCGTGTTCTCTGCGTAGCCACCGTGTAGCACGTAGATGCGGCGTAGACATTGTAGCACCCGCGTAGACGTTACGTGTTTTTGGCGTAGCATGTAGATGCGGCGTAGACACTGTGTAGCAGCCGCGTAGAAGCTACGTGTTTTTGGCGTAGCCATGGCGTAGCATGTAGATGCGGCGTAGACGCTGTGTAGCAGACGCGTAGACACTGCGTAGCCGACGCGTAGACGCTACGGGTTTACTGCGTAGCCGCCGCGTAGCATGTAGATGCGGCGTAGACACTGTGTAGCAGCCGCGTAGGTAGCCACTACGTAGCTGACGCGTAGACGCTACGGGTTTACTGCGAAGCCGCCGCGGAGCATGTACATGCGGCGTAGACACTGTGTAGCAGCCGCGTAGCCACTAAGTAGCTGACGCGTAGACGCTACGGGTTTACTGCGTAACCGCCGCGTAGCATGTAGATGCGGCGTAGACACTGTGTAGCAGCCGCGTAGCCACTAAGTAGCTGACGCGTAGACGCTACGGGTTTACTGAGTAGCCGCCGCGTAGCATGTAGATGCGGCGTAGACACTGTGTAGCAGTCACATAGACGCTATGTATTTTCTGCGTAGCCGCGTGAACAGCAAGAAGACGTGGAAGTTAAGTGTTTTCTACGTTGCCACCGAGTATCACGTAGATGCGGCGTAGACGCTGCGTTAGACCCTGCAAACACTACGTTAGTGGTACACCAAACTAGTAGCACCTAATGGGATTTGAAACTTTTAGTCTTAGAAACCACTAGCACCGCTTAATAATTATGTTATTTGTTTTAAGATGTATTTCACGATCTCCAAGTAAGGTCCCGTGTTTGGCGTAGCGACTGAGCGATCGGCTTCTGCGCCACAGATTGTGGGTTCGATCACCGCAGGGAAGAACATTTTGTCTAAATATAGATATTTTTTGTAGTTCATAACAACAAGTATTTGCTCGCAATGGGAGGATATTTCAACGCCCACATACTAAATTCTTCTTTTCAATAGCCTTATAAGAAGCATTCTGGAATACTGCAGTGCAGTATGGAGACCTCACTACGCAACTCACTCACTGCGAATAGAACGAGTCCAAAAAAAGGTTTATCCGACACCTAGGGTACTCAAAGGTAAGGTAATTTAAATATCTCTCCTACCTCTGGAAGAAACTAAGCTAAGTAGTCAACATAAGTAGAAACAAACATATAAAAATAATGTTAGGTGCACAACAGTTTCGGATGTCGTGCCTTAGACTTGGTTTGAACTTTTGTTTTCGCCACCGACTTCCGAAACTGTTATTTTATACATAACATACATACATACATACACTCACGCCTTTCTCCCACACGGGTAGGCAGAAACTATACACTGCCACTTGCTACGATTCTTGCATACTTCTGTTATTTTATGTTTGAATTATGTTTATGTTTTTGAAGGCGGTTGTACTTTTTGTTAAAAGTTATTTTCTTTCAAAATAGTAGCGAGTAAAATTGTACGCCGTTATCATTTACATGTTATTGTCATTTTGTTCTACATTTTGTGATCAGATTTTGACCAAATTTTTATGGGACCACCTCTGAAATATGACCTATCGATCAAAAAAGAATCATTAAAATCCGTTGAAGTTATTCGTCCATTTGTCGCGCACATACTTTATGCAAATTTAAGACTTATATGGTTTTTTCATGGATGCCATTGTTAGAACTGGACCACATGGGAAGTACCAGCATTCAAATAAAAAAAGAATCATCAAAATCGGTTCACCCAGTCGAAAGTTATAAGGTAACAAACACAAAAAAAAATATACAATCGAATTGAGAACCTCCTCCTTTTTGTTGAAGTCGGTTGAAAAATAATTAAATTGTGATAAGTAAATGGGGGAAGCCTACGTTCAGCAGTGGACGGCAATAGGCTGATTTGATTGATTGATTGATTGAAGTAAATTATAGATACTTAACCTTTAACGATCATTAACTTTCTTCGTCTACGTCAAGATAATCTCATAACGTACATAATTATATATTATTAAACCTTAAAATTTTATTCATTGTATTAAATGCGCGTTAAATAAATATAAAGCGTGTTACGTGTTTAATTTCTCCTGCCATTAAAATGTAACACGCTTTTATTTAAATAATTGAGATTGTGATAAAAATAAAAAGATTTAATACATTGTAATTCGCCTTCGCCGGAATGCTTAGATTCTTCCGTTACTTCAAAATGTACTTATCCTCCCTTCTACTCCCTCGTATCTTAAAAATCGCTACAATTTCCTTGGTGACACCCATTCGCGATTCCCATGGCCATCGGATAATCTAAGACTCAAGATGCCAATGCATTCCACAATCTTTTTAGACAAATCCTTCTCGCGTCAGGCTGCTGGCCTATGGAATGCATTACCGGCAAAAATCATGCGTGCTCAATGACTGCCAGTTTTTAAAAAACTTACGAAGGATCCACTACCTGTCACTGTCATTCTACGTGTACGTATTCGTCGTTGTCATCATTACTATTTTGGCTATATGTATTATATGATCCATCCATCCATACGTATTGTATGATTTGCTATATAATTATGATATACTATTTTTATATATAATGGTATTTAAGGCGGATCGTTTCGCTGTGCCCGCGAAATTCAAATTTCGAGTGGTTTTTCTCAGTTTGTATGTCTATAATAAGTTCTGCATTCATGGTAATGGTAATTGCGACATTAACTATACAAAATTCACAATTTTTCTCTAAAACCATTGCTTAAAAATCATTATTGGAGCTAAAAGTAGTGTAAAATGTCAATTTTGACCAATAACACAGATCGCGCCAAGTTTTTGGCTTGATAAGGATTTATTAGTAAAGGTGTTAGTTCTCAGTTGTGAATGTTGTATAGTTGATGTCTCAATTACAACTACCATGAATCTAGAACTTGTTATAGACCTACAAACTGCGAAAAACCACTCGAAATTTGAATTTCGCGGGCAAAGCGAAACGATCCGCCTTAAGTAAATAGATGCACCGTCAACCCCCATTTCTGTTCAATATAATTATCTTGAAAAAACTTATTTTCCTCAAAACTTATCGAGTGGGGTATCAAAATAAAGGGTTTTATTATACAGCTTACAAATATAATACACAACTTATATGTTTAAATATAATTTGGTATGAGAAATGCTTAAATATCCTAACGTAAAAATTTAAATATTAAAAATTAATTTTAAAAATGAAAAAACGATACCTAATTTAAAAATCTAAAAACCCGACTGCCTAAAAAGATGGAAACAAGATGAATAAACTGATGCAGTCAGAGGTCGTTTCAAATTGTACTCCAAAGTCCTTGCCTATATACCTAGTTAGGAATTAAGTATATTAATTAAGACGACGCCTCCGACTGCATGAGATTGGTCATCTTGTTTCCACCTTTTTAGGCAGTCGGGTTTTTAAATTTTTAAATTAGGTAAAGATTTTTCATTTTTTATATTAATTTTTAAAATATACATTTGTACGTTAGGATATTTAAGCATTTCTCATACCAAATTATATTTACACAAATAAAATTAACAAATAAAATTTTTGATTTTTTTAATTATTACAGAATGTTTTTATTTAAATGTATCTTTCAAGTTTAGTAAATTCATATCAGAGAATAAAATACAGTGAAACTATTCTCTACTAGCTTTTGCCAGCGACTTCGTCCGCGTGGAATAGTTACTTTGTTCCCTAGTTCTTCGCCCGTGGTTTCACCTGCGTTGCCGCGTTCCTAAGGGTTGTAGCGTGATGATATATACATTGATAGCTTGAAACCTTTCCCATGAATCACTCATTTTCCCAACATTTCCCTTCACTGCTCTGCTCCTATTGATCGTAGCGTGATGAAAAGTATACTATAACCTGTGGTTTGGGCTGTGCGTTGATAGATCACTATGTCAGACAGTCAGTCACCTAACGTAAGAGTAGACAAATATAATCAGAAAGCTCCGAACTGCTAAGCTATCGGGAGTTACACGTGTTATTGTGAGTCAACCATAAAAGATAGACATTTGCTGTCGTGGAATATTTTTTATATAATTTTAAGGAGAACATTTCCGTCATACATGATTTCTGTGTAGCTTTAACCATTAAGGCTGCACACGCGACGGAAGCTTAAAAAATGGAGTAAGTTCTCCTGTTTTCTCAACATTTCCCTTCACTGCTCTGCTCCTATTGATCGTAGCGTGATGAAAAGTATACTATAACCTGCCCAGGAGTATGAAGAACAATTGTACCAAGTTTCGTTGAAATCCGTCAAGTGGTTTTTGTTTCTATAAAGAACAGACAGACAGACAGACAGACAGACAAAAATTTTACTGATTGCATTTTTGGCATCAGTATCGATCACTAATCACCCGCTGATAGTTATTTTGGAAATATATTTCATGTACAGAATTGACCTCTCTACAGATTTATTATAAGTATAGATAGATGGCAGCGATCACTTGTACCTACTCATCATCATCATCATCATCATCAGCCTATGTTGTTGCCTTGTACCTACTGAATTATTCAAATTAGTAGTAATCCATCTAGCTGTGAGTGCACGTTACCTGAGCTGCAGCACGCACTGCACTAATAATTATGTCGGTACTAACAACAAATCAGATGGTGTACGATGTGCACGAGTACAATCTGCCTGCTGTGCAGGTAGCCGACGCGCCTAGGGGGATTCTTGTAATGCTGGCTTTGTTAGCAAACATAAACCCCTGGCACCTGGCCAGGTACCTACACCGTAGACCTCGCATAAATGTCCTTTGTCATTTCAAACAATCATTTCAACTAACTACTCCAAAACAAATTAGTTTGGGATTATTCACAGAATGCAATATAATAGAAAGTCAAGCTTTGTTGGGACAATTGTTCACAGTCGCAGTGTAATTAAAACGAATACTTCCTCAAAATGTTATTTAGGTATGTGGTTGTGGGCAGTTCCGTCGCGTCGGTTGTGCCCATTTTGGTGCAGGACAGGTACAGAGCGTCTCGCCACGTGCTAATTATCGTGCGGAACAACACTACTCACAACAAAACAAGACGCGTACACCTACATTTAGCGTTTCGTATGTTCGTGAAAGTACATCATAATGTACATAACTAAATGATTGAGTTTCGTTGTTTTTCGAGTAAGATCAGGCAGCAGCCCATTTGTTATCTGTTGTTTGTGTTGTGTACGCGATAACTGATCACGACTAGTACACAGCCGCTAGTCGTCTTCTCAGAACTGAGTCCGCGTCCTCGTTACCTACTAATTACTCACTAATCATGGCACACTCATTATTATTGAAAACAAGTACGGAATAGAATCCAATCGGAAATTAGTTAACACGAAATATTACAATTACCTACAATTGGAGATAATTTTATTTAAATAATTACAATTACTCAAAATTACAAACTACACGGTAGTGCAGTGAGCTCGTCAATGAAGCATCCCTAGTTACCAACAAAACACGTCGCTCACAAAAATGCTGCACGCACACGACGCAGTACTTCAATATAATTTATTATATAGGTATACACTATATCATTGTAATATGATTATTGTATTCTGCCATAATTAAAGATACTCGTAAGCTATCTCAACTGAAACTTGTTTCAAAAATTGCATTAGGTAGATAACATAGGTACATCGGTCCTACGCTCGCAGTCGTGTCGCGCTGCGCTCCTACCACATTATTTTTGATTTGTGTTTGTACAATAATGTGAATGACTGTTGTCGCGTATGAGGTGTCTGATGTGAAAAAAAAATAATAAGCACAGTTACCTCAAGCGATCAATACAATTTATTTAAAAATTTGGGTCATGGGTGTAAAAGGCCCGTCATTTATCTCGTGTCTGTGAAGGTAGGCGCGTAGTACTCTCCTGACTTCGACGCGTGGCGATGACACGGAGGCCGAGGAGGTGGTGCTAGCAGGGTGAGCAGTAATAACTGTCGTAACGTGCAGTGGTGGTGTTGTGCCTGCCGAGTAACGCCGGTACCCAGCGGTAGATTGACCGGCTTGGTAACCGGGACTTTGGACCCTGGAATTGACGTCCAATAAAAAAATAAATGATAGTCCTCTGCTTGACCTCTCCTGACTGTGAACGGCGGCAGCGTTAGCGTGAAGCAGAAGTACCATTGCGCTTAAGGCGAGTGTGTGCAAAGGTCACAGTCAGAATCGGAGTTTACATATTAAACTATAATTTAATTATTCAGTGTGAAGCACTACGGTTATAATTATTTACGCTGAAATAATAGTATAGGCACGTAGCAAGCATAGCTAAATGGGAAGGAAACAATTATTAAACAATGAGCATGATATGGCAAAAATTTGTGAGTCAGTCAATGGCCACACCCAGCATGACTTAGCTAAAATAAAAGAAATTATCAACACTTACCCAATACGGGGTTAACACTGATTTTAATATAAATGAGTAATATTTAAAATATTGCGTCCGAACTCCGCATACAACTTTTGAGACGACACGTAAGAGGACACGCGCTGAGTACTAGAAGTGCTACTAAGGAGTGCGTGAACGTGCGCCTCAGCTGAGAACAATGTCGGACTGGCGTTCAGGGCCAGCTCCCGGTACCGAACCCGAGTGCTGCGCCCGCGCACCAACATTCATTCGAGTGAGGAACGTTTACCCACCGTTAGGCGAGTGAGACAAGGCACCGCACTGGTACAGTAAGCTAGGCGGACGAGTTTGAGCCATATAACAATGAAGTGACGTATTATTATTGTTTGCCTATTAGCCATGTAGTCTACGTTACTAGTTTAAAGTTATTATTTTTTTTAAGTTTCAGGTTAAGTAATATAGGTTAAGGATTGTAATTAATGTATTATATTATTTTAAGTTATTATTTAAATCAATGGAACGTTGATTAATAAGTAAACAACGTTACAATACCCCCGCGCACATTCAAGGATTTTACTATTTCTCAAAATTGTAAAATCCGCATTAGAACTAAATGTGAAGCTATCTGTTTATCCTTACAAAATCATCATTCATACATCTCGCTAACATAAAACAAGCAGCAGTTACTGTGTTATCAAAACTAAAGTAACTGACGCATAATTACATGAGATATAGGTATCCAGTTTACTGTTAACTTAATACCTTACAAATAGACGTTCCAGTTAAGGGTGGAAATCAAGCGAGAGAGATTAGAATTTAATAGTAAAAAAAAATTGTGCTCAACGAAGTTTAATAAATTGACGATATGTAAAATTATAATTTTATTTATTTAATATACATATATTTCGACCTACTAATTTCAAATCTTTAATGTGCCAAGAACCTAGATTTTTGCCAGACATGTCTTCAAGCACATAAACTAAAGGAGACTTTTTCTCTATAACCTTGGCTTTAATAAATTTTGGAGCTAACTTTTTACTAAACCGGTTTCCCTTATCACTTAAAAAGTAAGCGCGTTTCATGACAACGTCTCCAACGTCAAATTCTGCAAACTTACGACGCAAATTATAGTGTGAAGTATTCTTCACATGAGCTTGCCATAACTTTGCTTGTACTTTGTCGAAGATATTGGACATACAACCTAGGTTTTCTGCATATACGTCTCGTGGCAAGAACATAAGTTCATCACCGAGGTCGTTGTCAACGTAATGGGAACCGCACGTAACAAGTTCACGGCCAAAAACCAAGAATGAAGGCGTAAAACCGGTGGCCTCATTTACAGAGTTATTAATCGCAAACTGCACTTTAGGAATGAACAAATCCCATGATCTATGATCATCATCGACATAGGTAGAAATACATGTAATTATGGTTCTGTTATATCTTTCTACTAAATTTACCTGAGGGGTATATTTTGGTGTATAATAGACATTTGGTATATTATATTTCTTAAAGAGTGCTTCGGCTACCTTGCCAGTAAACTGAGTACCATTATCCATTAATACAGTTTGAGGAATGCCGTGGATTAAGAATACTGAATCCTCTAAAATTTTAGTTATAATATCTGAAGTGGCCTTTTTAATCGGAAAAATTAAGCAAAATTTTGAAAAACAGCAAGTTATAACCAGAATATAATTGTTCTGCTTCTTCGAAGTTGGAAGAGGTCCCATAAGATCAATTGAGATCATCTGAAATGGTCGTGAACAATGTTTCGGCCGACCCATTTCTCCTAACATTTGGTGATTTTGGGACTTATATGCTAAACATTTATCACAAGTACCAATGAAATTAATGACATCCTGGTACATACCAGGCCAATAATACCGTAAAGCGAGTCGTCGATACGTTTTAAAAATGCCCATATGGCCAGCCGTAGGCTCGGAATGATTTTCATTAATGATTTTCTCATGGAATTCAGTAGGAACAACCTCCTTCCATGAGAATTCAGACGTGAGATCATTTTTGTTCTTTGATAATCTAAATAATATATTGTCCTTAATAATAAAATTTGGAAATTTAGAGGGGTCATTTAAGCAACCATTGTAAATCTTTTTGTACCAACAGTCTCTAGTATCCAAAAAAGAGTTGGAAGTACTGATGGCACTAACTGAAACGATTCTGGACAGGGCATCAGGAATAACGTTATCCACGCCGCGCCTATGTTTGATGACAAAATTGAAGGCTGACAAACGTACACCCCAACGAGCTAACCGACCAGTGGGGTTACTTAAAGACAAGAACCACTTAAGAGCGCTATGATCAGTGTAGACTGTGAATTGCTGACCATTTTCAACATAACAACGCCAATGTTCAAGGGCGGTAATGACGGCTAGGGTTTCGCGTTCGGTTATGCTGTAGTTCCTTTCAGCTGCGGTCAGTGACTTACTCATGTATGCAATTGGGTGTTCTTTGCCATCTATCGTCTGAGTAAGCATTGCACCAACACCATAACTACTAGCATCCGTGTGCACTTCAAACGCTTTCGTGTAGTCCGGACACGATAGAACTGGTGCAGAAATCAGACACTCCTTTAGTTTCTGGAACGCTGAATCAGCTTCAAGGGTCCACTTAAAAGAAGGACTGCCTTTCTTGGAGGACGTTAACTTATTTAAGGGCCCTGCTATGGTACTAAAGTTTGGGACAAAGCGCCTGTACCACGTCGCAGTTCCTAAGAAACGTTTGAGGTCCTTGCGACAATTAGGTGTTGGATAATTAAGAATGACCTCAACCTTGGCTGGATCTGTACGTAAGCCCGAGCTATCAACAACGTACCCCAGGTATTTAAGCTGCGAGCTGAAAAATTTGCACTTGTCAAGGTTTATGGTCAAGTTTGCCTGTTTTAACTTGTTTAGAACACGTAGAAGTAATGTCACGTGATTATTGAAATCTTCCGAAATTATGATGACGTCATCCAAATAAGCAAAAACCTTGAGGTCAAATTCTGAAAACAGCAGGTCAACCAGTCGTTGTTGAGTTGCTGGTGCGTTCGTAAGGCCAAACGCAGTTCGTTTGAAACGAAATGTGCCCCTGCCAGGAACGTAAAAAGCGGTCTTATCACGGTCCTCCGGAACGATCGGAATCTGCCAGAACGCCTTGGATAAATCGATGCTAGATAAGTAGCGCGCGTCTCGCAAATTATCAAGGATCTCGGAGATGTAAGGGAGATTGTATGCATCTCGTTTGGTGACGGAGTTCAGCTTACGACTATCAAGGCAAAACCGAGGCTGGCCGTTCTTCTTGTTCACGATTAGAACGGGAGATGACCACGCGCTTTCGCAAGGCTCGATCACGTCGAGTGAAAGCATCTCGTCAATTTGTTCAACCAAGATACGCTGTTTCTCCGGCGACAAACGGTAATACCTCTGACGAATCGGTTCCGAGTCACCTGTGTCGATGCGATGTGAGATAAGACTTGTGACACCTAGGCCCTTGCGCTGAAAAGAAATGTCCTCGAACTGTTTTATAACATTATCAGCTAGTTGTTTTTGTGACTCCACAAGGTTAGTATAGCCTTGTATGAAGGTTTTATGAGAAGAGGAAGTGTCTAAAGAGCAATTGTTTGTTTTAGCCATGGTAATGCTATCAATATACTTTGGGCATAATTTAAACTTTCGCCAGAAATCTATCCCTAAAATAAGATTTCTTTTGATATCAGGGATAGCAAAAGCTTTTAAAATGTGGAACTGGTTTTCAAATTTAATTGGAACATTAATATAACCTAAGCTTCTTAAATTTTGTCCTCCCGCTGCTGTTACTGTAATACAGTCTGCTTTAACAAGAGGCAAACCATAACTTTCTAGAACTGTATGAGCATCATTGCCCAAGATTGTGACCGCAGAGCCGGAATCTAAAAGGCCCGAAACGGTTAAATCATTGATCTGAACAGAAACAAAGGGTCTATCATCGAGATCACTTTTATCACCGAGAACTGTGTGGATGTTATACGTTTTAAAAAATAAAGATATTGTTTGAAGCCAAGCTTTCCAATCTTCGCTATCAAATTTATTATGCACACAATTCTCGGAAACTAGTTTTTTGTTGGATTGGTATGTTTATTTTTACTGCAGTTTGGGCAGTCAGGTGTTTTAACGCCCGGACGACCACAAGTAAAACATACTACTTCATCCTTACTAGCAGTACATTGCCTAAGATTGTGTGTATTATTACGACAGCGAGGGCAGTAACGTTTTTTAGAAATTAAATCAGAAGGTTCGACGACATTAATATAATTTGGAACTATATTATTATTATTAGCTTTATTATAATTATTATTTTGTTTAGGACTAAAGTTTTTATTAAAAGTGTTATTATTATTGTATTTAAATTTTGAATAATTTTTGCTATTTGCATGTCCAGAATATGCAAACTCAGGTGCTAGGGTATCGGACGACGGTTTAGGAGGTTCCCTAAATTGAGAAAATCTAGATTGAATGTCCTCATAATTTCTACATAAAGTTCGCAATTCATTGATACTTTTGACTTCAGGAGCAGAAGAAAGTGTGTTAGCGTAGATAGGACGTATGTTATGGAGAATGATTTCCAGTTTATCTTCCTCTGATATTTTTTTCGTTAGGCGCGAAAAAAGTCCAGACATAACGGAAAGGTAAATAATAATGTTCTCCGTTTCTCCCTGTGTTCGAGACCTAATTTCAGAAAGCAGTCTGTAGTCATAATCAGACTGGTCGAAATCACGTCTTAATGACACTGTAAGATCGCTCCAACTCGAAACTGTATCCTTAATGCTTCTGTACCAATGCAAAGCATCGCCGGTAAAAATTTCCGTGGCATTTGTCAATATTTTATTAAAAGAAATGTTTTTTGCTTGACAAAACTCCTCGCAACGTTGAATGAAGGCTCGTACGCAAGATTTGCCATCATATTTTAATTTTGAAAATTTGTTAACACCGCCTTCACAAGTGACGGTAACATTAACAGGCGTCAAAAGATTAGAAGGTGAGCAGTCGCCAGCACTCGTGGCTAGGGGATCTACGGCTGTTTCATTAAGTGAATTAAGCTTAAGTGTAGTTTTCTTGTAAAAGTTAACACATTGATCGTAATTTTCCTTTAACGTAGAATCACATGCAATGCGGTTAAGCCGGTGATATAAATGATTCAATAAATTTTGAGTTCGTAGCAATGTGTTTTTGTCTAAAGATGTAGATTCTAAAGTGATGTTAACCTTTTCAAGAACATCTGCTACACCATTTAGATCATCAGCTGGTTCGAAAGGGCTAGTGAGAATGTCTTCCGAAGGAAACAATGGTCCACACTTAGCTATTTGCTTGCGCAACTCTTGCACTGTGGCTGCTGGTGATTCACCCCTAATAGCAACCTCGTACTCTAGCTCAGTCTTTTGAAGCGACATAAATTTTACTGGGTAAGCCATCCTAAATTTATTTACCTACAAAGGAAATTAAATGATCCAAACTTGGGTAAGTGTTGATAAATTTCCAAAAATATGAAATAAATAAAGATATGAAGAAGAAATACTCCGTCTGTTACAATATGTAATTAAATTTTTATAACGCCTTGGTTGTTTTTTTTTTTTACTAAGAAGAATAAAATTAAAAAAATAGGCACACATAAACAAAATATGCAACCAAAAAAATAAAATAAAGCACAAAAATAATTGTAACTAATGTGTATGCAAGTTCACAACAAAATTCGAAACAGGATTTTTTTTTAAAATGATTATTATTATTTATTTATTTATTTATTACACTAACAAAAAAAATCCCATAAAATATTTTAGTTTAAAAAAAAAAATTTTTTTTTTTTTAACTTCCTCTAAATAACGTTATGTTGCTGACTGTACTATATAAACCATCAACATAAGTAAAAGAATTTAAATAAAAAAAAAAACAAAAAAACAATGATGGTAATATTTGTAAGTGTTCGTCTGTACTTTTAGTGGTAACCTTTTCAATATTACGAGTGTACTTACAAAAACTTTGAAATCCCACCAAATTATTTTTATCGCCTTGCGTACACCTTAGTTACTATGCAACCAAAATAAAATAAAAAAAACGTTTCACAAAAATAAAAAGAACAAAGCACACAAAACACCAAACACAAAAAAAAAAATCTACCTCCACAGAAACAGAAAATAAAAAAAAATGACCATAAAACCACGAAATGGGCGCCAGTGTCGCGTATGAGGTGTCTGATGTGAAAAAAAAATAATAAGCACAGTTACCTCAAGCGATCAATACAATTTATTTAAAAATTTGGGTCATGGGTGTAAAAGGCCCGTCATTTATCTCGTGTCTGTGAAGGTAGGCGCGTAGTACTCTCCTGACTTCGACGCGTGGCGATGACACGGAGGCCGAGGAGGTGGTGCTAGCAGGGTGAGCAGTAATAACTGTCGTAACGTGCAGTGGTGGTGTTGTGCCTGCCGAGTAACGCCGGTACCCAGCGGTAGATTGACCGGCTTGGTAACCGGGACTTTGGACCCTGGAATTGACGTCCAATAAAAAAATAAATGATAGTCCTCTGCTTGACCTCTCCTGACTGTGAACGGCGGCAGCGTTAGCGTGAAGCAGAAGTACCATTGCGCTTAAGGCGAGTGTGTGCAAAGGTCACAGTCAGAATCGGAGTTTACATATTAAACTATAATTTAATTATTCAGTGTGAAGCACTACGGTTATAATTATTTACGCTGAAATAATAGTATAGGCACGTAGCAAGCATAGCTAAATGGGAAGGAAACAATTATTAAACAATGAGCATGATATGGCAAAAATTTGTGAGTCAGTCAATGGCCACACCCAGCATGACTTAGCTAAAATAAAAGAAATTATCAACACTTACCCAATACGGGGTTAACACTGATTTTAATATAAATGAGTAATATTTAAAATATTGCGTCCGAACTCCGCATACAACTTTTGAGACGACACGTAAGAGGACACGCGCTGAGTACTAGAAGTGCTACTAAGGAGTGCGTGAACGTGCGCCTCAGCTGAGAACAATGTCGGACTGGCGTTCAGGGCCAGCTCCCGGTACCGAACCCGAGTGCTGCGCCCGCGCACCAACATTCATTCGAGTGAGGAACGTTTACCCACCGTTAGGCGAGTGAGACAAGGCACCGCACTGGTACAGTAAGCTAGGCGGACGAGTTTGAGCCATATAACAATGAAGTGACGTATTATTATTGTTTGCCTATTAGCCATGTAGTCTACGTTACTAGTTTAAAGTTATTATTTTTTTTAAGTTTCAGGTTAAGTAATATAGGTTAAGGATTGTAATTAATGTATTATATTATTTTAAGTTATTATTTAAATCAATGGAACGTTGATTAATAAGTAAACAACGTTACACTGTAATGTAATCTTGGTTTGGCCAACTATGAACAAAATATCACAACTTTGATAAAATTTTGAAATAGGTAGAGCAAACGTCAATGGCAGGCAACGTGCAATGTCCCGGTGCTGTTCCGTATGCGCCCGCCACCGAGCCCGCCCCCGCACCCGCACCCGCACCCGCTCCCGCGCCCGCTCCCGCTCCTGCGCCCGCTCCCGCTCACGGTGGACGGTGGACGTGCGATAGCGCTCCCTGCGAGTCATCAGTTATCGCTCTGTTGTGATGCCTACACTGCCTCACTGCGAAACACGATTTTAAGATCTACCTAGTAGGAGTAGTAGGTACACACTTGTATTATCTTGAAGTATTTACACAAATCAGGCAAATCGTATCGAGTATTCGTATATACGCCGGTTTCGAACACCTCGTATCACTACCGTGTTACCAAAAGCCGCATTCACACGTAACCATATCGTATCAGCATAGGTAAGTACTGTATTGCGAACCAAAATGTTTTTATATTGACATCCAAAACTGTCAAGACAGCGTAGCGACGGCGGCGTCTACTACCGACACTACAAAAACGAATAAGAGATTGTGTAGGACAAGAGACATGAACAAGAGATGCCCGAGTCCTAGGGTTCAAGTTCGAATCCAACGCACAAACCTCTGACTTAACGCAATCATAAAACAATTTTTTCGACGGTGTGTAAAGTGAACCGAGCCGCATTAGGCCAGCGTGGCGGACTATTGCCTCACCCCTCATAATAATATCGTGAGAGGAGACTCGTGACCGATACTGCGACATTAAATGGGTTGATGATATGGATAGGTAACTGTCATTAATGAGTTTTGAACGTAGAGGAAGTGAAAGTGATGTGCCAAGGTCGTAGCTTGCAGAAATCCTTACTACCTGCCTACCTAATAGAATGGCAAACAGGCGCGATAATATCTAATGTACATCAAAGAACGTTCATACAATACATAGGTACTAAGTATGAATTAGTTTTGATCAATTTGTTTTGCATAAATAAAAAACTAAAAACCCTTTCCGATCCGAAAGGGGCATATACACAGGTATCCCAATCACATTACCAAATAAAATAAGAAACATTAAATTAATATTCATGATAGTAAAAATATTAAAAAATATACCATCTTCATGTCTACTCGTAGTAGGTATATTTGGCACCCAGTGACGAAATCACTGCCAGCGTAACCGTAAACCGTAAATGTATGGGAGTTTAAGTTCCCACGTTCTGTATATTTGGGGTACTTACGTATTTTTTTTTACGCGTAATGTGAAAACGATTATATAACCAGAACTAGATAAAAGTATTGAGGTACTTAACAATACCTTCACGGCTCGGACAAGGTTATCATATCACATTGTATACTGTGTTTTGTTAGTTACTGTGCATTGTATAGTATGTTCCGGCTCCGGACAAGTAACTATAAAGGATGCCACGCACGTGTTTCCTAGTCATTAACGTGCACCCGGATATATTATATTGCACGCCGCCGACACGCCGGTGATGTTATAGTTATATTTACATATACTAAAAATATGCATCCTTGTTAAAACTAACCCCTGACTTACGTAACGTCGGGTGGTATCTATAGGTGAAACACTATTGTAAAATTTGATATTTAAAAGGCTAATTGGTTTATGGATGTGGGTATTTCGGGATCCGGTAAGAAATAACCGGTAAAGAAAACGGCTGCCTTTGACCTTATCCTACCCAACTGCAACAGCCCGAAGCGGATGTAGAGATGCGGCCCCGGATTCACCATCGCGGGATTTGAGAGCACCATCCAGAGTGGGGTCCTCCTATTATTATTCCATTAGACACTTCCACCACCGAGCATGCAGCTCTGGCGGCCCCCCTCTAACCGACCAGTTAAAGCAAGACAGAGTTCAGAGTCCTGCAGGCGCTCACTAAGCTGGAGACGAGGCCCTGACTGACTTTCTGCTCACCATTAACTCGCCACAAGCTGCCTTGCGGTTTGTGCGCTTTCCTTTAGGCCTTATAACATAATTACATATTATGTGAGTAAGTATTTGTATTTTTACTTTCATAAGTGTGTAGAAAGCGAGTGTAATCTACTCTGCAATTTTATATTAGATTCGTGATGAGGTAAAACTTGTCCCGGATCAGATTTATAATTACTATGAAATGAGCTCACACGCCACGTGTGCCTGTCCGCTAGTGCTAGCATCCTTGCTACATATTGTATGTTGGTATGAGAAACCCTATAGATTAGGCGGAAAGACACCCGGCGACTCGAGCGTGTTTCGCTCACTAAGCTCGTCGTACCTACAGCTACTAGCGCCGCTGGCCCGCACGACGTGTTCCGCGACACACTGCGACATTGTGTACCCTTCACACACAACTCACACAGGACGCAGAGAAGCGACCGCGTGCCACCACGCGCGACCTTCACGCACCGGTTTTGGATAGCCGTGGCATGCGATCAGGGCTGTCAACATTACAACAACGATTATATCTACTGGGTACCTGGAAGTAAATGTATATTCCCACGTATTATACAGCTATTACCGGCCCTACCGTTTGAGTTTGGTGGAATATAATTCCTACCAACCCCGTGGTAAAATAGAAGAGATCGCGAAGTCTCTTCTCCCTTTAAAAATGGCCTGTGACATTTAAAATTTGTGTCATGATAATATTGCCTGCGCACTCAGCCCTGCGCGAACTCATAGTCTAGGTGCATAAATAGAGAACAATGGCCAATTTGTTGCCTAAAGTGATGAGGTGCGGCACAGGCACCGCGCCCACGTCCCACGGTGTCAGGCAGGTCCCGCACAGTCGCCACTCGGCCGGGCCCGGCAGCAGAGCGCCACTCGCCATACGCCCGCGCAAGCACTACTCAGTATGTACGAGTACTAACTGTTACTTACTGAACCCCGCCGCCTGCATCAGCGCCACGCCGCGCCCGCGTGCCGCGCCGACCTCTGCGGGATTGTGGACGTGTTTACACTCCGTACTGATTGTTAATTAGTGTTTGCATCGTTAGACTATTGACTAATTAGCAGATACGGGTGCAACGTGCATGTGCTCCGGCGGGTGATCACGCGCAGCTCGCGGCCGCGGCGTTACATCACTGGCGACCTCGCCGCCCCCGCGCCCCGCGCGACCCGTCGTCGCCCCCCGCGACACTGCACCCCTCGCGGCCTCGCGTCCCTAGCCACCTTACATCCTGTCGCCATGCGTCCCGACCAAGCTTAAGACATGCCGAGGGCGACGCCCATCGGGAATAGTGTTTACGTATGTTGACTTCAATTCGTTGGACCCTAGTACATATTGCTAATGCAAAGCACAACAAGTAGGTAGGTGTACGAGTATCTAAGCACGCATTTCAAATGAATCGACTTTTTCTCTTTTAGGATTCGGGAACGTAACATACATAGGTACCCACATACGACAGAACACAGATAAGCTACGTTCTTTGATGTTCATATGAGCATGGCGGTGGTAGTGCTGCAGCTAACTAGTCAGCTGTCAGCCAGACCGTTTTCTAGACTTTTGCACCACGTGTTTCTTAGCCGTGTGTCTATCAGCAAAACATTCTTCGTTTCTCTCCTAGTTTGGAACCGATAGTACTTGTAATTTATATATAGGTACATGTATGTAGAGGTGCTCAGAATCACACGCTTTTCCATTTAAAATGAATTGTGTGTGAGGCAGGCGAAGGCCGCTAGGATCACTTGGTGCAGTTCAGCGGCTCACTATTCACTCGCGGCTCAGAGTCACTGCACGACCGCCATCCAAATATCTACGCAAATCCATATAATATTAGTTACGTGAAGTGACCAAACTCCGTTAGTAACGTTTGTAATCTACGCAGGCACATTATCTATAATGTAGGTATATCCACAGTTCAATGAGGCGGATGTGATATTTTGATATTATTTTATTCTACTCTTTCCATCTCTCTTTATCTATTTATATATTGAATTAATTGTATAATTATAGGGTATACTTATTATTAACTAGCTTCTGCCCGTAACTTGGACTGCGCGGACTTCAGAATTGGACCCGACGTGGATAAAAAGATTTCCAGACTATAATCTATCTCTGTACCAAATTTCATCCAGATCCATTCAACCGTTATGACGTGATTGAGTAACAAACATCCATACATACAAACTTTCACATTTATAATAATTAGCAGGATTCCGGCCTATTTGAATGAGGATACCTGGGCAAGTTGATCTCAAGGTTAACGTAGTTGTTTCTGTGTTCGTGGTCACAATTAATCAGAGAGACTATCAAGTGATACGCGTAGGTGGCGCGTCGCGGACGCAGGTCGCGGGCGCAGGTCGCCGGTGGCCGGTGGCCGGTGGCCCGCCGCACAATCTGCGCGGGTCGAGGCCGCGCTATCGCGGGTCGCGCTCGCTCATCGCAATGCGAAACTAACACCATCTATTTATCTGTTTATATTTATTATCTTTTCATAATTCTACCTGAAGATTTTGACATAGTATGGCGTCCGCAGTTTAACTGTTGTTTTTCAACGGCGGCCTCTAGTATGTATGACCAAATCACATTACTTATAATATTAACAAAAAAAATACTACACATTTTGTTTCTTCGGTCATCGATTCTAAGGAAACCGTCGTTCGTCTGTCTGTATATTTGTCGGTTTATCACGTAAACTCTAGTGCATATTTAGTTTAGCCACGGCCGTGCCACGCCGCGCCGCCCGCTCACGAGCCGAGTTATACTAGGTAAATCCTTCTGGTTGGGTCGCTGGTGACGAGTGGAAACGTTACCAATAGTAAAGGATGATTGCTATAAAAGGTGGTCAGAGTATTTGAGTAACGGCATCTGGTATAGAGGAAGATGCAGCCGAATCTTCCTCTTTCCCCTTTGTTGCAAATGTCAAATATGTCGAAATGAAATTGTAATAACCTGAAGACTTGGTTATGGACACATTCTTTTCAATCAATTTGTACATAATTATGATAGGTGAAGTCGATTCGCTGAACTGTGCAGTGTAGCGTGATAGAAGACATCTGTCACCATCTATCTATCATCTATAGGTTATGGAATGTGTGCGCAATGATGCGCTTAGGCAAGAGTTAATTACAATTATCGACAACTTAAATAATAATTTAGTTGACAAGAACCAACATTGTAAGAGAAAGCATAAACTACAACATTATTTTGGCTTGCCGCTCTTTCGAAACAAACTAAACTATTAATTAAGTTGTGCGATGTAGCTTCTGAACGTAGAATGTAAGTTTCTGTGTAAGTAGTTGTTATTATATAATGAGTGTGGCATATTCTATTAGAATAAACCACTATTAGATTAGTATACTAGACAATAAAATAGAAATATTAATGGAATTGGTTTGTATACAACAGTCTATGTACTTATAGTGTAGTGTAGGAATCAAACATTTTCTTAAAATTTAAATCTTAAAACGAAAAGAAAACTTAGTTCAGTTCATAACTATTTATTACGCTTCAAAAGCGGCGGCGGTAGCGGCAGCGGCGCCTGACACACACCAAAAGTTTGTTCACACTAGACTCAATGTCGTATCAAGTTAGCATTATGACACGAACATCTTCTAGACTGTTTTTATTGAAATATTATAACTTGTTACTACTCGTACTGTCTAATACTGAGGATACGCTGATCATTATTTAGTGATTTAGATTTTTATATGATTTTGTTTTATAAACCCCACTCGATGCGCTGCACATTGCACACTTGCCCAGGCTGCGAGCTGCGGGCTATCGGGGACGGCACCCGGATGGCCGCGTGTTTGTAAACAGGCCCTAGGAGCAGAGGGCACGGCCACGGCGGCGGCGGGGGGCAACGGGGGGCGACGAGGTGCTGGTGATATCACTCAGGAAAATTTTACCCCGCGGGGTGTAGGTTCGCCTCCTGGCGTCGCCCGCCCCTCGTTATCGCCCCGTTGTTATCTACCGCCGCGCTATATAAGGCCCGGCCACCCGACTCCCGGCACATTCACTGTTGTGTTGCAGGCACATACACTTTGATCCTGATCGTCTCCGTCAATTGGACAGCATCACAATGGCAGCCAAGTTATTCGTAGTAGTCGCGTGCATCGCTTTCGTAAGTAGTAGTTGAGTGCCTCGTGCCGCGTGACGCGTGCCTCGTTCCGCGTGCCTCGCTGGTCGCTAACGTGCAGTGTGTTGTGTTCTCAGAGCCAGGTCGCCAGCGGCATGGTGCGCCGCGATGCGCCCGCCTCCACCCCGCTGCAGGACATTGAGAAGCACGCCGCCGAGTTCCAGAAGACCTTCAGCGAGCAGTTCAACTCGCTGGCCAACTCCAAGAATACGCAGGAGTTCAACAAGGTGCTCAAGGACGGCTCCGACTCCGTACTGCAACAGTTGTCTAAATTCTCCAACAGCCTGCAGAGCGCGGTCAGTTCATAACACTCTTTTCCTATAAATTTATTTGAAAACAAACGCATTAACGTGGCGTCACAAAGCGCTGGTAGGTGTATATAATATAGTAGTACGTTACTTGTTGTGTAATTATACTTAAACGTTTGATGATGTCACTACAGATCGGCGACGCGAACGGCAAGGTCAAGACCGCGCTGGAGCAGGCGCGCCAGAACCTGGAGCGCACCACCGAGGAGCTGCGCAAGGCGCACCCCGACGTGGAGCACCAGGCCACCGAGCTGCGCGACAAGCTGCAGGCCGCCGTGCAGAACACCGTGCAGGTACGTACTGTTCGCCGCTCCGCTACTGATCACTTCACGCATCCGCCTTGTAAATCACTGTACAATTGTGACTTATTTCATTTTCACAGGAGTCCCAAAAGCTGGCTAAAGAAGTCGCTACCAACGTGGATGCCACCAGCCAGAAGCTGGCTCCCAAGATCAAGGAGGCGTACGACGATTTCGTGAAGCAGGCGGAGCAGGTGCAGAAGAAGCTGCACGAAGCCGCCACCAAGCAGTGAGCTCGCCGCCACCGCCGCCTACTACCGACTAGCACGCAATAAACATACTATATACACACCTGACGAGTTTCTCTGGGGTACACCCGCACGCCACCACCTTAAACACCTTCCGATCTATGCAGTTCTTTTCTCAGTCCAGGGCTACCTGCACCGCGACACTGAAAAGTGGTGCCTAGCTTCGGCCGAAGTACCTCGTCGGAGTGGGACCTACATAGATGACTCCTGCACTCCGGTTCCTACCCAATTGTAATATTATCATACACTAGCTGATTCGCTGAACGTGTACGTGTCTTCATAACTTTGTGGGTGTGATTATTGTTCGTTCCCTATCTCCTAATACCTAATGCAACGAGTCGACGCGATTTTTTTATCAATTATATGTTTTTTTTATATATTTTTGCTAACCATGTCGCTGACATGTTCTCAAAAGATTTATACCAATTTATACAATTACTTACAGAGAAAATATAATAATAAAATTTAGGATGATAAATAGTAGTAGTTATGATACTTTGTTACACGTTTGATGGAAAGAAAGAGTTTTTTATTGACACTAACCATAACAAACCTAACGATTATAAAGTTATTTTAGTGAAGGAAAAATTCAATCGCGGGCAGGATTCGAACCTAGGTCTTCTGGTTAGATACACCAGACGCTCTGACCGCTAAGCCACCGCGAGTCCCACCCGCTTGATCGAAATTTGCCTTCACATCCTGAATTTACGTCATAAGGTGACGTTCTCCCGCGATCCTGCCCGCGATTGAATTTTTCCTTCACTAAAATAACATATAAACATATTGGATAGGTCTTTGAAAATAACTTTTAGGTTTATTTAATCATTTTGAATGACCGTTTAAGATCTATAACGATTTAAAGTTGCTTAGCAATCATTCTCACTTATTTTTCTTGTTTCTAAATAAGTACCTACTTATTATGATAAAGTTCTTTTAAATCATAAAGGTAAGTTATTGCGAAAAATATATATAATATCAATGACATTATATAGTTAAATAGAGGTAGACACGTTATCATCCTTCAAATGCGAATATTGTTTCGTGGGCAACGAATTTGTAGTGTCACATATGCGGTTGACCGACCTAAGGCGCAGAAGTGTGTTTGACAGCGCTATTGACAGCAATAAATTTTAATTTTATTTATATGTGCCGTCTTGTGCTGCATTACTACATAAATTATTCTACTAAAGTAAGAAAAGAGCATAGAGTATCTTATCCCAAGTAAGTTAATAAATTATTAGCTTCCGTACAATTTATTTCATTTTTTTCGTTGCAAATAAAATTTAAAGTGAAAGAAAGAGTCAGCGCATGCCTTATTAGTATAAGAGAAAGGGACCCAATACTTTTCATGTCACACGTCACTATATACGGACATACTGGACATATCAAATGCGTCATTTAAGACAACTGCTTAGTGCTATTTCTTTTTATTTTATTTTATTTTATTTTATTCGGAATAACAAACAATTACATAATTTATGTTACAAATAATGAGACTTAAAACTAACAATTATGTAATCAACTGCGTTATTCACAGCATACATGTAAAAAATTATTAAGCGCTGCAAAAAATTTTACAAATAAAATAAGTGTCCAAAACAGTCTGTGAAAATATTTACATATTTTAGGGAAATTAGAGATTAAATGTAACAGTGGTAAGTGTTTGCTTAAGATAAGGATAAGGTGTCTAATTCTTTGATCGCTTTGAGAACAGAACTTCTAAATTTTCCAGGAGTTACAGAGAATAAATCAATATCCAAAAAAATCTTATTATAATTATTTGTAATACGTCGCAATGGTGCTCGTACGCCAGCATTCGTCCGACATGTAGCTACTGCAAAAAGTGGTTGCTTGCGTACTGCACGCGTGTATACTCTTCTGGGAACTAAATAACATACTTTGTTGCAAATGTCTGTACAGTCATAGACGTTATTACAGAAGTCATACAGAAGCATGGTTTCCAGGAATGTTCGCCGGCCGGTAAGGCTTAGGAGGTTATATTTTCTCAGCAAGTCGATGTAAGACATGTAAGAGTGAAAGCACCTGTAATTCATGGACCGTAAAAATTTTTTTTGTACCTTTTCTATGCAATTACTATATTTAATATATAGGGGGTTCCACACCGCAACTGCATACTCCAATTGGGATCTAATTAAGGTTTTGTATAGATAGAAGTATGTCTGGGGGCGTACAAACTCATTGGCTGATCTCATGACAAATCCGTACATACGCCAAGCTTTGTTAACAACCATATTGATATGTGTATCGAGATGGAGTTTATCGTCAATAATTACACCAAGATCACGTACCATACTAACTCTATTTAAAGTAGTATTGATTAAGGAGTACTGGTATTTGTATATGGTTTTGTTTTTAGTTATACTTAAGCAGCAACATTTAGCAACACTAAGTTTGAGTTTATTATTCCTGCAGTATATGGTAAATCTATCCAAGTCGTGTTGAAAAGCAATACAATCCTTAACGTTCCCAATTGGTCTAAAGATCTTTAAGTCGTCTGCATATAAAAGGAATTTTGAATTTAAAAAGCAACTACCTATGTCGTTTATAAATAAAATGAAGAGTAGAGGTCCCAAAATTGATCCCTGAGGAACGCCTGAGGTTACAACTATACTGGCTGATTGATAACCATTAATCACTACACGTTGCGTTCTTTTAGAAACATACGAAGTAAACCACCTAAGCAGGTTCCCACGTATTCCATTAAATGCGATTTTACTCAACAGCAACCTGTGATCGACCTTATCGAAAGCCTTCTGAAAATCAGTGTAAACTGAGTCTATCTGAATGCCAGTATCCATGTTATTAAAGAGATAGTCCGAATATGCTACTAGGTTTGTTATAGTGGATCTTCTTTTAACGAAACCATGTTGTTGTAGAACAATAACATTGTGAAGTAAGGGATATAGCTCACTGTGTATAAGTCTTTCAAAAAGCTTCGACAAGGCCGACAATATTGATATTGGGCGATAGTTTTCGACGTCATCTTTGGGACCAGACTTGTGTACTGGAGTTATATTTGCCTACTTCCAAACTTCAGGAAAGATACCTTCTGATACGGAGCGATTAAAAATAATATATAGTGGAGTGCATATATTTTTTGCAGTGTTTCTAAGAAACACAACAGGAAGTGCATCGGCACCTGGGCCTTTTGAGATGTCCAAAGACTGAATAGCTTTTACTATTTGCTGAACTGTGAATTGAATATTGTCTACAACAGTGCAACTATCAGAATACTTTGTGTCTACACTTATGTCATTACAATTAGTTAAAGTGGAAGGTTCATAAACTGATTCAAAGAAATTAGAGAAAAGATGGCAAATTTCGTTAGGATTGCTGGAAGACTGATTTTTAAAATGCATAGTTGTGGGAATGCCTTTAGATGACTTACGGTTAGAGACATATTTCCAGAAATAATTAACATTAACTTTTATACTCTCCTCGACAGAATTGATATAATTGGTATAACATTTTTTGGACTCGGCTTGGAATCGTAGTCTATAAATTGAAAATTGCTCGTAATCGGATAAATTTTTATATTTTTTCCATTTCATCCAAGCTTTGGATTTGTTCCTGAATATATGTATGAGAGCTGGTGAAAACCAAACTGGGAATTCCGAGGACTTTAACGTTGTTAATGGTACGTGCGTTTTAATTATACAAAATATTGAATTATAGAAAACATTTAACGATTCATCCACAGAGCAATTTTGTAAAGAAGCCTCCCAGTCTATTTCTGATAAATCTTGATTGATTTTATCGTAATCAGCTTTGAAATAATTATATCTTTTTATTACATTTCGCGGCATGCTGTTATTTTTTGCTTGGAAAGGAACCAAAACATAAAATGGTGGATGATGTTGATCTGGAGGCAATAAAGAATTATTAAGTTCATGTACCGTACAATTATTGTTACTGATAAATAAATCGAGTATTTTATCATTCATGTTTATAAGTGTATTGTATTGGGAAGCATTATGGGTCGACAAGAAATTACTTAAAATTGTGCTTATCGGTGAATTGCCTGCGCAAACTTGACCATTAATAAAGTCAGGGCTGTTGATGACCCATTCTATGCTAGGCAAATTATAATCACCGACAAGATAGAAATGCTCAACATTATTGTTTTCAAGGTATGTATCCAGAAATTCGAAATAAGCACCATACACCCATTCTGAGGTTTTAGGTGGTATGTAAACTGCGCTGATAATCTGACATTTACCTTTATGCAGACTAGGTATCTGTAAAATAACAAGTTCAATATTAGCATGTAGAGCTGTAAGATAATTTAATCTAACGGAGTGCAGCGATTTCAAAATTGCCACCAGAACTCCACCCCCTTCCTTTTTGCCAGTGGCCACACGGTCACGGTCACACCTGTGTACAACATAACGGTCATCAATGAGTTCAGTGTCCATGATCTCGGGCACCAACCAAGTTTCCGTAAGCACAATAATGTCGTAACAATCAGCCAATATATTTAAATATAACATATTCAGTTTGGTGCGGACTCCCCTACAATTTTGGTAATAAATTGTAAGAAGTTGCTTATCCATTACTAAGGGAAACTTTACTAATGAATATAATATGGTACAAGAATAGAAATTGAATGACTACGGGGGAGACTTCTTTTCATCTTAGGCTGCCTGTATCTATGCGCGCATATATTAGGAAAGTTTAAAATGTTTAGGATTATAGGTATGGACATGTAGCGCGACTCAATTTTAAATGTCATTTACTATGAACATGGCATAATTAATAATATTATATCATTGCATTATATAGTTAAATAGAGGTAGACACGTTATCATCCTTCAAATACGAATATTGTTTCGTGGGCAATGTGTTATTTGTAGTATCACTTAAACGGTTGACCGACCTAAGGTGCAGAAGTGTGTTTGACAGCGCTATTGACAGCAATAAATTTTAATTTTATGTATATGTGCCGTCTTGTGCTTCGATACTACATAAATTATGTACAAGTAAGACAATAAATTCTTAGCTTCCGTACAATTTATTTAATTTTTTTCGTTGCAATTAAAATTTAAAATGAAAGAAAGAGTCAGCACATGCCTTATTAGTATGAGAGAAAGGGACCCAATACTTTTCATGTCACACGTCACTATATACGCTGTAACGTTGATGACACGTTTCAGAGACGTGGCCGACCGGGTACCACTCAGTGGAGATAAATTACACTCAGAACACAAAATATATAAATTTTATTGATAATAAGGTTGATTTTAATATAAAACTAAGTACGAAGACAAATGCGAGTAGGGTGAGTTAGGCTCAGGGAGGGTTCGGCGAAGGCTTTGAGGCGAGGTCCGACCGGTAGAGGGCGGCACTTAACTCGGGCAGCTGGAGCAGGGCGAAGGAGGCCCGCGCGTCGTCTGCCGATCTATTTATAGCGCCGCGCGGGGTGAGGCTTGAGGTGTGGGGGAAAGGAGTGGCGAGCGCGGACCATGTCACAACGCACATACTGGACATATCAAATGTGTCATATAAGACAACTGCTTAGTGCTATTTATTTTCATCTTAGGCTGCCTGTATCTATGCGCGCGCTCAATAAGAAAGCCTACATGTAGCGCGACTCAATTTTAAATGACATTTACTATAAACATTGCGTATCCAATAGTATTATATCATTGCTTAATATACTCGTACTTAATAAATATAATTATAAAAACACCATAATAAATTAATTGGAAAAAAATCCTAACTAAAAAGTGTAAAATGAGACGAATTTTGACGACACTATTGGCGTAGCGGTTGAGCGATCGGCTTCTGCGCTATGTGGTGTGGGTTCGATCCCCACACGGAGCAAATATTTGTATGATCTACAGGTAGTTGTTCCGGGTCTAGGCGTTTGTGTATGTGAGAATTTGTATTTGTAAATGCACCCACGACACAGGAGAAAATCCTAGTGTAGGGCAACGTTTTTTCAAAACAAAAAAAAATAAAATAAAAAGTTATGTTAGTGAAGGAAAAATTCAATCGCGGGCAGGATTCGAACCTGCGTCTTCTGGTTAGATACACCAGACGCTCTGACTGCTAAGCCACCGCGAGTCCCACCAGCTTCATCGAAATTTGCCTTCATATTCTGAATTTACGTCATAAGGTGACGTTCTCCCGCGATCCTGCCCGCGATTGAATTTTTCCTTCACTAAAATAACTTTATAATCTTAGCATGGAAAATGCAAAAAACAAAAAAAAAAGTTAAAGTGGCATCGTACGATATCGAACTAACTGTAATGTAAAAAACTGTACTGTGTTCTCTGTAAGCCATGTCGGTTGAGAAGCAAGGTAACTTGCTTTTCAATAGATGTCGCCAACGTCACCTTATGACGTAAATTCAGAATGTGAAGGCAAATTTCGATCAATCGGGTGGGACTCCCGGTGGCTTAGCGGTCAGAGGGTCTGGTGTATCTAACCAGAAGACGCAGGTTCGAATCCTGCCCGCGATTGAATTTTTTTTTTTTTTCCTTCACTAAAATTAGGTTAGGTTAGGTTAGGTTTTTTTTTTTTTTTTTTTTTTTTTTTTTTCTTCTACCTCCAACATAATCGGAGCCTATGCCTGTCTACATTACGTTCATACCAGTTCTCGCATTTATTCCTCTCGTAATTTCATTCTTCATACTAGATCTTTCTCTCATTCATCCTCATTTGTATCTTATGGGTGGGATTCCCAACTATCAGCTGTATGCTATCTTTTTATTTATTGAATTTTGATTAGGTGTTCCAAGAGTAAAACAAGGGGGCAGTTTTTTTTTTATTGATTATTCTAGGCTTATTACTATTAGTACAGTTTTTTACTTACTTCTATTTCTTAATACTACTTGGTATCTCTATTATCTATTCTTATTACTACTATTTATCTCTTATTACTACTATTTATTATTACGACTGCTTTACATTTTTATTTTTATATTCCAATTTTCCAATGCTTAATTTTAATATTTTATATAATATTAGTTAAACATTGTTTACTTGTGCGCTTTTGTTTCTGTTTATGACCTTTTGACATATTTTTACGCAAAAATCTAATAATATTTGTCTATTTTTGCCCGCTATTGTCTTCCACATACTTTCAGCATCGAGTTTGGCGTTAAGTACGTGCTCGGCTTCTAATCTCTCTCTATCGAAGACGGGAGGTTAGGTTAGGTTAGGTTAGGTTAGGTTAGGTTAGGTTAGGTTAGGTTAGGTTAGGTTAGGTTAGGTTAGGTTAGGTTAGGTTAGGTTAGGTTAGGTTAGGTTAGGTTAGGTTAGGTTAGGTTAGGTTAGGTTAGGTTAGGTTAGGTTAGGTTAGGTTAGGTTAGGTTAGGTTAGGTTAGGTTAGGTTAGGTTAGGTTAGGTTAGGTTAGGTTAGGTTAGGTTAGGTTAGGTTAGGTTAGGTTAGGTTAGGTTAGGTTAGGTTAGGTTAGGTTAGGTTAGGTTAGGTTAGGTTAGGTTAGGTTAGGTTAGGTTAGGTTAGGTTAGGTTAGGTTAGGTTAGGTTAGGTTAGGTTAGGTTAGGTTAGGTTAGGTTAGGTTAGGTTAGGTTAGGTTAGGTTAGGTTAGGTTAGGTTAGGTTAGGTTAGGTTAGGTTAGGTTAGGTTAGGTTAGGTTAGGTTAGGTTAGGTTAGGTTAGGTTAGGTTAGGTTAGGTTAGGTTAGGTTAGGTTAGGTTAGGTTAGGTTAGGTTAGGTTAGGTTAGGTTAGGTTAGGTTAGGTTAGGTTAGGTTAGGTTAGGTTAGGTTAGGTTAGGTTAGGTTAGGTTAGGTTAGGTTAGGTTAGGTTTTTTTTTTTTTTTTTTTTTTTTTTTTTTTTTTTTTTTTTTTTATTATAAAATACAAACTTGTCCTCTAACGTAGTCAGAGCTCTTATATATAGTTTTTAAATTGTATTCGTTGTTTTATTTATCTAATTTTGCCAAAGTGATGAAAGTTTGTTTTAAATACCAATTTTAAAAAGAAATTTCAATTCCAAAAAAATACATATCTATCCTTAGGGGGTTTTTGGGGTGTTCTAAATATATACTGGTTATATATTTGACACCCCAGTTTTCTCAAGTCTTATTTTTATCTATTACTATTTGAGCTACTTTTGTACTATATTCTAAAAATTTGTCTTTTAACTTTTTGTTACTAATTAGGTTTGGTAAAATTTCTGCATTCATTTCGACGCCCAGCTCCTGTTCCAGGTCATAGCGCTCCCGGGCAAAGATAGGGCACTCCAGCAGTACGTGCGGGACCGTTTCCTCCACGTCTGGATCGCAGGTGCACGATGCGCTCTCCTTACACCTGAAACGTTTCAGGTATGCAGAGAACCCACCGTGCCCCGTTAGTATCTGGGTGGTAATGCTGGAGTGCTCCATCCTCCTTACGACTGCATATGCCTCCACTGCACTTGGGAAAAACAATTTTGTGCCTGAGGCGGTCTCCCCCGCCCTGTATCTCCGATCCCACTCGCCAAGCGTCTCCAATCGGATTTGTCGCCTGACGAATGATATCGGACACAGGTCATAGTCCGGGGTTCGTTTTGACCGCAGAGCAGCTTCCTTGGCTAGTTGGTCGGCTCTTTCGTTCCCCTCTAATCCTACGTGGGCCTTTATCCAGAACAAAGAGACACTTTTGTTCTGGAGCATGCAGCGTCTGATGGTGTCTCTTGTTTCCACTGCTAAGGGATGGGGGGAAGTGACGTTGGTGATCGTCTGAAGAGCCGACATCGAGTCACTGAAGATGCCGAACGCAGTCCCCGAGTGCTTCAGCGCCTCCTTCACAGCTCTTTGTAGAGCAAGGAGTTCTGCCTGATAGACGGTGCAGAAGGGCGGAAGCGTGAGCTTAAGGGCTTTGGTTTCGGAGGCCCTATCCCATAACGATAGCGCTGCTCCAACCTTACCCTCAATCTTGCTTCCGTCCGTGAAGATTCGCACATCAAAATTGTTGTGGTGCTGATATTGTTCCTCGTCTATCAGGCTTTTGAACTCCAGGCTAGTTTGCTCCGCGGGGTGTGGCGCTTCTATCATCGGGGCCATGCGTTCCACTTCCCTGTCTCCTAATACTGGCTGTGGCACACCTCGCTTGGCTCCATAAAGTGAGGCCACTTCCTGGATACGGAGGTCGAGCGGGAGTATCCCAGCCAGCACCAGTGCAGAGTTTAGCGACACTGTGCGGTAGGCCCTACACAATTTTTGAGCAAAGCCCCTCTGGACCACGTTCAGCTGCTTCTGGACTCCAAGCTTTGTCGTGGCTGGTGCCCACGCGCTCGCCGCATACATTATGATGGGTTCGACGGCTGCGGTGTATATAACTCTAATCACCTCCGGGTGCAACCCCCAACTCACACGCGCTGCCCTGGCTAGATGTTTGTATATTTTAATTGCCTTTTTGCATACCTCAGTCACGTGTGTGTTGAAGGTGAGTTTGGCATCTACCGTAAGCCCTAGTATCTTGATTTCTTGGGATAGTCCAATGCCGATCCCCCCCATGCTCAGGCGCGGATTGTCATATTTCAATCTCCGCGTCAGCACCATAGCACAAGTTTTGTGCGGCGCGAATTTTAAACGATTTTTGACTCCCCACGCCCGAACATGTTCGAGTGCGGCATTGGCTCGTCCTTCGATTTCTAGGGCTGTTTCGCCGTCGAAGACCATCACAACATCGTCAGCGAACGCCTGGATATATTCCCCACGACTTTCCTGCTCTTTAAGGAGCGGGTCTAGCAACAAGTTCCATAGGATCGGACCCCCTATCGATCCCTGGACGCATCCTTTGTTGGTGGCTCTTCTGCACTCTTCTCCTCCGTATCTCACCCTGACCACCCTATCACTCAGGTAGCTGCTCATTACTCGCCTCAAATCCACTGGACACTTTTCCTCAGCCAATCGTGCCTTGATAGCCGGCCACCATGCACTGTCAAAAGCTCCCTCGATGTCCAGCGACACCAGAACAACTATCCTTTTTAAAGAAATCTTTGCCCGGATGTGCTGTATTAGAGTGTAGAGGGAGTCTTCTGTGCTCTTTTGGGGCATAAAGCCGTATTGGCGAGTACTTATCCTGGGTAATAGGTAGAATCTGAGGCGAGCAACCAGCATCTTTTCGTACACCTTCCCCAGGACAGGCAGTAGCCCAATCGGCCTGTAAGACTTAGGGACGGTGTACGAGTCCTTGCCGGGCTTCCTGAGCACCACTACTGTCGCCTCTTTCCAGGTCCTCGGAAAATAGTGGTGTGCCAGGCATTTATTTAAGAGTGCCAGGAAGAAAACGGGGTCACAGTTTACTGCGTGAGTGCAGATGTCTGCCGTGAGGCCGTCGGCTCCCGGGGCCTTTTTCGGGTTGAACGACCTTATGGACCGCTCGAGTTCGCTTTGGGTAAACGGTGGTTCATGCTGCTCACCATGACTCCACTCGTTTACCGTTTTTGCCAGTTCTCTGATGTGGCGGTGGTCCACATTGTCTTCTTCCTCTCGGTCCTCGGGGTAGAAGGTCTCGGCCAACAGCCTCACAGAGCCCTCCGCGTCCAGTGTAATGCTCTCCTTTTGAAGAGGCAGGTCCTCCTCCCGTTTGGCAGTTCTCCCCAACACCCGATATATCCCTTCCCAGACACCTTCCCTATCCTGTTTTCCGCAAAACTCCTTCCAGCTAGTTGTTTGCGCTTCTTTTACTGCTAGCTCATATTTTTCCTTTTCTTCTAGGTAAAGGCCAACAACCATCGCTCTCCGGACCGGCGCTGCGTTCCTGATTCTACGCTTCCTGGTGGCGACCAGCCTCTTCATCCTTGCAAGTTCTTCGGACCACCACGGCATGGTAAGTGTTTCCGTGTTCTTTTTAATGGGTATTGTGTGTGTGCATGTGTCTGTGATAGCTTGTGTGTATGAGTTAACTATTTTGTCTATTTGTTCTGTGTTTTGAGCATTTAATAATTCTTCTGTGGTGAGTTGTGTTTCTTGCATAATTTGAGACAGTTTCTCATGAAACTGCCTCCAATTTGCTTTTTTTGTGTTGTAAATTCTGGTAGTTCTGTGTATGTGTATACCTTTTGACTTTGTTAAATTTATTCCAAAAATTATGCCGTTGTGGTCCGAGCTAGTGAGGCCCTCTTCTACGCGCCAGCCGTCCACCAGGTCGAGCACGTCCGCCGAACACGCCGTTACATCGACATGGCTGCTGTACCTTTTACCTCCTCTTATGGTGTCGAAGGTAGGGATATCTCCGGTGTTGAGGATCTGCAGGCCCAGCTCCTCCAGAAAGCCGCACATCTGCTCTCCTCTCTGGTCCTCGTTTGGACCGCCCCACCAAGTGCTTTTAGCGTTACAGTCGCCTCCAATGATTAATCTGCTTTGCCCCGTCTCAAGCTCAATGCGTTTTAGGTGCTCCAGGTATGGCCCCATGTTTTGGTCCGGTTCGAAGTAATAGGAAACCAGTGTAATATTCCAGGCTCTGGTTCGGACTCCCACCACGACGATGTTGTTCGTGGTGAGTTGCGGGTACTGTATTATGTCTAGCTCCGGTTGGTAAATTACTATTGCCGCTTTTACAGTCCCTTCACCTACCGCAGAGTTCTGGAAGATCCTGGTCCCCCGATAGCTCTTCATCTTCTTCACCGAACCCACATAGGGTTCCTGGAGCAGTGTTCCGAGGACCTTCCGCTTTTGAGCTTCCAGCATTAATTCGTCGGTGGCAAGTTTAGAGCGCTGCAGGTTAGCCTGGATGATTTCGAGCTTGGAAGTGGTTGCAGGCACAACTTTAGCAATACGCTATGGATGCTCGGGCTAGTGCATCCCACTTCCTGCGCACTGGGCATTCGATACTGAACGCATTATGCTCTGCATTGCTGTTTTTTATCTCCCGACAGTTTCGGCATTGCGGTGCTGTGCCAGCCAGAGACAAAGGGCAGTCGGCGCGAAGGTGTGGATCGCCGCAGTGACTGCACAATGGGACAGTATCTTTGCAGTGTTTTCTGCCATGTCCATACCCCAGGCAGATAGAGCACTGGACCAGCGGCGATTGATCGGATACTCGTATCCGCTGCAGATCGACGTGCACCCGACCCGCCGCCGTCAGTCTCTGCCACACCCCAGGGGACACTTGCAGTATGATATGTCCCATGTGAGGATTCCTAGTTCTGCGGCGATATTTTACTGCCATCCTGATCTGGTCCGCAGCCAAGTCTCCCAGCAAGTGGGAGTTTTGGTTCTCTAGGGCTTGAGTAACCTCTTCGTCTGTGTGGCAGGAGAGGACATCTTTAAGGATTATCAGGGGGTCCTTGTTGGTTATATCCTCGACGGTAAGTGCCTCCCCTGATTTTCGTATCCTTTCCTTCACTTTTGTGAGCTCTTCCTTGCTGCTGAACCCTACTATCACCTTTTGGTCCCTCGCTTTCCGCAGTCTTTGCACCCTTGTGCCCTCGTTTTTGGCATCGACTGCCACTCTTAGCTTTTGAATGACCTCCTCACTGGTATGCTTCTCGTCAGCGGACGACACCATTACCGAGTGGAGAGGCCTTTGGACGGTGGCTTGATGTCTTGGAGTGGCAGCGATCTCGGCGAATGATGGCCCATGTCCTGCGACGTAGCGAGGGGCCTGCTCCAGCTGCGCCGACAGAGCTCGAGTATGCAGTTTGCATTCCTCTAACGCGGCGTGGTGCTGTTTGAGGTCGCCTATTAGCTGTTTCATGAGCTCTGTCGGCGCTTCTGGGCTCGGTGATAAGTCACCCTCGTCGCCAGTCTGGGTGGCCATGCTGCAAGCTTCTGCCGGCCTCTTGTTGGTAGCTTGGGCTACCTTTCCGCCTTCGGCTTCCTTCACCAGCTGGTAGAGCCGCTCGATTGACCTAACAACTTCTTCTTTTATCTCCCGTTTTAGATTTTTGGAGATCTCGAGCTGCGCCTTACTTTTCATAAGGCAGGCTTTTGCCTCGGCGGTTTTGCTCGAGAATCTCGACGGGACCGTGTTTGGCGGGCTGTCGCTGACTCTAGCCGCCTGTCTCCGTAGGTCAGCTTTTGCTTCCTGGGCGATCAAAGCTTTGGTCTTAGGCCCAGGAGGGAGCGGCTGCGACTTAGCTTTTGGTGGAGATGGTGTTTTTGGTCTTTGCTGCTCTTTTTCGGCTGTAGGGGGCCAATCACCAATACTGCGCCTCACAGACGGACCTGGCAGTCCTTCGGGCTCAGGCTTCTCCTCACTGCCGTTTGGTTTTTTAATTGGTGTTCTGATGCCGAACATTTTGCGGTAAGTGTACGAGGGTCGGAGGGTATTCGAGGGCAAGTTGGTATTTTGGGATCCCTGTATAGGGGGGATCCAGTCCAGTAAAAACTA